>CM064562.1:24009089-24342902 GCA_032716605.1 Paralithodes platypus
ACGACAAGGCCTTCAGCACAAATAGACGGACTAAATATTTGTGTCTGAGGGAAGAAGTTGAATTCATAAAACTCGGGGACAGACCTGTCTACAACCAGCCTACTCTGTTCCGGCAGGAGGGCACGCATTCTAAACCCTGTGGGGCAGCACCGCATGGGTCGTCTACGACACGAAGCAGTCCGCAGCCATGGATCAAAAAAACGCCATCCGAGAAGAAGCAGACAGTGACATAAACCATCCAACGCCAAGAAAAAAAACAGAGGCAACCGAGGACCACCAGCGATAAGGACCGAAGACAGCGAGGACCGAGGACAGCCATGAACATAAATGTAGATCCGACAAGAACCAAAAATATTATTAAAGAGCGTTCCGTGAGTTCTAAAATAACAAATTTAAAGGTTTTCTATGCAACCGCTCGTAGCATACGCAATAAATTTTCAGATTAAGAGGAGCTAGTGTTTACAGAAAATTATAATGTGATTAGCATAACAGAATCTTGGCTCAATACAGAAGATAGAGACTTTTTAGCAGAGTATTAACTTCCCGGTTATGTAATGTTTGAGAAAAGCCAAATAAATCGAAATGGAGGTGGCGTTTTACTTTATATCAAAGAAAGTCTTAACCCTACCCTCTTGTCAAAACCTCAAATTGTGAACGTCGACACATCTTTTGTGCTAATAAAGAATAATAAAGGTACAAAAATAATACTTGCATTAATATACAGACCTCCAGCTCAATCAGTGCAAACTGACCGAGCAATTTACGAACAAATTGCAGATGTAAGTAACTCACAAGATACCGTAATTTTTGGCGACTTTAATTTACCTGTGACCAAGTGGGGCGATACTCTTACTTCACACTCCGGACATGGACTTGTATACCAACTTGCAAGAGAGTTCGTTTTATCAAATTGTTCGAACGCCGACCCGTGGTAATAACTTGACATTGTCCTTGCAACAAAAGAAGAATTGATAGAGAATTTGAATGTTGGTGATGAATTCAGTAACAGCGACCATCGTACGATAACTTTCACTTTAAAGTTTACTAGTAACGAACCAAATAGTAGCATCGAAAAAGTCCCTAATTTCAAGAAAGCAAACTTCCATAAACTTAGAGCTATGTTTAAAGAAACTAACTGGAGCTTTTTAATTAACAATAACGACATAAATACATCTTGGAAGTTATTCGAAACCACTTACCTAAAAGCAGTGCAAGACTGCATACCATCGAAAATATGGCGTCCAGGCCAAAATAATAAGCCCAAATGGTGGAATAAAGATATTTCAAACTGCCTGCTTGCTAAAATATTTGCTAATGATAGATTAAAATCCTCACAAAATGACGAAGAACGGGTGAAATTTGTAGAGCTACGACGCAAAGCCAAAAAGTTAATTAAGCAAGTAAAAAGACCTTAGAGTTACATATTGCGAATCAAAGTAAAACAAACCCGAAAGAATTCTATAGTTATATCAGAAAGAAAAAAGTAGTTACTTCAACTGTTGGACCGTTAGTCGATGAAAATGGAGAATACACCAAAGACGAAGTACAAATGAGTAATGCCCTCAATACCTTCTTTGCATCAGTTTTTACAACAGAAGACCTCAGTGATATCCCTACACCATCGCCGATTCAGATTGATAATTCAGATGTTCTAAGCAATATCACCGTTACAGAGAGAGAAGTATTGAATTGTTTAGATAAACTCAAGGTAAATAAAACGCCTGGACATGATACAATCTCGCCTAGAGTTCTAAAGGAAGCTATGGATTAGCTCTCCAAACAACTGACATTACTATTCAATAAATCCTTGCAGTCTGGAACTATGCCTGATCAGTGGAAGCTAGCCAACGTAACACCGATATTCAAAAAAGGCAGCAAATCCCTACCCAGTAACTATCGTCCAATTAGCTTAACCTCAGTTGTATGTAAAATGCTGGAAATGGTCATACGAGACAGACTCGTAAATCACTTAGAGAAAAATAACATACTTAAAGATACTCAACACGGCTTTCGTAAAAAACGTTCCTGTTTAACAAACCTCTTAGACTTCTTCCACGATATCCTCAACCTCTACGATGAGAGTAAAGCTGTAAATATTATATACCTTGATTTTCAAAAGGCCTTTGACAAAGTTCCCCACAAACGTTTACTGCTAAAACTAAAAGCGCATGGAATACAAGACGGTGTGTTGAAATGGATAGAAAATTGGCTCAGCAACAGAAAGCAAAGAGTAGTCATAAACGGTAAGGCATCTAAATGGACCAATGTAAGAAGCGGGGTACCCCCAGGGATCGGTACTAGGACCAATTATCTTTCTAATTTACATCAACGACATAGATGAGGGTCTCACCTGTACAATCTCAAAATTTGCTGACGATACAAAAATTGCAAATAGCATACTCTCAAAAGAACAAGTTGACGATATGCAACACAATCTAGATAAATTGTCATGTTGGGCCCAAATTTGGCAAATGAGTTTCAATGCGGATAAATGAAAAGTACTACATATCGGATACCTAAATGAGAAGCAAACTATTCGATGAATGGCACTCAGCTTAAGAATGTAAACAGAGAAACCGATCTGGGAGTAACAATATCGAGTAACCTAAAACCGAGTCAACAATGTTCAGAAGTTGTTAAGAAGGCAAACAAAATAATTGGCTTTATAGGCAGGTCATTTGAGCATAAATCCAAAGAAGTTATCCTAACCCTTTACAATTCCTTAGTCCGCCCTCTTCTGGAATACTACGTTCAATCCTGGTGCCCTTATTACCAAAAAGATATAAACAAGCTAGAACAAGTTCAACGTAGAGTTACCAAAATGATACCTAGCCTAAAGAACAAACCATACGAAGAGCGTCTTAGAGAATTAAATTTATTTCCTTTATCCCAGCGCAGATTAAGAGGTGACTTAATTCAAGTGTTCAAAATCATCAAAGGCATCGACAATATGAACTGTAGTAAGTACTTCACTATCGACCAATTTAATTACACGTGGGGAAACGGTTGCAAAATTATTGGTAAATCTTTTAACTCGCACGAATCTAAGAATTTCTTCTTCAATCGAGTTGTCAACTTGTGGAATGGGCTTCCCCGAAACGTTATAGACTGCATCACCGTTGATTCATTTAAACTCCGCTTAGACAAATATCTCGCATCAAACCCGCGACTGACTGCGTTTGTAAATGAATAACTTTATTTTATCCCGCCCTCAGTTACTAACCCATCTGTCCTCTACTAACTTCCAAATCCTGTCACGGACATTAGTTCCAGGGCAGTAATTCCCTTTCCAATGTTCCCTTACCCACTCTAAACCACTGTTTGGAGACTTGATCCTCAGTGTTTTGGAGGACAAGCAACCTAGAAGGGTCACTAGACCTTTTGTTGCTTGATTTCCTTTGTACTCCTTTGTGTAGTAGTAGAGAAAGTGTTAAAGTGGGAGGATAAAGATTGTCGGGACTTGACCCACAATCTTTATCCTCCTACTTTAACACTTTCTCTACTACTACACCAATAAAGCCCCTCCCCCCCCCCCTCTTTATAGCCCCGCCTCACGAATTGCCACGCTGTGATTGGTTGAGCCAGCCGCCCGGGCAGTGCTTTCTCCAGCCGCGTGGTTTGAACATTTCTTCCCCACTCCTCTGATCTTATCTCTTCGTAATAGGTCCCAGGGAGATGTTGCAAAGGTCCTGTAGTGGCTTACGAGAGTATAGGGCTTGCACTGATGTCGTAGACCTATTGCAACTCGAAGAAACGGCCTGTGGAGGGAGCGAGAGTGATTTGAAAGATGAAGATGTGTGCACGGCTGGCCCAGGTTTTGCTTGCTCCGACAATGGAGGCTCCTGATTGGCTGCACGGGTGGGTGAGGCAGAGTTGGGGGAAATGTCAGGAATGTCAACCTCAGCTGGTTTAAAGAGATAGTCAAGTGCAGCTCTTTGATTGGCTGGCAGGATTCTCACTCTATCACCCCGTGCTAAATTAAAGCGAGCTCCTGATCGCCGCAGTACTATCCCTTTAAAATCCCTGCCATAAGCCTGCCAATCAACCAGTCCACTGTATTCACAAATACACCTCTGCAACTGGATTGCTGGATTTTGGTTCCCAACCGCAGTCTTAGCTAACAGAACTTGACCCGGTTGGCTGAGAAGTTGCTTGAAAGTTCTGGTGGTCTGTACTCTCCACCCTTTTCCGTCGACAATAGCTATGAGGCGACGGAGCCGGTACTGAGGGTCAGTTGGGAGAGGCATAGTGCCTTTCAACTCACAGGCACGCGCCTCGGGGGTTCTATTTATAACCTCGTCCAGATACCTGATTGGTGGACGGCTAACTCTACCACTGAGTGTAATTGTTTCTGCGTGGCCCATTGGTTTAGAGAACTTTGCTTGACTCCTACCCGGGAAGTCAGTCGCCCTGTTTTCCTGTGACTTATTTATTTCAGTTACAGGGGGACTAGTTATGTTTTTACCCTCAGTAAATACTGCTTTTCCGGTCATTTCTACTCGGGGATACTCTTCCTCACTACATAAAGTCTCATTGAAATCTCTCGGGGTCTGAAACTTCGCTTTCGGGGTCCGTAGAATTATCGTCATTGGTAAGTTCTCGGGATCCCCCCTCCCCGTATGTCGTAACTTCCTCATTTCCCCCCTTTCTCTCTCGTTCTGACCTGGACTGACTCTCGTTTTGGTTACTTCTGTAGGACTGCCAGAACGGAAAGTCCCCAGTGTAATCCCCTCTCCAAATGGGATCTTCTGTCTTATAACGAGTTGAAAAATAATCAGAATTATTAGCCCCGGATTCTATCCCTATCTTCCTCGCTACTCCACTCGCTCATGTCTGGGGGTAAAATGCCCTCGTACCGTTTGGTATGGCGATACCCTCAGATTTCTCTTCCAATTTACTGGTCCGTGTGGGATCATGTCCCTTGACCAGAATATATTCCCCACGGTAATATGGATTATTTGAAGTAATTAGTTTCTTGGGCTGCCATTGAGTAACTTGGTTATGAACTTGTTGCCGTCTTTCCCCTTGATCTCGCAGATAATGCTCTGGTCGGGAGTATTTGGCGGGATAGGGTAATAGTCGTTCTTGAGGTAGTTTTGGTGTAATTCCGAAAATAATCTCATAGGGAGAATACCTGGTAGTTCTACAAACGGTGGTATTGATTCCCCAGACAATTTCTGGCAATAGTTCCGGCCAACCTCGGGATATTTCTTCCCCTTGCGAACTTAGACTAGCTCGTACGCAATTCGCTAGTAACCGATGATTTCTTTCACATACAGCGTTCCCTTGTGGATAATACGGGGAGGTATGTTGAATCTGGTAACCCAAAGTATCCCCCAAATGTTGCCAAATTTCATTATTAAACTTCTTTCCTCTATCACTCAGAATACATCCGGGGGTGCCATACACAAAAATGACTTTCTCCAGAATACTATTAGCCACAGTCTCAGCTTTCTTGTCTGGAATAGCACAAGCAACTGTATGTTTTGAAAAGACGTCGACACATGTCAAAATTTACCTTTTGTTCGTATGTCTAGGCAGAGGTCCCATAATGTCCACAGACAACTTCTCCCACTGTTTTCCGGCCAGAATGTGTTCTGGTGATTGTTTGGGTTCTCGTCCGTCTTTCCCTCTTTGACACCCCAAACAACTTTGGATCACTTCTTTATCAATTTTGTCGGCTCGTAAGGTCCAGTACCTTTCATTAACCCTCTCCGACATATGACGCGATTTTGAGCCACCCAACTCACACTCTCCCGTGCAGTCAATCAGGAGCCTAAATTGTCGGAGCAAGCAAAAACTGAGCCAGCCGCGCACGCATCTTCATCTTTCAAATCGCTCTCGCTCCCTCCACAGGCCGTTTCTTCGAGCTGCAATAGGTCTACGACATCAGCGCAAACCCTATACTCCCGTAAGCCACTACAGGACTTTTGCAACTATCTCCCTGGGACCTATTACGAAGAGATAAGATCAGAGGAGAGGGGAAGAAATGTTCAAACCACGCGGCTGGAGAAAGCACAGCCCGGGCGGCTGGCTCAACCAATCACATCGCGGCAATTCGTGAGGCGGGGCTATAAAGAGGGGGGGGGGGGGGGGAAGGGGCTGCAGATGTCACTCACGCCACGGGTCCCACTGGGTTCACTTGCCCGCAACTCACACTCTCTCCCTCACCTGGGCAACAATGGGAACTTGGCTACACCTGCTCCAGCCTCCCAGTTCGCCTATCCCGCCCCAATAAAGTCCACCTCTGGCCCAACACAGCTTTCGTCTACTAACCAGATACACCACAAGTATCTTGGTGCTTGTCGTCACATTGCTGGCTTACTCACCTATAGCCAAGCAATTCAAGAGGGACGACAGATAGTAGATGGAACTGAGGATTTCCAAAAGAAACATTGGCCGGCCTTGAGGTGGTAAAGATTGTTCCAGAGATACCCAAGACTTTTTACAGGACCCTTATGGGCCCGAATCACCATTATTAAAAGGAGAGAAATGTTTGACAAACCCAGTGGTTCCAACCATTAAAATTGATGTGTTCTAATAGAACAAAATAAAAAGAAAGAGATTAGACTTATAAAATAAATAAAAGGATTGAAGTGTTGAGAGAATATAGATGTCATTAATAGAGAAGGCTCCTTGCCACTTAGCTACCAATAGTATAGGATCTTCTAGGTTAGTAGATAAATGTAAACTATAAAGACAAGGGGAAGATGAAATAAGAGATTAAGAGTTAGAAGCAACTATAGGAATGACGTGGGGATAAATAATAGTTGCAGATAGTTTGGATCTAGCTTGAGAAATAGTTAGGACGGACACTAGTCCATATGATGAAATATACTTTTTTGTTATACAGGAAACATTATTAGTCATAACATTTAAGAAGAAGAATTCGCCGGTTTGATAATGAACTTTGTGATTATGATATAAGTAACAAGTCGAGGCGACTATTGTGAGGAAATATTGTACTCCGGAGATAAGTAGTTTGTGAGTTGATAAATATAGCATCAGTCAGATTAAACATTGAGGATAATAATGTAATCATGATATATAGAGAATTAAGTGTTGAATATTAACCCGTACAGCCCCAGCGACGCGCCTGACGCGTCGGCGATGTATGTAACGCACAGCCCCAGAGACGCGCCTGGCGCGTCGCCCCAATTGCGCCGACCGTGACCTCAGGTGTAGCCACTCAAGAGGGCTCAGATTTGTATGGGAACTGTGTACGTATCCCACGCACCCGTGCCGATGGTTGAAAACTCTCAAAGTCCACGTGCGTGCGCGCGAGCGCGCAATAACCTGGTTTTTTGGGATAATTGCCTTCAATTTTTTACTCTTATAAAATCCGTTTTCGGGGGCTCTGTAGGACCATTTTTTAAGCTTTTTGAGCAGTTTTTCGTGGTTTTTCCTTCATTCCTAACCCATTCGCTATTGTTTCTGGAATAAAACCATTTTTTGAAAACCGGCCGGGTTCTGGTGCGCAAACATTACAAAACTAGCCGGGGCTCCACGGGTTAATAATATAGGTGTTTACGAAATATTGATTATATTGGACCATGTAATGAGATATATTATTTGAGTAAGTAGTGTCAGTATTATTGAGTTTATTTATTTGTCAGAGTAGATATATTCCAAAACAAAGGGTTATATTAATGCAGGTGCCTATGGGTACAGATTTGTTTGTGTTGAAGATAAGAATATATAAAATGTAAGAGTGTTAAAGATAGGTAAATAGCGGTCAAATTCATTAAAGCCTTGGTCTTTGGATTAGACATATTGAGGCCCGGTAAAGCTGATATATTATTTTGGAGACTAGTAATGTGCCTTTGGATCGAAGTCGGAGTGAGTTAATACCTGAATATCGGGTATCCAAATAGGTGGTAACGGGAACTTGCGAGTTCCAACGTACAATCTATTGTGGGTCGACGATAATATTCAATCTGAGTATTGAATTCATTTCGGCCCGAACAGAGAATCAATTGCTAGGGGAACATAAAACTATTAGGGAGTTTGTTAAATAAAGGATACGAACTTCTGAACAACTGTCAAATTATTCCCACCTTAGTAGTATACTGAGAATTAGAAAATAAGTACTACATTTTGGTGGCAAGCGGTGGGATTTGACAAATTGTTTGGATTGAGTATATTTATCTAACGAACCAGACATAATGACGACATTATTACCGTTTAGATTATAGGAAGAGGGAAAAGAAGAAATCGAGCTATGGATTGAACAATTAGAATGTCAATTCACTCTACTTGATGTGGGAGAAGATGAAAAGAAGATAACCTATTGAAAGGCACACTTAGGCAAGGCCCTGAACGATGTAAGGGTACGTATAGAGGGACTAGTGTCATGGGCAGAAGTTTGGAATGCTCTGATAGAAGAATTTGGCCGAGAAACCTCCACAAGGAAGGCCAGAAACAAACTAAATGGCATGAAATTAGATGGACAAAATGTGAGAACCCTGAGGAGGGAGATCACGAAAAATATCAAAATAGCTTATCCTTACATGGACCAGGAGAGTCAGGAGACAGAAATAAGAGAGATTATGATTCAAGCATGTCCTGTGGAAGTTAGAAAGCATTGTATTATACATTAAGTGACTACCACAAAGGAACTCATGGATGTAATTAAGAAAGTAATGGAAGCCAGAGAACTAAAGGAGGAGAACAAGAAATGGGAGGAGGAGAACCCAAACAAAGGGTATCAGGGAACAAAGATCCGATGCTTTATATGCAGACAAACCGGACACCTAGCTAGGAACTGTTCCAACCGTCCCCAAACCCCGACACACAGATTTAACTCGAGACCCACACCTCCAAATGATCGACCCCTGCTGATGGTGACAAATCCAAACCAGGGGGGAATGCTTCCAGTAGAGTACAGAGAAACAGAGACCCAACCAAAAATCCCAATGCCAGAAGTGGGAGAAAATTTTCCCCTAAACCTCTCATAGAAAGGCGATATGGCGAGGTTAATATATTAGTGAGACAAACGCCTTGCGAAACAATAGTAATAAATGGGAAAGCCGCAAACATGTTAATAGATACCGAGGCAAATAGAAGTTGTCTTTTCGAGAATTTTGTGAAAAATGGTCAGAAAGAAATAGGACCACTAAACCAAACTAGTATTCAGTTGTCAGGAACCGGAGGTCAATCATTGACGATTTAAGGGAGAACTAACACTTTGGTGGTAGAATGGAAAGAAATTAAATTCACCACAAATTTTTGTGTTTTATCGGGAAAATCCAACAGCGGAGTAGATGAATATCTGGGAATAGATCTATAAGTCAATTGGGGGTAACCATACAGTGCCGTCCGAAAGACACAATGACCACACTATGACCCCAAATAGTAGCTACCACGTGAACAATTTCTGTCCCCCCTAAAACATGGAGAATTATAGAAATTCCCAGATATCAGGGAATGACTGCCGGGAATTTTTTAACCAGATGCACAGAATGAAGTGCGAATATCTCCCACCTTTATTACTACCGATCAGAGTAAATTAGTTCTTGCTAACTTTGGAGAGAATACGATCAATTACCAAAAGGGAAGACTGTTAGGACAAGTTAGACCCGCGCAACCCACCGCTGTTGGGACTAACAGGCCACTTAACTTACCTGAGATCCCAAAACAATTGACGTCAGACCAAGCTGCTACTTTACATGAACTACTCTGGGCTTACAGAGACGTATTTGCCTAAGATGAAGGGGACCACGGATCGGCCCGAACCCGACACACACACGAGATACATACTCAAGGACCCCCTATTAGACAACCCTATAGACGACAAAATCCCATTATGAGACAGAAGAAGGAACAGGTAGATGATATGCTTAAGCAAGAAATAGTAGTGGAATCCTACAGTCCGTGGTCATCTCCGGTAGTCCAAGTAAAAAATAAAGATCGTTCCACTCGGTTCTGTGTGGATTACAGAAAACTGAATGACGCTACCATCAAAGATGCTCAACCCCTACCTCGTATTGATGACTCGCTAGAATCACTAAATGGGTTAACGTGGCTTTCCACCCTAGATCTACAAAGTGGGTACTGGCAAGTACCAGTTAGGTCAGAGGACCAGGAGAAAACTGCGTTTGCCACGAGCGAAGGTAAAGTCTACCAGTTCACGGTTTTACCCTTTGGAGTTTGTAATGGACCAGCCAGTTTTACTATTGTCATGGATAAAATACTTAGGGGATTGACATGGAGAACTTGCCTAGCTTACCTGGACGATATCATAATCTTTTCGAATAGTTGGGAGGAACATATCAACCGACTACGAGAAGTATTAGAGAGAATCAGGAGGGCAGGAGGTGCGGGAGAGGGTACAACAGGGGAAGAGGGTTGTAGGAACGCTAAAAGCAGTAACAAAAAATAGGGTGGTCAGTATGGAAGTGAAGAAGTCCTTGCATGACAGTGTGGTAATCCCGACACTGACTTACGGAAGCGAAGCATGGACGTTGGTTGAGAGACTCAGACCAAGAGTGAGAGCAGTGGAAATGAATTACTTAAGGAGTGCGTGCGGAGTTACATGGAGGGATAGACAGACTAATGAGGAAGTAAGAAGGAGGTGTGGTGTGGAGGTAGATGTGCTGGAAAGTGTGAAAAGGAACAACTTGAGATGGTTCGGCCATATGGAACGTATGGAAAGCGAGAGAATGACTAAGAGGGTGTATGAGAGCGAGGTGGAGGGACAGAGGGGGAGAGGTAGACCGAATATGAGGTGGAAGGATGGAGTGAGGAAGTACATGAACGAAGGTGGTGCTGGTTGGGGGGAGTGGCGTCGACTGACTGGGGACAGAGGTGCATGGGGGCGGTTCGTTCGTGGCCACCCCTTCGGGGATCACGGCGTCAGGCAATAGATAGATAGATAGATAGGAGGGCAGGACTTAAATTGTAACCTTCCAAGTGCCAATTAGGGGCCCGCGAAGTAGCATACTTAGGACATGTGGTTTCCAAGAAAGGTATTCAACCTGACCCCCTTAAAGTAAAAGCTATCGCAGAAATTTCACCCCCCACCACTGTCAAAGGAATCAGATCGTTTCTGGGAATGGCTTCCTATTATCGGAGGTTTATACCGAATTTTTCAGAAATTGCTCGACCTATGACTAAGAGAGTTGAAAAAGGGGAGGAAATTTGACTGGGACAAGAGCTGTCAAATAGCTTTTGATCACCTGAAACAAAAGCTAACCTCTAACCCCATTGTTTGTCATCCTGATTTGACCAAGCCATTCCAATTGTACACCGATGCTTCTGATGAAGGGCTAGGGGCAGTCTTGGCCCAGAAGGTGGATGGGAAAGAAGGCATAGTGGCATGCGCCAGCCGGACCCTGAATAAGGGCAAAAAGAATTACAGTGTTACTAAAAAAGAATGTCTAGCTTTAGTCTGGGCTGTACAATATTTCCGTTCTTATTTAGCCGGAGTTCATTTTGAAGTAATCACGGACCACCATAGTTTAAAATGGCTTAGAAAAATTAAGACAGAAGATGGATTGTTTGTTAGGTGGAAGGGGATTCTGGAGGAATATTCCTTTGAAGTTAGGCATCGACCGGGTAAATTACATACCAATGCCGATGGTCTATCCAGATTACCTGTAGCACCAGTCCAACGCACTCGACCCAACAAGAAAAAGAATGATCCGATACCAAATTGTGGAGAAAAAGTAAAATTTTCTGAGGGAGCCTGGAGGGATTCTAAGGAGGTATTAGATTACCTTGAGGCTAAACACATGATTACAATTTTCCACGAACAGGAGGGGAAGGGGGCTCATTTAGGTCAGTCTAGAGTCTTGAAGCAGTTTAATGAAAGGTACTGGACCTTACGAGCCGACAAAATTGTTAAAGAAGTGAACCAAAGTTGTTTGGGGTGTCAAAGAGGGAAAGACGGACGAGGACCCAAACAATCACCAGAACACATTCTGGTCGGAAAACAGTGGGAGAAGTTGTCTGTGGACATTATGGGACCTCTGCCTAGACAGACGAACAAAAGGTACATTTTGACCTGTGTCGACGTCTTTTCAAAACATACGGTTGCTTGTGCTATTCCAGACAAGAAAGCTGAGACTGTGGCTAATAGTATTCTGGAGAAGTCATGTTTGTGTATTGCACCTCCGGATGTATTCTGAGTGATAGAGGAAAGGAGTTTAATAATGAAATTTGGCAACATTTGGGGGATACTTTGGGTTACCAGATTCAACATACCTCCCCGTCTTATCCACAAGGGAACGCTGTATGTGAAAGAAATCATCGGTTACTAGCGAATTGTGTACGAACTAGTCTAAGTTCGCAAGGGGAAGAAATATCCCGAGGTTGGCCGGAACTATTGCCAGAAATTGTCTGGGGAATCAATACCACCGTTTGTAGAACTACCGGGTATTCTCCCTAGGAGATTATTTTCGGAATTACACCAAAACTACCTCAAGAATGACTATTACCCTATTCCGCCAAATACTCCCGACCAGAGCATTATCTGCGAGATCAAAGGGAAAGACGACAACAAGTTCATAACCAAGTTACTCAATGGTAGCCCAAGAAACTAATTACCTCAAATAATCCATATTACCGTGGGGAATATATTCTGGTCAAGAGACATGATCCCACACGGACCGGTAAATTGGAAGAGAAATCTGAGGGTATTGCCTTACCAAACGGTACGAGGGCATTTTACCCCCAGACATGAGCGAGTGGAGTAGCGAGGAAGAAAGTGAGGAAGATAGGGATAGAATCCGGGGCTAATAATTCTGATTATTTTTCAACTCGTTATAAGACAGAAGATCCCATTCGGAGAGGGGATTATACTGGGGACTTTCCGTTCTGGCAGTCCTACAGAAATAACCAAAACGAGAGTCAGTCCAGGTCAGAACGAGAGAGATATGGAGGAAATGAGGAAGTTACGACATGCGGGGAGGGGGGATCCCGAGAACTTACAAATGACGATAATTCTACGGACCCCGAAAGCGAAGTTTCAGACCCCGAGAGATTTCAATGAGACTTTAAGTAGTGAGGAAGAGTATCCCCGAGTAGAAATGACCGGAAAAGCAGTATTTACTGAGGGTAAAAACATAACTAGTCCCCCTGTAACTGAAATAAATAAGTCACAGGAAAACAGAGCGACTGACTTCCCGGGTAGGAGTCCAGCAATGTTCTCTAAACCCATGGGCCCCGCAGAAACAATTACACGCAGTGGTAGAGTTAGCCGTCCACCAATCAGGTATCCGGACAAGGTTATAAATAGAACCCCCGAGGCGCGTGCCTGTGAGTTGAAAGGCACTATGCCTCTCCCAACTGACCCTCAGTACCGGCTCCGTCGCCTCATAGCTATTGTCGACGGAAAAGGGTGGAGAGTACAGACCACCAGAACTTTCAAGCAACTTCTCAGCCAACCGGGTCAAGTTCTGTTAGCCAAGACTGCGGTTGGGAACCAAAATCCAGCAATCCAGTTGCACAGGTGTATTTGTGAATACAGTGGACTGGTTGATTGGCAGGCTTATGGCAGGGATTTTAAATGGATAGTACTGCGGCGATCAGGAGCTCGCTTTAATTTAGCACGGGGTGATAGAGTGAGAATCCTGCCAGCCAATCAAAGAGCTGCACTTGACTATCTCTTTAAACCAGCTGAGGTTGACATTCCTGACGTTTCCCGCAACTCTGCCACACCCTCCCGTGCAGCCAATCAGGAGCCTCCATTGTCGGAGCAAGCAAAACCTGAGCCAGCCGCGCACACATCTTCATCTTTCAAATCACTCTCGCTCCCTCCACAGGCCGTTTCTTCGAGTTGCAATAGGTCTACGACATCAGTGCAAGCCCTATACTCTCGTAAGCCACTACAGGACCTTTGCAACATCTCCCTGGGACCTATTACGAAGAGATAAGATCAGAGGAGTGGGGAAGAAATGTTCAAACCACGCGGCTGGAGAAAGCACTGCCCGGGCGGCTGGCTCAACCAATCACAGGGCGGCAATTCGTGAGGCGGGGCTATAAAGAGGGGGGAGGGGGGAGGGGCTTTATTGGTGTAGTAGTAGAGAAAGTGTTAAAGTAGGAGGATAAAGATTGTGGGTCAAGTCCCGACAATCTTTATCCTCCCACTTTAACACTTTCTCTACTACTACACCAATAAAAACTTTCCTTCTTTCACTTTCACCCACCTTTTCTATATTAATTCATGCTTCTGCAGACGTCACTCCCGCCACGGGTCCCAGTGGGTTCACTTGCCCGCAACTCACACTCTCTCCCTCACCTGGGCAACAATGGGAACTTGGCTACACCTGCTCCAGACCCCTAGACCGCCTATCCCACCCCAATAAAGTCCACCTCCGGTCCAACACAGCTTTCGTCTACTAAACAGATACACCACAAGTATCTTGGTGCTTGTTGTCACATTGCTGGCTTATACACCTATAGCCAAGCGATTCAAGAGGGACGACAGATAGTAGATGGAACTGAGGATTTCCAGAAGAACTATTGGCCGGCCTTGAGGTGGTGAAGATTGTTCCAGAGATACCCAAGACTATTTACAGGACCCTTATGGGCCCGAATCACCATTATTGAAAGGAGAGAAATGTTTGACAAACCCAGTGGTTCCAACCATTAAAATTGATGTGTTATAGAACAAAATAAAAAAGATAGAGATTAGACTCATGAAATAAATAAGAGGATGAAGTGTTGAGAGAATATAGCTGGTATTTATAGAGAAGGCTCCATGCAACTTAGCTACCAATAGTATAGGATAATAATAATAATAATAATAATTCTTTATTCCAGACACATAAGATAGATACAGTATAAATACAGTACGACCTAGTGGTCCATATCACATACACTTCTCGTCAGAGCACAGATAATAATTATACACAGAGATATATTAATAAAGACACAATAAAATAAAAAATACAGTAGGCCTATTTACAGAATAGAGCACATATCACATTTTGTCACAATATAACACAGATAGGCTAACTAAGGCTATTGCTCAATGTTGGTTAACACCTATTGCACAGATCATTGCTCATAGTTCAATTAGACCTATATATTACATTACAGTACATACTATGTGTGCAGCAGCTTCTGCCAGTGAGATATAATACGGGATTCATAGATATGATCACTAGACCAAAGAGCTACAATCAGCGTGTTACTGGAGGATTGCAGTCGCTGCGAAAAGCTGTACACCAGTCTCCTGATGACAGCCCGACAGCACTGCACATCCAACAGTGTGCACACCATACTAGTGCTTTCATATTTAGAGAGACCAATGAACATCTTGAGTATATTATGATAGGATGTACACAGACCATTTATGGTGGCTCTCTTATACTTCCACCACAAATGGGCCGTGTACATAGAGGAACAATATGTCCGGAACAAAGTGACTTTAGTTTCCCAATTACACATGTGGAATTTTCTCAAGATGGTGTTACCACGTAAATATAGCTGTCTGCGCTGACGGCCGATATCTGCATCATCTGAGCAATCATTTGAGATAATGTGTCCCAGGTATTTTATTTTGTTTACTTCTTGAATAATTTGATTATTGAGTGAGAAATTTGGCAGTTTACTTTTATACAGTAATTTTGATCTAAATATAAGAACAGCACTTTTCAGTGGGTTGAATTTAACACAATGTTTACTACCAAAAGATTCACATATATCAAGAAGTTTGCTCAGACCCGCAGAAGATGGTGCAATAATGACCAGATCATCAGCATACATGAGATGGTTGATGATTTTATTCCCACCATAACATCCAATCTGCTCTTTATTCAATTTATCACTTAATTCATCCATATATACATTGAATAAGTAAGGTGAGAGAATACTACCCTGTCTCACTCCATTGGTTACTGTAAAGGAATCCGAAATAATGTTACCCCATCTTACATTAAATGTTTGATTGGCGTACCAGTACTTCAAGATTCTCAGTATATAGGATGGCACTCCCCTTGTTGCTAATTTATCAAACAGGATATTGTGGCAGACTCTGTCAAATGCCTTACTAGCATCAAGAAAGCATGCACAAATAGAGCTGTTCATTTTGATGTACCCATCCACTAGCTCCTTCAGAGTGTAGATGCACTGGTCCGTACCATGATTACCATGATACTCTAGGTTAGTAGATTAATGTAAACTATAAAGACAAGGGGAAGATGAAATAAGAGATTAAGAGTTAGAAGCAACTATAGGAATGACGTGGGGATAAATAATAGTTGCAGATAGTTTAGATCTAGCTTGAGAAATAGTTAGGACGGACACTAGTCCATATGATGAAATATACTTTTTTTGTAATAAAGGAATATTATTATTCGTAACATTTAAGAAGAACAATTCGCTGGTATGATAATGAACTTTGTGATTATGATATAAGTAACAAGTCGAGGCGACTATTGTGAGGAAATATTGTACTCCCGAGATAATTAGTTAGTGAGTTGATAAATATAGTATCAGTCAGATTAAACATTGAGGATAATAATGTAATCATGATATATAGAGAATTAAGTGTTGAATATTGATAATATAGGTGTTTATGAAATATTGATTATATTGGACCATGTAATGAGATATATTATTTGAGCAAGTGGTGTCAGTATTATTGACTTTATTTATTTGTCAGATAGGAAGTCAGAGTGGAGATATTTCAAAACAAAGGGTTATATTAATGTAGGTGCCTATGGGTACAGATTTGTTTGTGTTGAAGATAAGAATATATAAAATGTAAGAGTGTTAAAGATAGGTAAATAGCGGTCAAATTCATTAAAGCCTTGGTCTTTGGATTAGACATATTGAGGCCCTGTAAAGTCGATATATTATTTTGGAGACTAGTAATGTGCCTTTGGATCGAAGTCGGAGTGAGTCAATACCTGAATAGCGGGTATCCAAATAGGTGGTAACGGGAACTTGCGAGTTCCAACGTACAATCTATTGTGGGTCGACGATAATATTCAATCTGAGTATTGAATTCATTTCGGCCCGAACAGAGAATCAATTGCTAGGGGAACATAAAACTATTAGGGAGTTTGTTAAATAAAGGATACGAACTTCTGAACAACTGTCGAATTATTCCCACCTTATAGTAGTATACTGAGAATTAGAAAATAAGTACTACACTACTATAAATAATAATCAATGTTGTTGTATCATATGGTCTGTTTGACTCAATATCAATTATGTTAATACACCCCCATACTAACTAGACATTATTTATTTAATGTCATAAAGGGATGACAATCATGTTCTTTACATTAGGTGAATTTCCAAATTTTAATATTTTACAAGATTCCTTAACCATTACATATATATTTGATTTTATGATCCACGAGGTTGTTGGTTTCTTGAATATTTTACTTGGTTGGTGTTTATGTAAATGGTGTGGGCATGAATATCTTCATCCTATTAACGCTACGATTATGAGATTTTAACTCGTTAAATACCTGTGATATCCTTTTCAAATTATTCTGGCAAATATTAGTCGATTTTATTAAGATAAAGAAGGGCTACTATTTAGAATGCTACAGCCTATTGCAAATATAACCTTACCTACCACAGATCCTTTCTAATCTACATAAAATAGTCTGAATATAGCTATAATAAAATATAATAAATGTCCCCGGTACCAAAAGGGTTAGTAAAAAGTCTCCATTCATGGCCTAGCTAAGGTTTACCAAGGTCCTCTGCTCTATGATACAACAATTTACCTACTATGCATTTCCATTAAGCTACTTCACACGTGGTTATAGATATAGACATTGATATTATGCATTTATCATAGTAAACAAATTATAGTCTGTTTTGTCTTACAAATTCTCACCGCCTTAAGTTCGACTTATTAGTTCGTGCATTCATAAAAATACAATGATTCGATGAGAGATGGAGAAATAGAGAGAAAGAAGGGAGACAATCATCATTCCGTGGTTCTAGTGGTGGAAAGTGATCCAAAGGAAGGGGCTTGCAGACGTGAAATAAGAAAGAAGTATAGAGAGGGAAGGAGGGGCTTAGCTGAGAGAGGGTGGAAGAGCGGGGATGGAATGGGGAAGGGGGGAGGGGCACAATGTTACCAACACAATTCGCGATTCTCTGCCAGGCATGCGTAGCAGGACTTATGTCCACAATAGTACCATGAATTTGGCTCTCTGTCACTCTTTTGACTTTGGGGAATCTCTCGTTACAGGCAACCTGCCCTAATATAAATTAAAATGTATATATATATATTTTTGTTTTGTCTATGAGAGTGAGGGAGACAAAAGGCAGATCTGCTTGTGACGAGTGCCTCCCCCAGAGTTGAAAGAGTGACAGGGCCAAAATCCAGGACGTTCGAGCAAAATGCCTGGACACACTGAGTGTGAAGCAATTTAAGTCATAGGAAGAAGGAAAGACTGATTCTGGGAGAGTTCCAGAGCTCAGCTGTTGAATAGAAGAAAGATTGAGAATAATGTTTCACTCTTGGGTTGGAGAGTTGCACAGAGTAGGGGTGGGATTGTGTTGCAAGACGGGTGCTACGTGCTCTACGAAGAAGGGGTGGTATACACTGAGAACACTGAACTCTGTGGAACACTGATTATTGAAATTGCGGTAGAAAAGTGAGAGATACAACATTGTGGTGAAGAGAGAGAGATTGCAGAGAATTGGTGAAAGGACGTGAGTTAATGAGACGGAAGACTTTCTTTTCTACTTTGTGTAGAAGTATTGTGTGAGAGGTTCCTCCCCACACGTGTGAACAATACTCAATACATGGACGCACTGTGCCCCTGTACAGGGCAAGAAGCTGCGCATGGGTAAAGAACCCATGGAGGTGGAGTACACGCAGCTTCGGGGGAGCTGTTTTAGCAAGAGTGGTAACATGATCTTTCCAAGAGAGATCAGAAGAAAAAGAGACACCAAGAATATTAACCCCTTCAGACATATATGACGCAGAGGTTGCCAGATTAGCAATAAGAAATAGAGTTCTCTCACTCTTATAATTACCTCTCCAAAATTAGTTTTCTGCCCACATCTAACTCAAAGACAACTGCAGAGGTTGAAGTAACTAAAATAAAGGTTTGTAAAAAACCCTGATGGTAATAAAGGCTTTAAAGTATCCCTAATAGGCTCAAAATTGCGTCATATGTCGGAGAGGGTTAAGAGAAGATGAAGGGTTAATTTGTATGTTGTTGAAGAGTAGGTCATAGTTTTCTGGAAGGGGGCGACGAGTAGACAGATGGAGAAATTGAGTTTTGGAAGCATTGAGAGTAACAAGGTTTTCTCTGCCCAAATTAGAGATAGTAGAGAGATCAGAAGATAGGCGCTTTATGGCCTCCTTATGTGATTTTTGGAGTTATTTCTGTGAATGATGTTGTGGAACGCTAGTTGAATATTGCAATGTAGAGTTGTCAGCATATAAGTGAATGGTGCTGGAGGTGCAGTTGAAAAGGTCATTAATGAATAATAGGAAGAGAATTGGAGATAGGACAGAACCCTGAGGAACACCGAAGTTGATAGGTTGAGGAAGTGAACGGTGGCCGTCCACAACTGCAGCTATATGGAACGGTCGGAAAGGAAATTAGAGACAAAGGCATAGCTGGAGGGATAGAAACCGAAGGAGGGTAGTTTGGAATTGAGGGATTTGTGCCAGACTCTATCGAAGGCCTTCGATATGTCTAGCGCAAAAGAAAAAGTCTCACCGGAATCTTGAATAGAGGATGACCAAGAGTTAGTAATATAAGAAAGAAAATCACCAGTAGGGCGGCACTTAAGGAAGCCATATTGACGGTCTGAGAGTAGATTATTGGAAGATAAATGCTTAAGAAATGTTGAGGAAAGAATAGTTTCAAAAACTTTAGAGATGGAAGAAATTAGAGCAATTGGACGACAGTTGGATGATTGAGAGCGGTCACCTTTCTTCAAGACAGTTTGAATGAGAGCGAACTTTCAGCAAGAAGGGAAGATGTTAGAGGAGAAACAGAGATGGAAGAGTCAGCACGGAAGCACAAGTTCTCAGTACAACAGGAAGACCACTGTCCGGTCCGTACACCTTCTTAGTATTAAGCTCAGAGAAGGTGGAAAGTACATCCTTAGAACAGATTATGATGTTAGGCATAAGTAGGAGAGAGGGGGATGGAGAGGTAGGAATAGCACCGGAATCATCAAAGTGGAGTTTTTGCGAAGAGTTCAGCTTTGTCAGATGAAGAAGTGACGGTAGTGCCGTCAAAGTGGAAAAGAGGATGGCAAGACAAATACAACAAATTGTTGGAGAGGTTTTTGGCTAGATGCCAGAAGGCTTGGGAAGAGCAATAGTTGTATAATATTAAAATACCTAAGTTAAGGATCACCACCTTACCAGCTCGCCCAGGAAAAAAGAAAGAAACAGGAGGGGAAACTAATACAACCGAAACCAGAATGCACCATCATCAAGGAAAATGAAGCAAGATGGACGAAGGAGAAACTAAACGAAAAATAACCAAGATGAAGGCGGGAGATACCAAGACCAAAATAACTAAGATGCCAAGAATACCCAAACTTAACAACGACGTAACAAGGAAGGACAGCAACAGGAACCTGGAGCAGAATACCCGCACAGAAAAAGAAAATTCACCTCCATCACGGAAGACCAACGCGGCATCAAAACCATAACTGACAGTTATGAGCTCATGAGCTCGATTTTAGTAATATTTTACCTTACAAAAAATCAAAACATTCCCGAACTTTCATATAACTCTTACATTAACTTCACTTATGGATATATCGCAGTTTATGTGAACTCTAACCTTATATATTATGAACATTCAAACATCAATTTTGTAAACAACTCAAAAATCTCCTCTATTATCATACCCTCCCTAGAACATCAAAATCTATGATACAGATTATACTCCTCTTAGAATTGTATATGTCTATCACAGCCCATTCAACGTCTACCACCAGACATCACAGTGGCAAAATAATCAGTTTCCTACCGCCCTTAATTTTGAATTTACGGTCTATTTTAGCATACTCATTTTCCAATGTATGACTTAGAAAACTTGCCTTTTAATAACTTAAATGAGAGGGAATTTTTGCTGTATTTGAATGAACTTAGTCATACTACTGATGGCGTTTGCATTCCTTTAGATTTTCTCAATGAAATGTGTTTCAATTAATTCACCTACAATAACGACAGATATGTGGCCGATACAGATCCTGATAACTTTTTGCTTAACTCACTTAACTATTGAAACCCTAACTGTAATTATTATTTTCCAAATACTGATGACAATAACCTCCATGATTATTATTTTCCAAATACTGATGACAATAACCTCCATGATTTACCGGACAATTTTTCTCTCATATGTCATAATATATGTAGTCTTCCCTCACATTTTGACGATTTTTTAGATCAATGGATCACCCCTTTGATATAATTGTTTTTTGTGAAAGCAAACTTGCTAGTGACATTGAAGCGCTTTATAACATCCCAAACTACTCCTTATACACAAACAACTTGTCAAGACATAGCGGTGGTGTTGCAATTTACGTACGAAATAGCTACACAACTTTTGAGCGAAAAAAATTAACCATACAAAACGAATGCTTAGAAACATTATTTATTGAAATATAGAACAAGAAAGCTGAAAACATAATTGATGATGTTATATACAGAAGACCACATACAAACACTAACTTATTTTTAACCAAATTCAATGATATTCTGTCTGTAATTAATGAGGAGAAAAAAACGTATTACATTCTAGGTGATTTTAACTTAGATCTATTAAAAAATGACGTCGAAGTTCCAGTTGCTGATTTAATTGCCACGTGTTATTCTAAATTAATGTTTAACACCATAAACAAGCCTACCAGAGTGACATCTAACTCAGCTACCATTATTGACCATATATGGTCAAACTATTGCTTCCGAAATATTAAAAATGGATTTGTATTATACTAACATTTCCGATCATTTTCCAGTATTTTCAATATTTTCTTCTTCTATCCCTACTGAGACAATTGACCACAAAACAATTAAACATAGGAATTTGAACAATGATAATATAATTAATTTTAAAAGATGTATGGAAGACGTATCGTGGGACCTTGTTTTGGCTTCCGAAGACCCCAACATAATATATTGCAACTTTTTCAATATCTTTAATGCTTGCTATGATAAACATTTCCCGCAAATAATTAAGGAAATAAAATCAGAATACATTTCTAAGCCATATATTACAGCAGATATTAAGGTCATGATTAAAGATAAAAACAAACTACAGAGTTTATTTGCCAAAAGACCAATTAAGTATGGGAAGTCCTTTCGTAGACTAAGAAATGAGGTCACTCGAACGATTAGAAGTGCAACATCAAATTAATATAAAAATAAACCTGAACAATACTCGGGAGATTGCCGGAGAAAGTGGGGTGTGATCAATTCTATTTTAAACAGGCAAAACAATAGAAAACTTAGTGATACGTTTTTTGTAGACAACAAAGTGATAACAAACCCCAATGAAATTGCAAATTATTTTAATGACTACTTTGTTAACACCGGTAAAACCCTAGCAGAACAAATAGGTAATGCCGACACCAATTTTAGATCATACTTAAATAACAGACCAGAAGTAACATTTACTGCATCACCCATCTCACACGAGGAACTTTTAGATGTAATCAAACAGCTCAAAGATACTTCACCAGGCAATGACGAGATATCAATAACAATTATCAAGGAAGTAGCTCCTGCCATTTCCAGAGTTCTTTTACATGTATGCAAATCTTCTTTTTCTACTGGAATATTCCCTGATAAGCTCAAAATTGCTAAGTTTACACCCATATATAAGGCTGGTGATAAAAGACTACTAAAAAACCATCGTCCTATTTCTGTATTACCTGCCATAAGTATAATTCTTGAAAAACCTATGTATAACAGATTATATAACTTTGTAAACTGTAATATCTTATCCACTGCCCAGTATGGATTCAGAAGGGGGCGATCAACAGAGCTAGCACTTACACCTTTTACTGATGATATATTAAGATCATATGACAACAAACATTATACTATTAGTACATTTTTAGACCTTTCTAAGGCCTTTGACACCGCAGACCATGAGATACTATTAACTAAGTTAGAACATTATGGAGTAAGAGGTATTAACTATCTCTGGTTTAAGTCACACATAAGGAATGCCAATCAGAACAAAAAATATATCACATGGTGTCCCTCAAGGATCCATACTGGGACCATTGCTTTTTCTACTCTACATAAATGATATTGAAAATTCTAGCAAAGTGTTCAAATGTATTCTATTTGCAGATGATAGTACCCTCTATGTTAGCCACCCTAACCTTGGCTCCTTGGTAGATATAGTAAACTCTGAACTAAATAATTTAAGGAACTGAATAGTAAGTAACAAACTAACTTTAAATCTTGACAAAACACACTATATAATATTTCACAGAAATAAAACAATACCCGAAAACCGGCAGCCAATTAAAATAGGTGCGACAGTACTAAATGAAGAGGATAAAACAAAATGTTTGGGTGTCATCGTGGATAAAAGACTATCGTGGGGAGATCATACATTATATTTACAAAACAAAATGAACAAGCAGTGTGGTATACTTTACTTGACAAGAAATTATCTAAACAGAAGAGCAATGAAACATATTTATTATTCTTTAATATATTCTAACATATTTTACTGCAATACAATATGGGGGGCTGCTGCAAAAAACAAAACAAGAAAACTAATAGGAACTCAAAAGAAAATAATTTGAACACTTGCATACAATAATAAGTACGACCACACTAACGAATTATGTTTTCTCCACCAACCAACTCTACTCCCAAACTCGATTAATTAAATTAACAAACACATGTGGCAGTCCGGGGATTCGAACCTAGGATGCTCACACCAAATTTGGATTGCTTAAGTTAGAAGATATTAATACATACTGCTGTGCTCTTTTTGTGTATAAATCCTTGAAAAAACCACATCGAAAATTATATGATTAATATAAGAACAAATGCTAGATATAATATGAGAAACACCAACCTCTTAGACATACCACTTAATGTTAACAACACAATCTCAATCATTTATAAGCTACCATGGAGTCAAGATATGGAATAGGTTACCATCCTACATAAGAGATAAATCTAATATAGCCGATTTCAAAAAATGCCTCAAATTGTATTTATTATCCAAATACAATGACTAATAGCTTGCTTAAAAAATTGTAATTTGCACGAAAACAGGTATATTTATATAGTATATATGTTTTCCAAATACCCATATATATAATATGTTCATACCATTGATATTGTTTTATAGCCACAAACTGTCAATTTGGGCATTATTAACATCATTGATATTATATTTTAAGTATGTACAACCATTATGAATGTAGAAACTCACTCGTGTAATTAAACACAATGTGCCTCTTAAGAGTCTCGTCGTGCTCTCAAATGGCTCAGCCATAATTATCCCATTGTGTTATATCTATACTTGTGTATTTCATCTTATGTATATATTTATTGGCTAAGTAAAAACATTCAATTCAATTCAATAACAAAACCAACAACACATGGCCGCCCCAAACCTACCTGTGCACCACACCAGGTGAGACGCCAGAATTGCCACAATAAAACCTGATATACCAACCTCACACAACCAGTGTGGTGTAGTGGTTAGCACGAGTGCCTGTAGATCGCAAGGTCCAGGGTTCGAATCCCGGGTAGGTTGTGTGAGGTTTTTCTCAAGTGGCATTACTTGATTTAAAGGTTATCTGATATACCAACCACGCCAGGCAAGACAATTCCAGTTCCCCACAAACACCACGAGACTACGAATAAGAAAATAGTGTACAGTCAGAGGCACAAGGACCAACATAGACTCACTACAAAGGAGCAGTTACGCCGTTCTTCCGCGCAGAGGCGTACTCACCTGCCCGCAAACTTCTAGGGGGTCCACCTAATCCCCCCAGAATACGCCCCCCTGTACTTAAGACCTTCTGTCCTCCGCACACTAGACCTTGGACATATCAGCCGAAGTCATCACTACCCCGACGGAAACCAGGATAAGGCAAGCAATTCTAGGGCTTGATTTAACTAACATGTTAGCAATCGAGTCCTAAAATTACCCTCCCATTCAAGGCAAGAATTGAAGCCATGGTGAATATCTTTCAAGGTCTGAGGAGTTGCTTTACCTATTGAGGAATTACTATTAACACATACCATGGTATAGTGATTAATAATAAGATCCCTAATAGGCTGCACCTTTAGTATTAGAAGTATAACCGCAAGGACATGTTCCCACTTTACTTATTTTGCTAAAACCGCACTCTAAAGCTATAGAAAGATACTTGCCATGGTAAAGGTAATTTGAATAGTTCGGGCTTTGTGAGATACGTCTAAATAACAGCACTCTACAAATAGAAATCCATATTGTACATGTCCCACACATTGGTCGAGGATACTTACAGTAAAAAGGTCTAAACACCGAACCTGAGTTCTTTGAACCTCTTATAACGGTCAGTGGCAGATCAGGTGAAATTAGTAAGTTCATGATCTTACTATCTCCTCGCGTTAGCCCGATACTTGTCGCTAAGTCATGACACTAGACATTGTATTTAAGACCCCAAGTTAAGAGTACCGAAACGGAACTTCATCAACGATTAGCATAACGGTCAAGATAGACGAGCAATAGTAGCCCAGGACATGTCCTAGCTCACGCTCGCGTTAGTTCGATGAAAGTGCCCTATGTCATGACATCAAGGAGCTATAATTTAAGACCCAAACCAGCTAATCCAAAAACTACCCCATCCACACGGCAGGACCACCTAAGCGGCTCAACGGAAACTAGATGACCAGACTTCAACCCTCTCATCTCTGTCCAAACTGTGCTCACCACTCCAATCTTCAAGTGTTTACTGAAAATTATTCTCACTCATACACCAGTGCAACAAGGTGAAATAGATAGGAAAATAGAGTCTCCCAATTTAGACTGTTTATTTTCACACCAGTGCGACCAAGTGAATACTTAGGAAAATGGAGTCCCCCATATTGGACTTTATTTTCACACCAGTGCGACCAGGTGAATACTTAAGAAATAGTCACTCATTGAACTCTGTTTATTTTCATACCAGTGTGATTAAGGTATTATCTTTTCTATTGTTCTAAGATATTAGTGATAACATGAGATTGACTAATTGAGCCTAAATATAATTATAATTCCTCATCAAGACGAGATGAGATCAAATATTAAGAGAGAATATATTAACGTATATTATACACCAGTGAATCAAGGTGTACAGTGCATAGTAAGAGAGAGAGATAAATAAGTATATTCCTAGTTCCCTTGTGGATCCTCGACCGTGCTCGGCTAATATATGTATACAACCATTGTTCACGTATAATTAAGCATTATTGTTCTACTTAGTGAGTTACTAATTAAAGCTGTTAATAAGATGTACGCAGTGTTATATTTTACCCTTTCCTCCTTCTGTGCATATGTTGCATGATCTTGACTTCTCCAGTTAAGCAGAACCTACCAAATTCCAATATAAACCCGGTAAAAACCCTGGCATAACAAATATAATGAAAGGGATGTCACTGCTACTAAAGGGGTAAATGTCGGGCAGGAGAGCGTTCGTGATCCCACATAAATATATAGGTTAATTATTTGTTTTTACTATGATGTGTGTGTGTATATGTGTGTCTTTATGTGTATGTTGTGTGTGTGTCGGTGTGTTGATGATGACAATAATGATGACGAAACATACGTGCATACATATAAACAAACAGTATATATATATATATATTGTTACGAATCTGGACCTCGGTTGTTTAGAGACGGTATACGAAAATAATGCCTAATGCCAATGCACCTTGTCTCTCTGCCAAACAACACCACGACGCAACAGGTAAGAGCTTTATGAACGCTTCCAGGCTCTTCTCAGGGCTTAAGGTGCACACTGCCCTGCTCCTACTCTGAATAATAAGTAGAACAGAAATAATCATGTAACTCACTAGCTACGAGAACTCGAAACCAACACCGGGATTAGCAATGCTGGGTTGGATAATCAAAACAGTTGAATACATATAGGCTACCAGCAGACATCAACGAAAAAAAAAAGTGCAGGTGTACTTCGAGCATAACAGGCTATGCGCGCCCTCGACAGTACTATACCGTGCGCAAACCAGCCAATGGTAATCCACTCTCACCCCAAGAGAGTTGCACATAATAATATTGCATACATATAATGAACTAACAATACAAGGCGTGTCCTAATATGACTACTAACCTCGGGGTGATATTAGTGGAAGCAAGTTGCCCTGACCACCTCTAATATCACACCAATATATCCTGCTTCAACCTGGGCCCCCCAGTGAGTAACCGCCCGAAACTATGAACTCTTAAGAGTCCACCTCCCACACTCACTTAACTATGGGGGGGGGGGGGGGGTCCAGACTGAAGCTGGATTCCTTATTAATATTAAACACTCCGTTGCCTCAGTTCGAAACCCGAGATAGGGAACAAACAAGAGCTGGGGCAGAACCGTCAAGGCTGTTACCGGGTCCTAAGCACGAACACTGGGAAAAGTATGTAGGGGTTATGGTTGTGTGTGTGGACTGTCTATGACTCTATGGGATTAACAGTGCTTATTAGTAAGGACCCCGGCAAACCTCCCAGCTCGTCCCTATCTCGAATTCCGAAGTAGCCACCGAAGGTTCAGAATCAATAATGAAAATGGAAAGATAGTAAAATGCTGATCAGAGGAAAGGAATAATAAAAAAGGGAGAACTAGATGTCTAGGATTCTTTGTTAATTACGTTACGTTACTCTTATGCAAGCAAGGAAAAAATAAACAGGGGCAGACTGGTGTACCACTAGAGAGGGCTACCACCACCTATACTGTCTGACCGCCCACGAGAGAATAGCGAAGCCTGGCCCTGGCATGGCTGGCGGGAGCCAGGCTCCAACTAAAGGGGGTTGCATTATCTCACCACACGATATGATAAGACTTAAGAAACTTCACAAGAATAACTTATACTAAAGTATTCCTGTGTTAACAAATTAACTAAAACAGTGTGGCAGATAAAATAAAGTACATCTTGATATTGCAACACAACTAAACTTGCAATGGTCACATAATTAAATGAAACTGATGGGGCAGGCAAGCTGGCCGCCCCCTCCCTCCCTCCCCGAGACGGGAGCAACCTCGCCCCCCTCCACTTCCTACCTTACCACGCCTAGCATCAAAATTACAGCGTTGCCCTTAAAACATAACTTCATACACTAAACTAGTAACACTCTATTGGCTGATTCTACCCAAATGTTTATTGAGACAAAAATGCTTAGAGGCACGGCAAAACTAGGCATGAGTAATTGGAAGGGTATCGGAGTGAAACATACAATACCAGGTCTTTATAATACTAGACTAATACTAATACACAGCTGCTTTAAATGTCAGGCGCCACTAACTTAACCGTCTTGTTACTCCTAAAAGACTCTGGTCATTGTGACAATATATACATATATACTGTATATATATATATATATATATATATATATATATATATATATATATATATATATATATATATATATACACTAGCAGGGGTACCCGGGTACCCGGGGCTGCGAACAACTTTCGTTCCATACACCTTTTCGATCAGAGGCCTCCTCTTGCCCCAAACGGCCATTTTTTTCCAAATGTTTTCATTTTTTTTTTCAATTTCGGCCTCGAAACTACCTCCGATCGTGGCCTCGCCCCTTCTGTGACCTGGCCCAGGTCAATTGACACCCACATGCAAAGTTTCAGCTCCCCAGGCCCAAAACTGCGGCCGCCTATTAAGAAAACACACATACAGACAACCGAAAATATTATATAGAGACTAGCAGGGGTACCCGGCGTTGCCCGGGTAATCACCATAATCACCATCACTACTACCACCACTACTACTACCATAATCACCATCATCAATCACTGCTACCACAATCATCACAATACTACTACTACCATAATCACCGGCCTCGACCTCCCTGTGCCTCATTAAACGGCGACCTCGATTTCGGCCGCTAAATTACCTCCGATTTTGGATCTGACCTCATCTGTTCCCCCATTTTGGGGGGCTGCGAACAACTTTCGTTCCATACACCTTTTCGATCGGAGGCCTCCTTCTGCCCCAAACGGCAATTTTTTTCATTTTTTGTTCAATTTATTTTCAATTTCGGCCTCGAAACGACCTCCGATCGTGGCCTCGCCCCCTCTATGACCTGACCCAGGTCAATTGACACCCACATGCAAAGTTTCAGCTCCCCAGGTCCAAAACTGCAGCCGCCTATTAAGAACAGACACACACACACACACAGACAATCAAAAATATTATATACAGTAGATAATTATACAGTATACTGTATATATATATATATATATATATATATATATATATATATATATATATATATATATATATATACTAGCAGGGGCACCCGGCGTTGCCCGGGGTTAAATTCTACTACCATAATCACCATCATCAATCACTACTACCACAATCATCACAATACTACTGTAGTCCAGCCAATCTTAACTGGCAGTTTTACCCACGGTCAATTCATTTACATTGGTGCTACATTTAGCACCAATGTAAAGGAATTGACCGCGGATAAAACTGCCAGTTAAGATTGGCTGGGCTATACTACCATAATCACCGGCCTCGACCTCCCTGTACCTCATTAAACGGCGACCTCGATTTCGGCCGCTAAATGACCTCCGATTTTGGATCTAACCTCATCCGTACCCCTATTTTGGGAGGCTGCGAACAACTTTCGTTCCATACACCTTTTCGATCGGAGGGCTCCTTCTGCCCCAAACGGCAATTTGTTTCATTTTTTGTTTTCAATTTCGGCCTCGAAACAACCTCCGATTGTGGCCTCGCCCCCTCTATGACCTGACCCAGGTCAATTGACACCCACATGCAAAGTTTCAGCTCCCCAGGTCCAAAACTGCGGCTGCCTATTAATTAAGAACACACAAACAGACACACGAACTGATTTATTACTATAGATAGATATATACAGTATACAGTATATATTTAAAAGGCTACAGACTATCTCATTTAATCTCTGGAGCTACCACAGATCCTTCCTGAGCTGAATAAAATCGTCTAATAGTGTCCAGAATACAATGAAAAGGACGTCACCGGTACTGAATGGAATACATACATACATACATACATACATACAAGCTTAATGACCGTTTCGTTCATTGAGAGTGTGATTTCATTCTCACATCTTAAATGACAGCATTCCAGGAGACCCTATTTTTGGATGCCTTTGTCGTCAAGTTCTATATTTTGAGATTGGACTGGAGTTATAAAGTAAAACTTGCAAAATAAACAGACCAAAACTGGGACGACACAAGATAAATGCAAAAGAACTAATCAAAATCGCTATGTGGAAAAACGCTTTATAAAATTAAATTATGAAATAAAAGAACACAATCCACCACATAGGGTGTACATCACTACATGACCAGTAACTGATCAGTATCTGATTCAACGTCATTCTAGGGTCATACCCTATCATGATATTTAGCGATATTGATGATGATAATGATAACAATAATGATGATGATAATAATGATAATAATAAAAATAATATTAATAATAATAATAATTATTATTATTATTATAATTATAAATATAATGAGGTCGATCACTATATCAAGGGTTAATAATCTGTGAAGGTAAAAGGTCTTTGTGTTCCCGCATAATTCATGAGGTGGTGTAGCCTACATTGTGTTTCGTAAGTTGTGTCTGTGTGTGCGTGTTGGTATACAGTTCTATGTGTGTGTTGATATATATTTGTGTGTATGCGTGTGTGTGTATATGTGTCTGTGTGTTGGTATATATTTGTGTGTGTGTTATGCGTGTGTGTGTGTGTTGGTATAGAATCGTGTGTGCGTCCGTTGGTATATATTTGTGTGTGTGTGTTGGCATATATTCGTGTGTGTGTGTGTGAGTGTAGCTATATATTCTTGCTACGGCCCTACAATGCTGAACCCAAGAGATTAAAATTCAAGCAAGGGCAACGATAGCATGCTGTTGCGATCAGAAGGCCAAAAGGGTTAATGTCAAATATAATCACAAATTATGGAGAAGGATGATATTAACCCTTTCGCTGCAGGTGACGTTCTGGAATGTTTTGGCAAGTTACAGCAATTTCCAGGTTTTAAAAGCCTGTAAAAAACGTAAAAATCGAGTGTCAGTGGGCGGGAGCGTGAGGGGCCCACCTCCGACCCTCAGAGCACCGAGCGGCTCACTGAGCTAGGCTGTGTCTCGTGCGGGTCTCTCTCTGTCTCTCTCACCAGCGTAGCCAAGCGAGTGAGTGTTACATAATAGCGGGGTTCCCACGTTTCACTGGGACCACTGCGGGTGAACCAGACCACGTACACGGTCAGTTCTGGTGTCATTTTGAAGCTATTTTCGTCTAGTTTTCGGCAGAATACACTTGATTTAATGCAGATGCTTGATTTATCATTCAGGAGTGCCTGAATATGCCCTAAATAGCCCAAATATAGCCGCAGCCAAAGGGTTAAACACTTCTAATTTTCGTATTAATTATATTGCTATTAACTAGGGAAAACGAACAGGTTGATAAGCACAATAATGTGTATGCGTGTGTTGGTATATATTTGGGTATGTGTGTTGGTTTTTTTTTGTGTGATGGACTGATAGTACATATATTTGTGTGTATGTGTTTGTATGTATTTGTATTTGTGTGAGTGTGTGTGTGCGTGTGCATGTGTGTGTGCGTGTGCATGTGTGTGTATGGAAGCCAGAGGGTTAATCGAGATAGTCTTTACCCTTTTCATCCCCACATATCCTTCCTAAGCTGTATAAAATCGTCTCATAATAGTGTTGAAGGGGTTAAGAACGGGTTATGCAATGATGGTACCAGAGGAAGTGTTCAATTTGTGAGATGGTTAAGGCTGGTCTGAGTATCCTGTCAAGGTAGGGTATACTGTATATGCTCCATCAGTGTTGGTATATATATACAGTACAGTATATACAGGTGTTTATATATATATATATATATATATATATATATATATATATATATATACTTACTGTATAATTATAGTAGTAGATTCTCCTCGGGTGAAACATAGTCTTATAAGGACAAACAACACCAAGGTAAACACGATTATCTTTATTCTTGTAACGTTTTGACATTGGAAATAGAAACAAAATGAAAAGATAATATGAGCGCTTGTGAATACTGCTATCTTAGGGTGAATGCAGGATTAGCCGCATACCACTGTAGCAAAATAGTGCTAAAAAATACATAAAAGGCCTCGGAGTCAGACGGACCCTAAATTGAGTGGTCAATCCTGTAAGTCCTTCAGTAAACTGGCATGGGTTGTCTCTCTTACAGGGGAAGGTTTGCTTGGGGGCATTTTGTGTATGGCCACCCCCATTAAGGGGAGTAAGGTGTCTGGCAATAGATAGCTAGATAGATAGATTGTGAATCCACTTGAAGAATTGGCGCTCGAACAAATAAAATACCAGCATATTATTATTATTATTATTATTTATTAGCATACTGTATGTCATCATCAGACCTAAATCAATAAAAAAATAAATGTATAATAACCTCTAAAGTTAGAAATCGTGAAAAGAGAGATAAAAAGCAAAACAAAAAAATAACAGCAACAGCTAGCTAAACTATATATAAACTACGTGTAGATAGCGTATGATAAAATAAACACAATACCTTAAAAACATAATAGGTTGGTAGAGAAGTCGTGGGTACCCAAGGTGGGCTTAAGGTGGTGAGTGAGGAGGGACTCCGCAATTAAATGGGTGGTATCACCAGAACAATTGAACATTACTGACAAATCTGTTTTGTTTATGGAATGGCCTAAAGGTTCAAAATGGTTCAAAAGGATGGTTTAGAAATGTGAGTTCCAGTTCTATAAGATTGACCCTGGTGCTCCGTAACCCTCATGTTTAGGTACTGCTTTGCTTTTATTATTTTTGTTTTCTTCTATATCCCAACTACTCCCTCTCGGTCATAGGCTGATAGCCTTTCCACTCTACCGCTGAACACGGTGAGGCCCGTGAGGTCTTGCTCCAGTCTAGGGAGTGAGACATGCGAAGCACCCACGGCTCGAAGCAACTCCATCTCTGAAGCCGCCTCGCCTCTGCGCTTCACAGTCTCATCATCCAGACTCGGACACTCACTCTCAGAACGCCACCTATTGAACTCACTAGGCATTGCTCCCCTGTAGCATATTTTTGAATATGGGAATATTCATACAATGCTATTTAATCAGGGAACAATGAGGGTATTTTTTTGGCATTTTGGTGTGCTGTGATAATGCACTGATACTAGGTACAGCACAAATTCCATCCCAATAATATCTTCCCATTGACATGTTGGGATTCGAACCCGGGTCCATTGGATTACTAGTCCAGTGGCAAGACCACTCAGCCACACCTCCCCTCAAAGCCATTAAATAACAAAATTGGCATATGTAAGTTGCATTACGGCAGTTACATTTATATAGATAAACAAGAGAGGATTGCAGAACATCCGGGATACGATCTTTGATTTTGAAGTGATGTGACAAGGTATTGGAAGGTTTGAATATTATTCCGAGGGATACTTGGGGATAGAAGCAACGAATCAATGTTGTTATTTAATGGCTTATCGAGTAACTTGATGGTCCTAAAAATGGTATAGTGAAGAATATTAATGCCTTTTTAACAGTCGGTACGGGGCTCGGGACTTGGATGAGTTTATTTAGTTGTTTACCAACACAGTTTTTAATTAATTAAATAGGGAAACCATTTGAATGTAAAATGTGTTTGAGATATTCAAGTTCATTGTAAATACACAAATATGAGAGGAACAAATGTGGTATGCACAGGTGACTAATTTTAAGATTAAATTTCGTTTGTACTTTATCGGGATGGATTCATTAAATGTTGTCATTAAACCAGTGAAAGTCGGTTTCCTGTATATTGAAGTATTAACCCGGCAAGCGCGATAGGCCTCACGGAAGGCTTCCTATAGGGAACGCGATAGGCCTCACGGAAGCAGGACCATAAAAAAAGACTTCCATAAAAAAAAAGGGCCTATCAAAACAAAGGAATTTGTCTCTAGGTGAGATAATTCCCCTCCAGTACTCATCCATGTAAATCTCACCCACCCCCCTCCCCTCCTTCCCCACCTTATTCCCCCCTCCCTCCCCTCCTCAATTATCACCTATTTTTCCTCTTATTATCATCATTTATCGGTTATTTTTCTCTCCCGCGATAATGTAGCACAAGTGGGTTGCATAAAAGATCGTTATGCAACACCCAGACACCGGCACACACCGCCCCGCTCTCCTCAGTTGACTCCCAGACAGCGAGAGGGGAAGGCTGCCTGTCTCTCTCTCTCGCCTGAGATTATGACCGGGTGGCCAATATCTTCGTTTTTCACCACCCAAATGCTTTTCCCACTTATTTTAGCACTCTTGAAGGTTCATATATACATCATATATGTAAAATAAAAGCATACCGAAAACAAATAATGGTTTATATTGTAAATATAACGAATTCTGTCAGAATCCAGGGCTAGAAATGCACAAATAACTACCCTAGCACCTACTGTCAAATCGCGCTTGTCAGGTTAAATGAGTCGGGTGTTCTGCTAATATTTATGTCTAGGAAGGGGAGTTTACCATTTGTTTCAGAGTCGGAAGTGAGCTTTAGGTTTTTATGTTGTGAATAGCTAACCTATTAGGCAACTGAACAACTGTTTCCCTCTTTAACTTACTGGTTGCCTCATTTATTACCAAAAGTATTCTTTCCCTCCCCTCTTTACTTTTACTCTTTTAATCTTTAATCTATTTGGCAACTAAGCAACTGTTTCCCTCTTTAACTTTGGTTGCCTCATTTATTAACAAAAGTATTCTTTCCCCTACTCTTTTAACCTTTAATCTCTCCTATCAGATCCTATATAATAACTCTTCGGCTTGGTGCCGGTGCTAACAAAAATAACTAATTAATAAACACATCATCATCTTTATATATTCAGGTAAGTCTAAATTCTTTTTCCTTTAGTCTTGTCCTAGAAGGACACATCAATTTATATAGCAAACCACCAGGTTAGTCCACCACATCTCTCTTTCTCTCCTTATAATATGCGGGCCCAATATTGGTCCTTAAACAAATGTATTCTGGTATGCTGGATCAGGTGCGTGTGTGTCTGGAACTGTGCTTAACTCCTTCAGACATATATGACGCGATCGCGTCATATTGTCCAGTGCGCCAAAAACTCATATGACGTGATCGCGTCATATGGACTTATCTCCATGGCTCTCTAATAAGTTATATGACGCATAGCGTCATATGGAGCTCAGTAAGTCCAATAAGTTATCTTACGATAAAACCGTTGGTGGCAACCTCAGCCACCTCCGATAATTCTAACGGCCGCAGTGTTGTTGTGAGTGTTGTTGTTGTTGTTGTTTTTCCCCAAGCTGCCTGGCCGAACAGCCCCAAGGCCCCGAGCAAGGCCAAGGCTATAATCGAGCGCCCCCACAGAACCCTCCCTGCCGACCACAATAAAGCCTGGGTGACCGAAGCCACTCCATGGCGGGGAGCTGAGGAGGGTGCGGAAACGCCCGGGAAACCAAAGCCCCACCCAGGGCCCTGTGCCCCTCAGCACAAGATGCTGAAGAGAAAGTTGAGGGGCAAAGGAAAGATGTGACGCTTTGGCTTCCAATCTTGGTAGATTAGGAGGTCAATCCACGCAAGAGACGCCGTCACTTGAGATCTAGAAAATATATAAGTAAAAGGAACAGTCAGAGTAAGCTATGGGTATGGCAGAGATCGCTCAGTTTTCACTCTGATAGACCAGCCCATCACTACTGTTGTGAGTGTAGTGCGAGGCAGTGGCAATGATACCGGGGCTCCCGCCTACTCGGACTTATTGGAACTTAATATGTCGCAGGGAGTTAAGTGAGGGCGAGGTAACTGGAAAAGTGGGTTCCTGTGGTTCCTTTGTGTCCGGGCGAGAGGGAGAGCAAGTAGGTTGCAGTGTGTGGACCCGGTGAGCTCTGAGGGGTGAGTGACCCCGGGAGTCAATCAATCAATCAATGAATATAGAAAAGGTGGGTGAGGGTGAAAGAAGGGAAGTTTTTATTGGTTAAGTAGGAGAGACAGTGATAATAGTGAGAGAAATAGGGTGTCGGGGCTTGGCCCAACGTGTGTGAGTTGAATAGTTGAGCTGGGGTTGAATTGTGTTAGTTGGAGAAGTTACTGTAATGAGATTCAGGATGGCTTGCCAAGAAGGGGGCAAGAGATGGGGAGCAGGATAATTTTGGGTGGTATAAAATCGAAAGTGCTTGCTTTTGGGCTTTGGATATTTAGGGTTGTATTTTTTGGATGGTAGTAGTTCGAAAATGGTATAAAAGGGGGGAGATAATTTTGGGTGGCATTGAGTCAAAAGGGGGGTAGTGCTGGGGAAGAGCTGTCAGTGGCAGAACTTGTAAGAAGGCTGTACTGTTATTATGTTTTGAAGTTACGTTAAAAGGTTGTTGTCTTGTAATTTGAGTATAGGATTGGTGCTAGTAAGGAAATTTGGTGGGTCTGTGAAGTTATAAATATTAATTGGAAGTGATTCTTGGAATCTAGGTCAAGAGTGGTAGGGAGGCTGGTCTGTGGACGAGCCGGTATGACCCACCGTCTCTACCAATCTTGATTTTAGGTGAATTTAGGAATGGGTGCCTCTCTGTTGTTGGGGTGAAGGAGGTTTGACAAGGGGCGGGGGGGATATAAAATTCTATTGAAAATTTGGATGAAGTTATCGTGAAAGGTCTCAAGTTTTATAAGTTGTTTTTCTTCTTAATGCTGCCAGTAAGTATTTAGAGGGGGGATGTGGGCTAGATCGTGAAGATGTTGTGCCGTCTGGAACTCGTACCACTGAGTCCCGAACATCCACCTCAGTGCTTTATTTTGAATTCTTTGGTATTTTAGTTGGTTGGTAGGGGCCGAACGTGAAATGCTGATTGGGACGTAGCACAACAGAGGTCTTATTAGTGCCTTGTATAAGTGAAGCTTGGTTTTTATTGAGGCATTTCTGAATCGAAAGATGGTTTGTAGGGATTTAGATGCGATGGCAGTGGAAGTTTTTGCTTGTTGATGAAATCGGATGTTTTTTGTCGAATGTGAGGCCGAGTACTTTGTTGGTGGGAGAGACATTTATTTGTGTGCGGTCAGGGACAGGTACTCGGGAGTTCTGGAATAAGGGTTTTGGGCGGAGATGTCCTTTGGCAAAGTATGTGATGTGTGATTCGTGGGGATGAGCCTGAATCCGCCATTTTTGCTCCCATTGTGCTACTTTGTCAAGTTCTCTTTAAGCTCTGTTTGTCAGTGCGTCTAGTGTGTCTGCTCTTATTAATTGCGTACAATACTGTGAGAGAGTCATTGTGAGTGGGGTTGGGAAAGTCATTTTTGTATAGGATGTAGAGGGTAGGAGCGAGCACTGAGCCTTGAGGTACGCCTGCATTTAGTGCAAATGAATCTGAATAAAGATTAGAAAACTTAATTTTGACTGTTCTATTATCCAAAAAGTCGCAAAGAAGTTTCTGAGTAATTAACTGGGAAGTTGAAATTTTCGCAGATTTTGTACTTCAAGCCTTCGTGCCACACTGTGTCAAAAGCTCGTTTTATGTCCTTGGTAATTAAGGCTGTCTTGTTTTTTCGTCTGGACTGTTTGTTTATGTGAAGGTAGTTTGTGATAATGTTTAGTGCTTCTTGTGTCGATCTGTGTTGTCTAAAACCAAATTGCATGTTCGTGAGGAGTCCCTCTTCTTCGAGAAATAGTCTGAGTCGGTGGTTTATGATACGTTCTAGAGTCTTCCCAAGAGTCTCAAGTAGACTAATGGGTCTGTAGTTTAGTGGATTAGTCTTGTCTTAGTTTTTCTTGGGAATGAGGATAATGGTCGCCGTCTTGAAGCAGACGGGAAAGTAGCCTGATGCCAGGATGGCGTTGTATAGGCGAGTGAGTGCTGTTATGAAAGTGTTTGGTAGGTGTTTTACAAGGTGGTGATTAATACCTGTGGCACCAGGCGCCTTTCTCCGTGTTTTTAGACAGGATGAACTTGACTTCGTCTGGCACAATGGGAGCAGTGAGTATGTTTTGCGGGTCAAGTGTGTTTAGGTTAATGTGTGTGTCATGGGAGACGATGTTGGGGATGGTAGTAAGATGTTCTATATTGCGGATGTGTTGTTCGGCAGGCCTTTCAATGGGGTGAGGGTGGTATACTTGTTGCCATGTCTGTTTAAATATATCTGTGATAGCCCTAGGATCAGTAATTTTGTTGCCATTAACAATGAGGAAGGATGTTCTGGGAGTGTTATTACCTTGTAAACGTTTTATGTGTTGCCAGAATTCCCAGGGCTTAGTCTTTCTGTGTTGTTCTGCTGAGTGTACTAGGTGTGTCCAGTGAGAGTCATGATCAGATTGTAGGCTGTTAAGGATATGAGTTCTGAGGTTGGAGAGGTCGTAGCGTACTCGGCCTGGTATGTGGTTGTGTTTTTTCTGTTCGAATCGACGACGATAGCACACTAGGAGTCGTTGTGTTCTGATGGAGGGTCTGAAAGTGTGTTTGATTTTGTATGTAGTTTTTGGGATGGTTGTGTTGGCTGCATTTATGATTTTGTTCTGTAGGCTCTCAATTTGTTGGTCTATGTGTGTGTAGTGTTGTCCCTCATAGTCGTGTATGTAGTTGTCTTCTGATAAAATGTTTTTAAATTCTTCCCAGTTTGCTTGTGAGTAGTTAAAATGAGATTGACATGGGACTTGAATTGGGTTTGAAGAAATTGACATGAAAACTGGGGTGTGGTCTGATCCTGAAAGTGGCCCTGGGGAAATATCATGATGGAATATATTATAAGTTTGGTTTGAAAAAATTAAGTCAGGTTTACCATTACCGTTTGGTGTGAAAACTGTGTTGAAGTCTGGGCCTTGAAAAGTTAATCTTTTGTGGTTGTGTAGTGCTAATAGTTGAATTTCATGTTGATTATTGGTATTATGTTGGAAAGCTTGGTGTCTAGCGTTAAAGTCTGCAAGTATGAGTGTAGGTGCATTGTTATTGAATAAGGTATTTAGGTCTGTGTAAGGGATGTAGGTATTTGGTCTGACATATGTGGTGGCAACTATGAGGGGTCCAAGTGTTGTGTGTGTTTTAACTGCAAGGAAATGTTTGTATGTCCAGTCTGTGATGAATTCGTGTTGAATGGTGCTTTTAATCATGATTGCAACTCCATCGTGGGCATCGCCGTCGGTCTGTCGTGTTGTGTAACCAAAGAATCTAATTTTATGTGTGTTGTACGTACAAGTGCGGTTAATTAGTATTATGTCCGGGTCATTATCTAAAATTAATTGTGTGAGTAGGTGTCTGTTAGTGTAGTAGTGTCTTATGTTGAATTGGATGACTCTTAACATGATGGGGTATCGTTAAGTGAGCTATGTGTGGGGGAGTGGGGGGATGATGGGGCCCGGGATGGAGAGGGACAGGATGAGGAGCGGCCTCCTCCAAATGTTAGACCTTTGGAGGTAGAGTTAGCATTTTTCTTTGGGGTTTCAGTCTTCCGCGACTTTGATCGAGAACGGTTTGAGTCCGGTAAGGATGACTCAGCTGGGCTGTTGGTTTTCGTTTTAGAGGAGATTGGGGAGGAATGGTGCGATTATTCGGTGTAGGAGGGGGTGGGGGAGGCATGAAGGATGATGGGGTAGTGAGGTCAGGAAGTTCTTGATCAGGTTCATTGAGAAGAAGGTCTTTTTGAGGTAATGAAGGATCTTGTTGGGTTTCAGGTTGGTTGGTGGCATTCGTGAGAGAGGGATTTTGGGTAGGGGGTTCTTGAGGTTCCTCTTCGGTGGGGGAATTATCATTGATGGGAGGGGTAGTGGAGGATGAGTTGGAGGTAGAGGTTGAGGGTAGGGATATTTGGTTAGGGGTAGGATATAAGGGGTATAAGGGGATATAAGGGGTAGGCTGAGAGAGTCGAAGGGTTAGGGGTGGGGGTTAAGGGGGGGCAGGATGTTGGGTTGGGAGTAGAGGTTGAGGTGGGGGTGGATGCTGGGTTGGGGGTAGGGAGAGGATTAGCTGAGAGAGTTGGAGTGTGTGAGTTCTTGCTGTATTGGTACCAAGACTCAGGGATCATGATGGCAGGGAGGTTGTGGGCAGTCAAGCCATCATTTAGGAGCTTGTTGAACTGTGGGGTAATTTTTTGATTTGTGAGATGGAGAGCAATGCTAACAAGGACTGAGGTTTGGCCGAATATTTCGCGATTGAAAAAAGGGCTGGGAGGAATGGTGTTGGGGGTGGGGTGGGAGGATTGGGGGTTATGTGAGTTGGCAACTGAAGCATATGATGTGGTAGTGACTGGGTGGGATGAGAATAGTGGTCGTGGTTGGTTGTGAGAGGATGGAGAAGCCTTTGAGTTTTTTCTTGTGTCTTTCAAGACCTGGAGACGGAGGGGACATTCGGCACTGATTGCAATGTGAGGGCCGTTGCAGTTTGAACATTTCAGGGTGCTTGAAGAGCAGGTGGTGAATGAGTGCCCTGACTCAGCACAACGAGAGCAGACTACTGTAATTTTACATAGGGCTGTGGGACCCCGGAGTCCGCGCGCGGCTACCTTTATACTCTGGCCTCCCGCTCTTGCGCACTCTGATTGCCTGGTGGCTTTGCCCGGCTGTACGTTCGCACTGACTTTTTGCTTCCTTCATCTCCTCTCTCTTCTCTTCATAGTAAGTTCCAGGAAGTTGATTATAACCCTCTTTTGGTGGCTTACGGGAATATAGGGCTGGCACCGAGGTATTACTCAAAGGATAATCAGAAGGAGTTCTTCGAGCAAAGAAAGAGAGTGACTTCTGAGGGGGAGTAGGAAGTCCGATAATGGAGGCCGCTGGTGGGCGGGGCCTGGCACGTTGCAGCCGTGAGCTAACAAAATCAGCTGGCTTTGCAAGTAAGCAAAAGGGAGCGCGGTGATTGGCGGAGGGCGTTTCTACTTTAATTATTATTATTATTATTATCACTAGTTACGAACGTGATTATAGATAAATATGCTTGTACTGTAGTTAAGGGGGAGGTAGGCTGACAGGCAAATGCACACGTAACCAGATTATATAACTTGATATTCAATTAATTGAATCGAGGAACCTATTATATACGTGTGTGTCCAGGATCTCTTTTATTAATATATAGACATGAACAATGAACTCCGTGAATATAAACACCAAATGAGGAGGAGCACTTTATTGACAACGTTTCGCAGATAGCTTCTTCAGGTCACTGCGAAACGTTCTCAGTAAAGTGCTCCTCCTCATATGGTGAATATATTAAATCTTTCAACTTTATAAAGATATTTCAACTATGAAATCCATCCTTACTCAAGATAGTGGGTTATATGGGCTTATATAATAATAATAACTTAATTAAGATATGAGAATGCAAAAGTATATTCAAATATCAATTGTATCTGACTTAAATACACATATGGTTAATAAACTTCCACCTTCGAATGGATATTAAATCTATATATTGTGCTAGTTTTTTATATAATGGCTAATATGAGCATGAACTATGTAACGTAATGATATTAACGATATGCTATTTCATGATAAAAAGAAACTTTGGAAAACATGCATACAAATGCAATGATTCGATGAAAGGGAAAAATAGAGAGACAGAAGGGAGAGAGAGGTTATTGCTGGAAGCTAAACCAGGGGGAGGGGCTTATAGACATGAAACGAAAACGAAAGTAGCATGGCGAGAAGGAGGCGCTTGGCTGAGAGAGGGTGGAAGAGTGGGGATGGAGTGGGGGGTGAGGGGGAAGCGGCAATGTTACGAACACAATTCGCGATTCTCTGCCAGGCAGGTGTAGCATGACTTATGTCCACAATAGTACGTTGGGGCCTAAATGCACGGACACACAAAGTTTAAGGGGAGTTATGTCTTCTTTCTAGACCCCTTTCTCTCTCATGTTTAGCCCCGTTAGTTTTGATTGGAGATTTTATGACTTTTCGCTCCATTTTGTTGTCAATATTAAGATCTTTCGAGCCATTTATATATCGATTTTATCCTACCAAGTGATAGCGAGCCTATAATTTAGGAGGAACTGGCCTTCGGTTTGCACATTTTACAATTGAAAAACATGTATCCTACAGTTCAAAAGTCTCTCGACTCGTCGGGCAGCATTTGGCAGCTCATATTGGGGGAACTGGGGTTGGAGTTGGGGGGGGGGGTTCTCTCCACCCTACCTGAGTGATATGACAGGGATTCTGATTGGCTGACAGGACAACATAGCTATTACACTTTATTTTATGGATGTAAAAAAACGTAGGTGACAGACATAGTGATTTAGGTATTTATTTTTGTTTGCCACAAGCTAATATAATCGTTTCATGTAAAAGGCATTGATTTGAACCCGTCCAGCCCCGGCTAGTTTTGTAATATTTGTTCACCAGAACCCGGCCGGTTTTCAAAAAATTGTTTTATTCCAGAAACAATAGCGAATGGGTTAGGAATGAAGGAAAAACCACGAAAAACCGCTCAAAAAGCTTAAAGAATGGTCCTACAGACCCCCGAAAACGTATTTTACAAGAGTAAAAAATTGAAGGCAATTACCCCAAAAAAACAGGTTATTGCGCGCTCACGCGCACGCACGTGGACTTTGAGAGTTTTCAACCATCGGCACGGTTGCGTGGGATACGTACACAGTTCCCATACAAATCTGAGCCCTCTTGAGTGGCTACACCTGGGGTTAGGGTGACGCGCCAGGCGCGTCTCTGGGGCTGTGTGTTACATACATCGCCGACGCGCCAGGCGCGTCGCTGGGGCTGTACGGGTTAACCAACATCAATATAGTGAACGAGTAACGATCGCAGCGGTAATTTGTGCCTCAAGATTAACCATTTTAGACCAGGAGAGATGGATGTATCATATTTAGCTCTCAACAAATGATTTTTATCAATTTAGGAAAAATATCTTGGGTCGGGTAAAACATTGTTTTTAACCACTTGAAGATTATGATGCGCTTTGACAGTTTATACGGGCTATCATCAGGCGATTTTATTCTGAGCTGGAATGGGATACGGACGTCAGAGGGTTGATTAGGCCAGTCTTTGCCCTTATAACTCCCACAGATCCTTCCTGAACTGCATAAAACTGTCTAATGAAAACTAGAATTATATAAGTATCATAATGCGTCAAGATCGTCACAGGGTTCATTTCCTGATTATTATAAGCATAACCGGTACTGGATAACACGTAAGTTTTGACACAACAGGAAATTCAATTCTTCATTCCCTACCATACATTCATGTGTAAGGCTAATACTATATCCTTCCTATTAATTAATTAATTCGCGTACAGGTCTACATTATATTTCAATAGTTTTTTTTCAGACCCATTCTACATTTGCAGCTAGAGAATTATGAAACATATTCACAACTTATTTTGGCTATCATTAGACAATCTTATGCAACATGGGAAGGCACTTGGACCATCAAAATAGAAAAGCTAACTCTATAAAATATATTACATTTTATAGCCGACATTATAAACCATTATATCCATATTGATCACATCTACACGTGTGGTGAGCTGGTATACGGCAGTATATTGGGGTCACCCACTCCACGGAGCCTACCTGCTTCCGCGGAGGGTCCGAGGTCCACGTAATTTTAGAGATTGAGTATGAAATTTGAATATTTAAGTTAATTACTCGGTTTTAATACATAAACAAGTGTATAAAATTACATATTATTTTATCTTCATGCATAAAAAAAAAAAAATCTTGGCTTTATTGATTTATTTTTATTTGTTTGCATTAACCTAACCAAAAAAAACTAACGTAACCTAACCTAAATGTATTTGGGGGCTATTAGGTTAGGTTAGGTTAGGTTAGGCTTTTTGGTTAGGTTAGATTAGGTTCTTTGGTTAGGTTAATGCTAAAAAAAAAAAAAAAAAAAAAAAAAAAAAAAAAATCCGGTGGATAAAAATTATATAGCAATGAAGCATAAAATGATAGGAACCCAAAACTACCATTATAAATGAGATCCCAGCTGTGGTGCGGCTCGTAAATATTGACCAAAGTTCCTTTGCACTAATATGGGAGGAGTATAATGTTTTAGATCATAATAAAGTGAATAAGTCATTGACCAAATCTTTTGTTTACATGGGGAAGACTCGGCAGACAACGTACGCTAAACGCTATTTTCACCAATATATATATTATGTATTAGTAATCTTTTCTACTTTAATGCATGAAAATAAAATAATTTTTAATTTTATACACTTGTTTATGTATTAAAACCGAGTAATTAACTAAAATATTCAAATTTCATACTCCATCTCTAAAATTACGTGGACCTCGGACCCTCCGCGGAGGTAGCTAGGCTCCGTGGAGGAGGTGACCCCAATATACTGCCATACTGGTAAAGAGGAGGAGTGGGTGGGCGTAGGGGCTGGGTGGGAGGGAGGGAAGCTGTAGGGTTGTTTGGTGATTTGCAATAAGTAATGCCATATGGAGAGTCAATTATTGACAATAATTTATTATTTCGCCGAAGCATTACTTCATATGAATTTAACTATAAGGACATTGGTTTCAGCTTAGGAAGGATCTGATTAAAGTCAAATGGGTTCAATCAATCTGTATCGGGGATTAAACTGTTTTGATACCTTTTTGCCTCTTACCTTGATTTTCCTTGTAATGCTTGTAGTCCAGGTTATCACTGTAAAAACATGTTGAAAAGTAAATCGTAGAGGTAATTGATTTGAATCAAAGACACTGGTGGCTTTTTTATATAGTTTTATTAACATAAATATAGACTATGCGGTTTGTAAATAGTTATAAGGTCTGTGTAGATACTGTATTGCCCAGCAGGGAAGTATCTACCTAATTAAAAGCAGAAAGCTGGCTAACAACTAGATTGAGCTATTATTCCTGTAATCTGTATTCCTTCCTGTAAGAAATAGATGAATTAAGAATAGCGAAAATAGGTAAACGGTACACACACTAATATCGCACAGTATCGCACTTGTCACTGTATACGTCACTGTATAATTTACCTCAGCCGCTCAAGGGTTCGACCCTCCTTATGGCTGGACGTGAGATCTGCTACTGGCTGTCAGCCTTTCCACAGTGGGCACCGGCTTTTTACTAGAGCGGTGTTACACGTTACTAGTTGAAAGCAATCATCTTGGTATTGCTGCAATTCTCTGAAGGGAGCGTGAGAACTCCTGCATAGCTTGCAAGAATTGTACCAAGCCTTTATAGGTGGGGTGATCTTCTATAGGGGAGATCATGCCCAAATAGAATGTACAGTAGTATACTTAAGTAAGTGAATAACTGTTATAAGGGTGTGAGTTATATAAGTGATTAAATGAGTTACTCTAGAGTGTACAGTCGCTCAAAATGCGCTGTTACACCGCTCGGCCACGTAAAGTGAGGCCCACCGAACATACATATCATCCCTATGACTTACATAACCCTATTCCCAGTGTATAGCAATGCCAATAAGAGTGTGATAAAGGTGAGAATCAAAGTTACACGTTGACACTAACAGGTTTCTGTATTGCCTCACGCCTAAGTGACAGGAGATCAACCCTGAACGGAAGACGAAGGGAGTGGCTTACTAGGATAAAGTTGTTGACGAGAGTCATGGAAGGGGGTTAGTACAGTAGGAAAAATGATTTCCTGATTAACTAAGAAAAATAGCTAGGTTAGTTATACTATGAAGAATTTATGAAATTCATGAGGTTTGAGAGTGTTCGTAAGAGATGATGAGGTCCAAAGAATTACCTGTGAAAGAACATGTTAATAGGAATGAACTCTGAGGAGAGGTTAGTTATCAAGGCAATAAGCTGATGATAAGGAAGCGTGAAGATAGAGAAATCCGTACTTCGCAGTGAACATGTGCCTGATACATCCCATGATTATTAACTATTATTCTAAAATAGACTATGAGCCAGTCAGTCACAGATGCTTGAGTCAAGGTAAGGTCGTATGCATTTATGTCCAGGGTCAGAGGGAAAACACATACTCAGGACGCACAGACAGGGGAAGATTCGTACGAGGACCTACATGAATAAAGGCGTCTTTGTTTGTCACAGTCACAAGTTGAAGTTCGTCGGGGACGAGCAACATGTCTGCTGTATCAGTAACGGTCAGTAATCATCCGTGTAAAAGAAACGGGAACGGCAAAATTCTTCAGTCATTGTAAAATGTGAGAACTGGAACGGAATGTGGACTAAAATGGTGAGTGGAATAACTGTTTCTATTTATGAGAAATAGAGTTCACAGTCGTGTTCCTCTAATAGCAGAGCCAGGGCAAACTGAATTTTCGCCATTTGAATAGAGGTACGGAGATGTTCAACAGGCAACAGGTCAGTGGGGACCCGACTTAGTGCAGCATCTACTAAGTTTGCGAAGACCGCCCTTGCAATGGCGTTTAAATCTTGAACATCATCATCCGTGTTCTGCAGGAACTCGTAAAGGTACATGACTTATTTGTGGGTTTCCCATCAACTATTAAGGAGTTAACCACCTGTGTCAGATTATTCATGGGTGCTACGACCGAGTGTATGAGATTCATCACATTCTTCTTGCTTGGGAGTCATACATCTAGACTCTATAAGGCTTTTGCTTCAGTCTCCAGGGCAGTGAGTCTCTTTCTTAGCTTTTGTGCTTCAGAAGTGTGGGCTGTTCCAAAGAGCTCATAGGAGAGTAGGTCAGCAAAGTAAAACAGTCCTCTCGTCGCACGTGTGTAAGTGCGAGTGTTTGGTTACCGGGGTAAAGTCATCAGGTAGTACCAAAATGAATCATCCGGATATTACGATTTAATACGAGCTACGCCAAAGCGTGAAACGTAACTGTAAGTCGTAAATCACCAGGCATCATCTGATTAGTTAGTAGGGAACACATTAACCAGGTCATCTTTCTTTGGGGGAAAGGGTAAAATTCTATTTGCAGAGGTGCAGTAGAATTCTTTACACATGGCCAGCAGGATGTACTGGAATGAGTGGCTTGCTCTGTCAGATAATGTGTCGTAAACAGAACCAAAAATCTTCTTTGGTGGATCTGAATTGAAATTACTACTATTTCAAGTAATTATGTTGCTAGTTTCTCTAGAGGAAGTTCTTCTAAATTTGTGGCATTAACAGAACATCGGTCCTCTCTGTTAGCATACTGGAGTTCCATTGCCGAAATGCAGGATTGTCTGCGGAGGCAGTCAGGAGAGGTACAGTGGTTGTACCGTAGTAGGTAGGTATACAGGTATGTTATGGCCATTCAGCGAGTGTTGAGTACTCATACGGATTAACCTGTAACCATCAAAATTATTTTGTTTCATGAGTGGTAGCATCTAGACTAACAAGCTTAGTCTTGAATGAGTTAAGACGTTCCAAATAATTCTAGATGACTTACCTTAACGCTTACTATGAAGAGTAGTTTTGAGTTCTCTTCGGCATTTTTCCTCATCATTTTTGCATCGGGTGCGTGTAAATGATCTGGGACTGGAAGCTGGATCTTGATAAAGACTTTCAGGTGTCTCTTAGCGTCTGATTTGGCTTTATAAGAATAATCTAGAGGAATATAGATTTCTTCGTAGCTGAGCTGTAGCCAGAAATCGCGTCAGAACCTTATCTTTACCCTCAGAAGCTAGTCTTTTATACCTCTCTGTAGGCTTGTGAAGACTCTTCAAGGTAATGTAAGGCCATCTAGGTTTTCCTTTAAGTCTAGATTATCTTAAGGTTTACATGATGTTCCAAGATTTCAAAGATAGCTATGTTAGCTGAGGTACTTTGCAGTCAACTAACCCAATTGTGAATGGGATCTGTTGTGCAAGTACATGCTTTCTCAAGTAGATAATTATCACCTATTGATTCTTTCACATTGTGCTTGGTTTCCATCCTGTTTTCGGCGATGGGGTGCCTAGGAGAGGAATAGCGAACAAGTGAGTAATGGACGAGCCTGTTGGTAATTGGGTCGATTGTATCCGTCTTTAAGCAGGAATAGGACAAACTAGTCTGAAAGATTATATTCAACACAAACCAACTGGTACTGCTTACGTCTGGCGTCGCCTGGGGCAATTCAGCAATTCCAAAGAAACACTGTCAAATGGATGTGAAGCCTTCGGGTATTCCAGGAGTGTCACAGGTTTGGTTACTTCTCAAGTACCTTGTGGTAGCACAAGAGAGTCTTTTGGCAAAGTGTTTTATACTATCCTTTTTTTTTTTTTTTTTTTTTTTTTTTTTTTTTCTATATTCCAACTAAGTTCCTCTCGGGCATAGGCTGAGAGCCTTAACATTCACCGCTTTACAATGAACAGTGAAGCCTGTGAGGTCTTGTTCCAGTCTAGGGAGTGAGACATGTGAAGCACGTAGAGTACAACGAGCACCTGCCATCTTGCCTTCACATGAGGCACGGTGCTCACTCATGGCCCGAAACGACCCCATCTCTGAAGCCACCTCGTTCCCGTGCTTCACTGTCTCACCCCCTACACTCGGACTCTCACACTTACACACACACACAACGCCACCTGTTGAGCAGATAACTCACCAGGCATTGCACCCCTATAGCATATTTTGAATATGGGAATATTCATACAGTGCTATTTAATCAGGGAACAATGAGGGTATTTTATTGACGTTTCGGTGGGCTTGTTGTAATGCACTGATACCAGGTACAGCACAAATTCCATCCCAATAATATCTTCCCATTGATACATCAGGATTTGAACCCGGGACCTTTGGATTACCAGGCCAGTGGCAAGACCACTCCACCACACCTTCCCTAAAATAGTTCTTAATAGTTTTCCATTAGTACATCTATTTATCGGCCTCAAGACTTGTTTCCTATCTGCACATATGAACTGTCCACACCTGTTGGTACAGTTGCTGCACTAGGTAACAAATTGATGGCATCATGATGTTGCGGGAGTACTACTATCTTATCTGGAATGACTTATACATGGCTGTATGTGTTGGTGTCAACGGGAAGAGTCTAACCAGAAGTTCTTAGTGCAATTGGAACTGCAACGGATGAACTTGGTTTCTGGAAAAGACCTAATTTTCTCTGATTCCAGAAATAGCTTACGTATTGGATATGTAGTGGTTCTAATCTTGCTCGTCTTTCACTTGGCTTCTTTTTAGGTCGGTAACGAGAACACCGGGGCAACCTGCACAATTCTGGAGAGTGCGTTGGCTGCCACGTTAGCTCTTACCCTATAATACTAGAAGATACCTGTTAATCCTGGTGACTCCGCGGCAACTTCAGCAAATCCACTGATACAGTGTCGAATGGAAGTGAAGGCGTTGGATACTCAAAGATTGGTGCGGGTCCATCACGTGTCGGGTTAGCTGTAGGAATGTCTCTTACCACCGCTTTAGTCTGCCAGTGAGAATTTATCACCTTTGAGTACCTTTTTGTCCTTGCTATCTGTCTGAGTAGAGGTCGAAGGAAGGCTCAAGGCTAACATTTCACTCCTAAGTTCTTGCAGGAGTTAACCTTTCTGCGTTGTGATATCTAATCTTTATGGTATTCATCACTTTCCTTATGTAACCAATGACTAGCATCTTGACTATGTCACTTGGCATTTTGAATGTTGTACGGAGCTCTTGTGAGAAGAGTTGTGTGTACTAGTGTGAATGTTTAGCATGTATTAACTGGAATTTAGGCAAGCATTTGGATGAGCTCTGCCTCGTAAGACTTGGAAACATCTTATTATAATTCTAACCTTAAGTTTGTATTTTAAGTGCGACTTTTAGAAGGTAAATAACTGCACAGATCGTACTATTCGATGAGAATCCTTTCTGCTCGACTCGAGATTGGCTTATTTGGACATCTCGGATACCGATCGTGAAGGTACAGTCAAGTCTTCTGGTGTCTATCCATGAGGTGATGGAGTTCCACTTAAGAAAAACTTAGACTTTTGAGTTACTCTGAAAAACTTTGTTCCCCTTATTCCTATGGCGTGTAGGATTTCTGATGAATCAGGCTATGGGAAGTATTTCCGTAACTTGGCTAGAATATGCTGCATGGTTGTCTTTGTGGTGATCAACCACCTAAAACTATTCCATACTTGGTTACCAACCGGGTTGGTGACTACCAAAGGAAGGACGTTGTTTTAGACTTACCTAGGATTACTTTTTAGGGCTATGTAGTGCTTTGGTTAAATTCTTTAGTGTTGTTAGTCGTACACTGCGGAAGGCGACTACAAGCCTAAGTCTAGGTCTTCGTAGCTTCAGGAGAGTGTTTACCTATGCGTTGAAAATACCGGAGTAGATGCGCAAATCATTCTATAACTCTACGGCGGTTCATATCCTCTACAGGGTTTTCCTGCAGGATGTCTTAGTACAAAATAGGTCTGGATGCCGTTGGTAATGTACTTACTTGTGCTGTAAAAGGTCTTTCCACATCGGTTATAACCTTCGGGTAGAGTTCTGAGAGACATACCCTATTCCTCTCATAATTCCTTTCTCTTCCGGATACTACTTAGGGAAACTATCCATGAAACCCAATTGGAAGGTGTGCACCTTCTCTAGTACGAATCCTTCTAAGCTGTGGATGCGAGCGAAATCTTGTTTTGCAATACGGCTCTTGATCCTAGCACTCTTAGGATCTTGCAGGTGAAACTGGCCATGCTTGTTGACACAGTCGCTGCTATAATGGTCGAATACAGGAAAGAACGTGTAATGCGTGTTGTGTATGTACTTCGAGAGTGTTGACCCAACTGAGACCTATGCACCATCGGCTTGGAACAGAATCCAAGGATGCGTAAACTAACTGCCCATGCTTGTTGGAACAGCTGTTACTAAATCAGTGCTGGGGATAAATCGGATCGAACACAGTACTGAGTACCAGAACAACTATGGGTGAAGCTCAATCTGTGAGACTTCATGTTGATGTGGTTATCCTTCAGATTCATTATGTCTTGGACATAGATAATTTGGATTTGTGCGGAACCTTGTATTTGCTTAGGCGCTTCTGCTACGCAAACTATGTTTGAGTTTTGTAGGATACCTGTGTCAAAAGGTGTCTGCCGCCACAAGAATGTATTGGGGACTACGTGTGGGACCTTGGTGTGAGGCTTAATCCACCACGTAAAACTGGCTTAGTCACGTATAACCTAGTGTAAGGTGTTGATTGTGATGGAAAATGTTGACCGTGGAGGGGTCTCATTCTCTGCGACTCCGGGGAATTTGTACTGCAGAGAGTCTGGCGATTGTAGATTTGGGACTACAGGATTTGACACGCTGGTAGGAACCAGAATCGCGAAGGAGGCAACTCATCTTGTGGTCTACGTGGTGTGTCTATACGAGGGCAATCCTTTGTGTCATGTCCATATACTGTACAAACGAAACAATATCCTCTTCGTGCGGGTCTCTCACGTTGTGTAGGGCGAGGGTTTCGTTGTGGTTTTCCTGCCCTGCGAGGTCTTGTCTGCACTCGGGACCTGCGTTGTGACGTTTGATTTTGCTGTGGGCGTAATTGTAGATGGCGTATCCAGCAATTCTCTCTTGTATGACCAACTTTATGGCAGTGGCCACACTTCTTAGGAATTGTACCAGTTCTTCTCGGAGGCGAAGGCGTCAGACTGGGTCTGCGACTCGCCACGCAAGAATGGTTTCACCTTGCATTATGATTGCAGTAGGTACATACTTTCTGTGATACTGTCACTATCTAACGAGCTCTTCTTGGACTGGCAAGAGTAATTTGCTCGGACTTTTTGTTGGGGTGGAGCCTTGGAACCAACTTGAGAAGAGATGCGGGAACAGTCTCTGCTGTGGCGCCTGGAATCTCGGGAGCTGGGTCCGAGAGGTCTCAGAAACAGTATCTGTGTCCGCAGCAATGCTCGCATCAGTGTCCGAAGGTGACTCCGGGGACTCCGGGATAGTCTCTAAACTCGTGTTGGAGGTTTTTGCGGGAGACGTTGGAGTTTGTTTAGCGACTGGGGTGATGGATTTCTTTGATCGTTGACCATCGTAACTGCCAGTGCTAGCGAAGTTTGCGAGTTTTACCCATAAATCCTCGTAGCTTGGTGTCTGAAATTGGAGTGGTTGCTTGAGCGATGTCGATAGCACTTCCTGGTTTCAGATGTATCCGGGCAAAGGCAATTTTGTTTACGGCCTTTTTGATGTTTCGGGATTTCATGTACTCGTCTATTCTGTGTAGGAAAGAAAACGGTCCAGCTGGGTAGTTAGGACAATTCTTCCCAGAAAACATAGGCAAGTGGACTTCATGCTGTGACTGAGCATCCACGTGAGAGTTGCCTCTAGCTATAGTCGGAACTGTAACTGTCATAGCTGTAGCGAGAGCTGTAGCTGTATTTGTAGCTGTCATAGCCGTAACTGTCATAGCTGTAGCGGGAGATGTAGCTGTAGTTATAGCTGTCATATTTGTAGGTGTAGTGGGTTCTTCTGAAGACTACTCTACACTTGACTCTACATATACTTACCCTAGTCCTGGAAATTTAAAATTATGAAACTTACCTTTGGAATGCAGGTATGGTACACTAGTTTTTGTTGGTAGAGATACGGAGATAACACCTGAACTATGCACAAATATTAAAATGTAGGACGTTCGTAGGGGAAAAATTCTGATAAGTGCGTGGCACAGTCTCAGAATAACATAACCTTGGTGCCTGGGCGACACGAAGGGCCTTATATATTTTGTAGTGCAAATATTATGTTAGAAGTTCGCTTGCGCTAAGGATGTATCAGGGTGGCCCGATGTTTCCATGAAAAAGTTAGCTAGTCGTTCAGTCAAGTCGTCAATGTCAAAAGCGAGTTTTTGTCCCTACTTCTTTCTCAAACTCTGTGTCTGACTGAGGCTCAATTCCCGTTCCTTCTAATTTATCTTCTGTGTTGCTAAGAGAATTAAGGACATGGGGCAAATGACACTGTTGGTAAAGATACCTGGACTGAATGTCATTGACAAATAATCCCACAAAAATGTTAGCACTGGTACAACATTTTTGGTAAAAGGGATTTCACTTAACCACACACCCGTACGCTAGTTTGTATGGATGAATGAAGGTGGCTAGTCTAATGAGTAAGCAGTTGAAATATTAATACCGGAAAATTCTGGAAAATTCAAGTTAGTAAGGCACTGTATATGAATACTCTCTTACTATAGAAATTGGAAACAAAGTAACACCGGCAAGAGAAAAAAATATATGATTCTCTGTTAAAATAAATTTCTTGAGAAATTTGTGTTGGTAAACTAATATTTACTGTAGGCCTCAAAAATATAATTCGATGAGAAAAATTAGAATTAAAAGGAAGTAAATATAAGTTTCTTAGTGCGAGAATAAAAGTTCTTAAAGCAAGACTTAAATTTACTAATTCGAAATGGAGTTAAAATGTACGTATAGTCACACTTTAAAATTCGTAGAGTAAATAAGTAGAGATATTTGCTAAAGAAAATTTAAAGAAGGCACTGGCATTTACTGTGTTTATGTTGACAGGATTTTTACTAGCACTGATTACTAGTATATTTAGTGTGTATTGTTATTTCTTACTAACCGATACATAGCTGAATTAATGTTGCGATGTTTGAAGGTCTTCTAGTCAGCTGATGTAGAATGAAGTTTGAAGTGGCGATCCCTTAGAGTTGACTGCTTCTCCTTATGTCGTCACTAATTTCCGTGACGTCACAGTTCACACACACGTCATACCCTGGCCTGGGCGTGGTGTGCGTGCGTGCGTGCGTGTGTGAGTCCAGGGCTGAGTTGCTGGCGCGCGGGCTCACCTTGACTCATTGGCTCAGTGAAGGGAATGCTGAGGTCAGCGCTGATGTGCTGGGTACTGAGTTATAGTACCAGTTCACTCTGAAAATCACTCTATGTCTTTATCATTCATCAATGTTTTTCTTTCCATTTAGCTCATTAATGTTTGGTATAACTAGTTGCTCTGTTTCCAGCTTTTCTTTACTGCTTTTAATATGATTGTTCTTCGGAGGTCTTTTCTGTGTTGTATTAAGGAACACGTATCCCAATAAGCTGCCATCCACTTATGTATCGGGGATTAAACTGTTTTGATACCTTTTTTACTCTTACCTTGATTTTCCTTGTAATGCTTGTAGTCCAGGTTATCACTGTAAACACATGTTGAAAGGTAAATCGTAGAGGTAATTGATTTGAAGCAAAGACACTGGTGGCTTTTCTATATAGTTGTATTAACAGAAATATAGACTATGCGGTTTGTAAATAGTTATAAGGTCTGTGTAGATACTGTATTGCCCAGCAGGGAAGTATCTGCCTAATTAAAAGCAGAAAGCTGGCTAACAACTAGATTGAGCTATTATTCCTGTAATCTGTATTCCTTCCTGTAAGAAATAGATGAATTAAGAATAGCGAAAATAGATAAACGGTACACACACTAATATCGCACAGTATCGCACTTGTCACCTGTATACGTCACTGTGTAATTTACCTCAGCCGCTCAAGGGTTCGACCCTCCTTATGGCTGGACGTGAGATCTGCTACTGGCTGTCAGCCTTTCCACAGTGGGCGCCGGCTTCTTACTAGAGTGGTGTTACACGTTACTAGTTGAAAGCAATCATCTTGGTATTGCTGCAATTCTCTGAAGGGAGCGTGAGAACCCCTGCTTAGCTTGCAAGAATTGTACCAAGGCCTTTCTAGGTGGGGTGATCTTCTATAGGGGAGATCATGCCCAAATAGAATGTACAGTAGTATACTTAAGTAAGTGAATAACTGTTATAAGGGTGTGAGTTGTACAAGTGATTATATGAGTTACTCTAGAGTGTACAGTCGCTCAAAATTCGCTGTTACAAATCTTTTTATTCAAGCAGATCGTTCTTTAAAGTTCGCTGATCCAGAAGTAGGCACACTTCTGTCATTAGGATTCCCAGTCCCATCATATGAAGTCAGGGTAACGTAACATAATTTTCCATAACTGAAAAGTTTCATTATATTACGTTACATTAACCCGTCCAGTACCGCTGCCGTCCATGGTATTTTGTTTCAGCTATAATTAGACCATAATATGAAGATAAGGATAAATATGTGGCAGCTACTGGGATCCATTTATTTAGTATATAACCTTCAATTTGGTAGACAGCCTTCCAAAACTGAATACATATAATCAGCTAATAATTGTCAGAATATAATATACGAGACGTCACCGTTTTTTTTTTTTTTTCTATGTGATTGAGGGAGGCAAAAGGCAGAACTGCCTATAGCGAGTGCCTCCCCCATAGTTGAAAGTGTGACAGGGCCAAAATCAAGGGACGTTCGAGCCAAAATGCCTGGACACACGGAGTTTGAAGCAATTTAAGTCATAAGAAGAGGGAAAGACTGATTCTGGGAATGAGTTCCAGAGCTCAGCTGTTGAGTAGAAGAAAGTTTGAGAGTAACGTTTCACTCTTGGGTTGGAGAGTTGCACAGAGTAGGGGTGGGATTGAGTTGCAAGATGGGTACCACGTGCCCTACGTAAAGGAGGTGGTATACACTGGGAAAGCTCTGAGGAACACTGATTATTATAGTAGCGATAGAATAGCGAGAGAGATGCAACATTGCGGCGGAGAGAGAGAGATTGCAGAGAGTTGGTGAGTGGACGGGAGTTAATGATACGAAAGGCCTTCCTTTCAACTTTGTCTAGGAGAGCGGTGTGAGAGGAACCTCCCCACACATGTGAACAATACTCAATACAAGGACGCAGTACAGAGCAAGAAGCTGTGCAGGGGAAAAGAACCCCCTAAGGCGGTTGAGCACACCCAGTTTCTGGGAGGCTGCCTTAGCAAGACTTGTAATATGGTCCTTCCAACTGAGAGCAGAAGAAAAAGAGACACCAAGAACAATGAGAGAAGATGAAGGATTGATTTTTGTATTGTTGAAGAATAAGGGATAGTCCGCAGGGAGTTCCTTACGGGTAGATAGATGGAGAAATTGGGCTTTGGAAGCATTAAAAGTAACAAGGTTTTCTCTGCCCCATTTGGAGATAGTATTTAGATCAGAATTTAAGAGTTCTATGGCTTCATTACATTTGACATTGAGGGATTGCTGGCTGGGGCGTTCTGAAAAACTAATGGAGTAGTGTAAGGTTGAGTCGTCTGCGTATGAATGGATGGGAATTGAGGTACAGTTGAGAAGATCATTTATAAAAATTAGAAAGAGAATAGGAGATAGGACAGAGCCCTGAGGAACACCGGAGTTTATAGGGTGAGGAAGTGAACAAATGGCCGTCCACAACCGCGGCTATGGAATGGCCGGAAAGGAAATTAGAGAGCACAGATGGAGGGATAGAAACCGAAAGAGGGTAGTTTAGAAATTAAAGATTTGTGCCAGACTCTATCGAAGGCTTTCGATATGTCTAGTGCAATAGAAAAAGTCTCACCGAAGCCCCGAAAGGAGGATGACCAAGAGTTAGTAAGATATGAAAGAAGATCACCAGTAGAGCGACCCTTAAGGAAGCCATACTGGCGATCTGAGAGCAGATTATGAGAAGAGAAATGCTTAAGAAATTTGGAAGCAAGAATAGTTTCAAAAACTTTAAAAAGACAAGAGATGAGAGCAATTGGACGATAGTTGGAGGATTGAGAGTGGTCACCCTTCTTTGGGACAGGTTGAATGTGAGCAAACTTCCAGCATGAAGGGAAGACGCTAGAGGATAGACAGAGACGAAAGAGTTTGCCTAGGCAGGGAGTCCGCACGGAAGCACAGTTTTTGAGAACAACAGGAGGAACACCGTCCGGACTGTACGCCTTATTAGTATTAAGCCCAGAGAGGGTAGAAAGTACATCTTTAGAAGAGATTACGATATTAGGCATAAGTAAGAGAGAGGAGGGTGGAGAGGGAGGAATAGCACCGGAATCATCCAAGGTGGAGTTTGTAGCAAAAGTTTGAGTGAAGAGTTTAGCTTTGTCAGAGGAAGAAGTGATGGTTGTGCCATCAGAGTGGGAAAGTGGAGGGAAAGACGAGGAAGAGAAATTGTTGGAGAGGTTTTTGGCTAGATGCCAGAAAGCTTGGGAAGAGCTAGAGTTGGATAGTTCAGTGCATTTATTATTGATGAAAGAGTGTTTGGCAAGTCGAAGAACAGATTTGTCTTGATTCCGGGCAGAAACATAGGAAGAATGAGAGTCTTGAGTTTTAAGGCGTCGGTCCCGTTTGAATGCTTCCTCCTTATTGCGGACAGCAGTAGAACAGGCGTGAGTAAACCAAGATTTTTTAGCATTAGTCTGAGAGAAAGAGAATGGAATGTATGCTTCCATGCCCGATAGGATTACCTCGGTAATGCGTTCAGCACTCTCCGAGGGTCCCCGGCCACGGAAGCAGAAATCATTCCATGGGAAATCAAAGAAGTACTGCCGGAGAGCCTCCCAGTCGGCAGCGCCAAAGTGCCACAAGCGCCGCCGGCTAGGAGGATCGGGTGGCCGTACTGGAGAGAGAGGACAGGTGACAGAGATGAGTTTATGGTCGGAGGAGCCCAAAGGAGAGAAAAGATCGACAGTATAAGAAGAAGGGTTAGAAGTTAGAAACAAGTCAAGAATGTTGGGCCGATCTCCGATGCGATCCGGGATACGGGTGGGTTGCTGAACTAACTGCTCTAGGTCATTTATGATAGAAAAGACATAGGCTTGTTCACCAGATGGGTCAGTAGTGTGAGAGGAGAGCCATTGGCGGTGGTGAACGTTGAAATCTCCTAAGATGGAGATTTCTGAGAAAGGAGAAATGGATAGAATGTGTTCCACTGTAGAGTTTAGATAGTCAAAGAATTTGGGAAAGTTGGTAGAGTTAGGGGAAAGATAGACAGCACAGAAATATTTAGTAAGAGAATGACAGGAAAGTTTGAGCATAAAGTTGAGAGTTCAGAGGAGTCGAAATCGGGAACATGAGAGCAAGTGAGTTTGTTGTGCACATATGCACAACGTCCGCCTTTGGCTTTGAAACTAGGATAGAGAAAGTAGGAGGATACAGAGAAGGAGCTGCTGGATGCTGCTACAGACACCTGAGTTTCGGTGAGGAAGAGAAGATCAGGTTTGAAGGAGGAGATATTGGTGTTCAACAGAGTGAAAGTTAGAGGAAAGTCCGCGAATGTTGCAGAAATTAATAGAAAGAGTAACAGGCCGAGGTCCAGGTAATTTTGTGGGGTCGTCAGGGGATGGTCGGTCGGGTGTGGGGGCATTTGTGGTCTCCCCCCCCCCCTGGGGACTCCGAGGCTGGGCTAAAATTAATAATTTTTTAAAATTTTGGTGTGGAGGAATGAAGTGTGGTGTGCATGTTTAGTGTAGTGAAGTCGATAGGATAAGGAGGTGTTTGTGAGAGCTAGCTGGATTGCTCTCAGTGTAAATATGGCACAAAGACAATCAGTAAGAGAGGCCAAGCAAATGAAACAGGAGTTCCAGTGACTCTTTATCACATGCCTATAGCCTCACCTGGGTCTAGCCCTGATCGATTGGTGCCTACAATCTCCCCACTGAATAGGTTAATAAACTCTAGTCCCACAAGACACAGGCACTGAACTAATATGCAGAAAGCATCAAGAACAAGGATGTTCAAATATCACGAAACAAGTTAATAAGATGAAGGAATGCTATGATAGGTAAGTGGAAAGCATTAACCCTTCCAGTACCAGCGATGTATTCTAAACTTTTATTTTAGCAATATTAACGCGGTTTCATGAAGATTACATAGGATATTGTGGTAGCTAAAAGGATTAACTGACATGTTTCGTAGCCATGTAATTGGTATACGTCCTTCATAAACTGAATAAAATTACCTAATAGTAGTCAGAATATAATGAAAAGGATATCACCGGTACTTGATGGGATAACACTCTAAATATCCAATCGCCAAGCGACTAAGGACATATGGCACCGAATCTTAGTCAATACTGTTTAGGAAAAATAAATAAATACAAATCATAACGGAAGTTAGATATCAAGAATGCGAAGATGAATAAGGAAGAACATGATACGGTCAATAGAATAAGAAGGGGACTAGAAAGAATATCAGCAAAACTTGGTGGGCAGTACAATGGAAAAGGGAGAGGGAATATGGTAGTTTCATGATCGTTATAATAGGATAGGCTACAATTTAATGATATTTATATTAACCCACTGAGCCCCAGCGACGCAGCGTTTGCGTCCACATTGTATGTAACGCTAAACCCCAGCGACGCAAACCATGCGTCCTGGCTGGTCCGGTCCCAATTACTCTGGTCCTATGGCACCTAGAGGGCTCAGATTTGTATGAGAACTGTGTAAGTATCCCACGCAACCTTGACGATGGTTGAAAACTCTCAAAGTCCAACCACGTGCGCGTGAGCGTGCAAAAAACAGTATTTTGGGTGTATTTGCCTTCAATTTTTTACTCTTGTAAAATCGACTTTCGGGGGCTCCGTAGGACCATTTTTTGAGCTTTTTGATCATTTTGTTGTGGTTTTTCCTTCATTCCTAACCCATTCGCTATTGTTTCTGGATTTTTTGTCTTTCAAAACAGACGGTCCCTGGTGGTACATTTATTCTAAACTAGCTGGGGCTCAGTGGGTTATGTATGGTGTTAAACACATCATTATACAACATATCATATATAATTCCACCCACCCAATAACCAAATATTTTGAATTAATGAAATCACAAATAGTACTATGGCATATAACTAAATATGAGTTTTTTGCCACAAGGCGGCACAGATTTAGGAATTAGAAGTCTATACAATAATAGTTCTATAAACAAAAAATAGTGTATCTATAATGGTTATCGTGTACAATTAATATTCGTAAATATTTCTGCTGCAAATTGTGATTTTTGTCACTTTACTTCAAGATATTTCCGAAACTTACTAAATAACTTAATTTTATTTTTATACAAAATCACAGCTATTTTTTCCGCTGAACATGATGGCAGTGATTAGAATATTCTATCATCAATATTGGATTTTATAGAAATAAATCTATAACGATAGTTTTTAGCTCTTATAGATCTAATCCATGCCGCAGCAAAATATTCACTCTCAGTCGGTTTTCACCCATAATATTTTTTTTTGTATTTCATTTTTTTTATGAACGGCAAGAGGAAACGATATTCTATAAGATTTCATAAAAAATAAATAATAATAATAGTATGTGGAATTTCACCGTAGGTGAAAGCATATCTTCAGTCCGCCCGTATTTGCCCTCCCCATTTATTTGTGTTTTTTAAGCAAGCGGTATTTAGGACTTTTCATCAGCTTTCGAATGGTATCTATATCATAAATATACGATCAAAACTTCTATTTTCCCCGAATATTTTTGTCCGTGTCCCGCATATTATATAGTCAGTGTTCCGCCCTCGCCGACTGGTAAATTTGTTTGCTTCAATTCACGCTCTATTTACATATCATTTAAGGAACGATACAGTTTTTAGATATTAATTTTGTATATCGGCAATGAATACAGATCGTTATTTTCAAAGATCCAGCTCTGTACGACAAAAACTTGATTTTATATGAATATTTTCATATGCACACCATACGTGTAGGGAAATCTTCCGTCCGCCCATATTTTCAATCCTCTTCCTCCCCATTGTCACCGATAAAATGTGGGACAATGGATATTTTTTAAATCGCGCTATCTAGGATTTTTCATTAGCTTTCCAATGGTAGGTCCTATCTATATCATCAATGTACGATCAAAACTTATATTTTTCACGAATATTTCTTTGTCCGTGTGCCGCGGTCACCCACTGGTCAATATTTTTGCTTCAATTCACGCTCTATTTAAATATAATTTAAAGATCGATACAGTTTTTATATATTAATTTCGTATATTGGCAATGAAAACAGATTGTTATTTCCAAAGAACCAGCTCTGTACAACAAAACTCGATTTAATATGAATATTTTCAAATGCGCATACCTTACAACGAAATAATTTAACCTTTCCTTACCTTACCGTTGACCGTTGAACGTAATATGTTAACACCATATTTATTGAGGCTATCCAATCACATTTCAGTAATTTTCAATGCTATACATTATCACTTATATCACATAAAGCCACTCTAAGACAATATATCCAGGGGGTGGCCATTTTTAAATGTCGCCGCTATGCCTCCTCCCGGCCTAGCTGTCTCAGCCAAACTGGGTTTTTTCCTCGTTTAGAGCTCACTCGCATAGGGATATTTTTACTTTACAGTGTTGTAAGTTACCTCACGTAAATTCTTAGATTTTCAGTGACACACTGGTGAAAAGATATACGCGATCGCGTTTATAATAACTTTGCTAAGTTTACATAAGTTTCGCCCTTGATTATATATGCGATTGCGTCAAAATCGGTGTTTCGTTCAAAGTACTTATATACGCGATCGCGTCATATCAGACTGGGGAGGTTAAAATATAATAAAGTGTTTATACATTATAGAGTTCCTTGCGAATGTGATTACAGTCTTCAATGATATCCGTTACATTTTATTTTTTATTTTTGTTTTCTATATTCCAACTACTCCCTCTTGGGCATAGGCTGAGAGCCTGTATATTCCACCGCTCAACACGGTGCAGCCCGTGAGGTCTTGTTCCAGTCTGGGGAGTGAGAAATGTGAAGCATCCACCATGGCTCGAAGCAGCTCCATCTCTGAAGCAGCTGGTTGCTTCGCCCAAGTGCTTCACCGTCTCACCCTCCAGACTCAGACCCTCACTCTCAGAACGCCACCTATTGAGCAGTGAACTCACTAGGCATTGTCCCCCTGTAACATATTTTGAATATGGGAATATTCATACAGTGTTATTTAATCAGGGAACAATGAGGGTATTTTTTTGGCATTTCGGTGGGCTTTGTGGTAATGCACTGATACTAGGTACAGCACAAATTCAATCCCAATAATATCTTCCCATTGACATATCGGGATTTGAACCCGGGTCCATTGGATTACCAATCCAGTGGCATGACCACTCCACCACACCTCCCCTACTGATATAAGATATTAGTGTATTGTATTATTATTTCGTAAAATTTCACAGTATTTTCTATACAATTGTGAAATGCAGGGTAATATATCCTTAACCCACTGAGCCCCAGCGACGCACTGTTTGCGTCGGCAATGTATGTAACGCTGAACCCCAGCGACGCAAACATTGCGTCCGCCACTGTAACCTCTATTATTCGGCTCATATCGTAGAAAATGGCTTGAGAATGGTATGGGATATACGTTAGGGTGTTGCCGAACAGTGGTGGTATGCGGCAACCGCCCAGGCAGGCTGCGCGGGTGGTGGCGGGCAGATTAGTGGCGCCACTTTACCCACTTACATTACCGCAACTTTCGACCTTATTTACTCCTGTCGTATGGGAGCTAGAGGCTTGAAATTTGTGTGAGATACACTTTAGGATGTAATCATTACTTGACCATACTCAGCTATCCCCCAAGTCCTGCCGGGCGGGTGGTCATGCGGGGGAGGTGGTGAAAAACACTGTACCCGCTTATCTCCCCACGAGGTTCGACCTTATTTACTCTTGTCCTATGGTAGCTATAGGCTTGATATTTGTATGGGATATTCCTTAGGATGTAGGCAATGTATGGCTACACCCAAATCTAGGTTTGTTGGGACAAGGGACGTGCGTGACAAAGGAAAGTCAGTTTACCAATACATCTCGCGAGTGCAACACCATGTCGGATTTACCACGTCGTTACCCACGCAGGGGAATATCCCTTGACGATGCCATGGCCATACTTGAAGAGAGTGATGTGGATCGTCAAATGACGATTCAGAGGACGAATATAGTCCCACTTTGGCCGAGATAGACGACATGCATGAGGAGGAACCCTATGTCCCCATCTCTCATCGCTACGCAATGTTACAAGAAAGGGAGGAGAGTAGTAATCGCTCCCCGTGACATAGTGGACTCCCCAGCAAGTGGGGAAGAGGATAATGAGGATGAGGAAGATGACCCAGACCCCATGGCCTTCCTCAACATTCCACCGTCTCATCGTAGGGCTGAGAAGAGAAGAGCTGAGGATGAGGGGGGTCAAGGTCCGACACCACACGTGCCTCGCTGTGGTCCTCCCCCGCGTTTGCCTTCACCACCACCCCGCATTGCCTCTCCACTAAAAGCGCCAACCCCTAACACTTTCTATGGGTTGCGCAGGGGTGCAGCCATTAACTTCTTCAGAAGAAGAAACAGACGAGGATATGCCTGCCCTAGAATCATCTCCACCACTCCACCCAGGCCACCCACGCCACCCTGCACGCCGCCTGTTTCCCTTATCAGCCCGGGATGACTCAGCGCATTCTTCGCCCCCACCATCACCTCCCGGACCACTACCATACTCACCTGTACCTTCACCATCACCGCCTGCGTCGCCACAACGCCCTGATCATGCTCAACGCCCTACCAGCATACGTGGGCGTGGCCGAAGGGGTTCTAAAGTGACCCTAATACGACGCCCCACCCCTGGCGGTACGAGAGCAAGGGCTGGGTTGGCTCGACCAAGGCCGAGGTTGAGAGCAGGGGCAAGAGGCAGGGCAAGGCCCTCCCGCCGCCCTGATGGTGACTCCCCTCCTGACGACTCTGGCGACGAAGGTGCCGCTCAACCCGACGTGTGGGATTGGGTTGATGGAGAAAACTTTGTGCCCACCGACTACAACTTTGTGGGCGCTGGGATTACGCTCCCAAACCAGGGGTGCCAGACCACGAGACTTGCCATCTTCCTGCAGTTTTTTACTACAAATATCGTGGCTCTAATTGTTGACCAGACCAACTGGTACAATTATTATTTCATGGCTGGGAAGGAGCAGCTAAAATACTCTGCAAGGCTGTCATGGTCCGCCCTAGATGTCCCAGAGTTTTACGTATTCTTGGCCATTGTCATCCTGATGGGGGTCACAAAGGAATCCTCCATAAAAAAGTACTGGTCCTGGGATCCCCTCGTCCGAACCCCTATTTTTGGCCAAATAATGAGCAGAAATAGGTTCACGGCCATAATGGGGAACCTACATTTCATTGACAGCCTGGCATCCCACTCCAAAAATCAAAGTCAACCAAGAGCAATGAAGGACCCCATGGAGAGGATAAGACCCATCTTCGAGTACCTGAAGGTGAAGTTTGCTGCCGCCTTCAACCCCCATCAGAAGCTCATTATTGATGAGAGTTTGCTGCTGTGGAGGGGGAATATTAGCATCCGGCAGTACATGCCCAGCAAACGACATGGATATGGCCTGAAGACCTTCGTGATGGGTGACTGTCAAACCGGTTACATCCAGGACCTAATTCTGTATATGGGCAAGAAAACAGAATTGGGGGAAACGAGGACATACAGAATTTCTGGGGCCGTCGTCATCACCATGATGGAGGGCTACTTGGACAGGGGCCACATACTGTACCTGGACAACTGGTACACCAGCCCGTCCCTTGCCAAGTTCCTGCATAGCCGCACTACAGGAGTCTGTGGCACCGTCAGGAGGAATCGGATCTTCATGCCCCAACTACCACCCAGACGGGAAAAGGGCTCCATCATACATAAGCAGGCTAACAATGTCCTCTTGTTGTCCTGGATGGATAACCGGGATGTGAACGTCCTCACAACAGTCCACCGTCCCATCTTCCAAGACAGCAGACGTCGTGACAGAGCAACTGGCGAAATTATCAAGAAACCTTTGGCCATCTGTGATTATAACATCAACATGCGGCTGGTGGACAAATCAGATGCTGTCATCTCGTCAGTTAAGTGTGCGAGGAAGACGATGAGGTGGAATAAGAAGTTATTCTTCCACCTCCTCGATATCACCCTCTATAACAGCCACATCCTCAATGCAATAATCACTGGCAAGCAGGAAACGATGGAGAACTTCTGCATCGAGTTGTCCAGGGAGATGTTGAGGGAATACATGACTGCCCCCCACGCCCAGCAACCCCCCGCCCATTGACGGCCAGCAGCAGAAGGGATTGCCAGGCTGACAGAACGCCACCTCCCTGAATATGTGTCTCCCACAGAACACAATGAAAAACCCCGAAGACGGTGTCATGCGTGCTGGAACACAATACAGAGGGACCCTGTGAGATCAGATACCAGGTATATGTGCCGAGAATGTGGTGTTGCACTGTGTTTCCCGGACTGCTTCAGGGAGTATCACACCCTTGAGCATTTCTAAAAGAGTGTACTCAAAGACTGCGATAAAAGACGCTATGAAATGTGAAGTGTGTGTATAAAAACCAAGTGTAAATAATAAATATATACAAAGTGCCGAACACAATATGTAAGTGATATTCACACTCAAATATACGTAAAACAGTGATGGACACCAATAAGTGTAAATATAGCATATTTCTAAGTCAAAAGTGCATAAAACAATGTGTGAAACCCATATTATAACTATAAAACATACGATAAAGTATAAACTGAATAAAGAGGTCGAGTGAGAGAGACAGACAATGAAGGTGACAGTGGTGGGGGCGCGTGTCGGTCAGCTGGGTGTGTGTACGTATGTGCGTACTGTTATTATCTGAGACCATGATGGCCGCCAGTCTCCATGGCAATGGGGACGCGCACTGGTCTTGCCACTTGTGAGTACTTATAAAACTTATATCTAAGTACTTATCACACTATTACTTCACTTATAATGACATTATGTGATACATGTTGGTAGTATATGAACTATGAAGGCACACATGATGCTCGGGTGGTGTAAATAACCATCACTCGAAAACTGGACGCATCGTACATCTGCCATGCTGCCGCGCTCAGCTGTGGCTAGCCGGGCGGGAACTTTGAAGGCCGCCCGGCATCAGCTGATGTCTGAGGCTGCTCTTTTGTAATTCTTAATTTCTCACCTATTTAAGCCATTTAAGAAAAAAAAAAAGGCCAAATCGGTCGGTCTCTCGATGTACATTTGTTTATAATTAACTTAACTGGTGCTCAGTTGGTTAATGATCTCTAACTTCCGTTGTTTTTTTGTTTTTTTGTTTTTTTACCAGTATTGACTAAGACTCGGTGCCATATGTCCTTAGTCGCTTGGCGATGGGGTATTTAGAGTGTTATCCCATCAAGTACCGGTGATATCCTTTTCATTATATTCTGACTACTATTTGGTAATTTTATTCAGTTTAAGAAGGACGTATACCAATTACATGGCTACGAACCATGTCAGTTAATCCTTTTAGCTACCACAATAGCCTTTGTAATCTTCATAAAACCGCGTTGATATTGCTGAAATAAAGTTTAGAATACATCGCTGGTACTGGAAGGGTTAATGCTTTCCACTGTGGGCTATCATAATTATCATTCCTTCATCTTATTAACTTGTTTCGTGATATTTGGACATCTATCTGTCTATCTATCCATTGCCTGACGCCGTGATCCCCGAAGGGGTGGCCATGAACGAAACACCCTCATGCACCTCTGTCCCCAGTCAGTCGACGCCCCTCTTCCCAACCAGCACCGCCTTCATCCATATACTTCATTCCATCCTTCCACCTCTCTTTCGGTTTACTTCTCCCTCTCTGTCCTTCCACCTCGCTGTTGTACACCCTCTTAAGCCCGGTTCACACGAGCCGTCTTTTGCGGGTCCGTTTTCGGGGCTGTGACTCACTTACGAAAATCGGACGCGGAAAAGTAAAATTGAAAGGAAATGTGGGCCGCATTCCAGAGCGCGGGCCAGACTCTGGGGTGCGGAATTCTCTGGCGTAAGGTAAACACCTACTAGACGATCGTCAACATGGACTGAGGAACGATCTTTCTTGGTGTTTATTTCTTACTTTTGAACGAAGATGAACCAACACCGTAATTCAATGCGTATTAACTAGGAAAATATATCAAAACCAAGCCATCACGTAGCCTGCAGTTGCCCACATATTTATATAAGTTCTGTTCCTCTCTGTGACCATGTTAATGGACATTGAATTATGAGTGTATAGTGGTTAATTTATATGATTAGTAAACTGATAATTAAAAGAAACTGCACTCTTAATTCATTCGTATAGGCCTACTATATAATTTACTTTCATACATCAGATCACGATTAGAAACAACTTATGTGGGCAACGGTACCTAAATATATGCACTGTAGAAGAGAATCGAGATTTTATTGGAGAAACATGTTGTTGTTCTGTAGTTATAATCTAGGTGTTTATTGTCTCTATCTGGAGGCGCGCGAAGCAGGTTAAGTATTATACTGCCTTAATATTTGCCTTGCCATTAAAATTATACATATAGCATATATTGTTTTGCGATATATTAACTATAATGTAATGGAAATTGGCACAAAATATTACACACATTTCACTTCAATGTTCAAAGTACGGAACATACTTCTTGTCAGGACACGAAAAAGATCAATCGAAACCATCTTTTTGTGCGGTTCGCATTTTGGTAGACGCCTTCACGGTTCACACTACGTATGTCTGTAAGTCACGATTTTTTATACGGACCGAAAAACGGCTAGTGTGAACTAGGCTTAAGTCATTCTCTCACTTCCCATACGCTCCATATGGCCGAACCATCTCAAGGTGGTTTTTTCCACACTTTCCAACTCATCTACCTCCACACCACACCTCCTTCTTACTTCCTCATCCTTGTTCTTAATATGTTTTACAAATTAGTTCAGTGCCATATGGCCTCTATCGCTTGGCACAAGAGTTTATTAACCTATCTAGTATCGGTGACGTCTCATTAATTATATTCTGACAATGATTACACGATTATATTCAGTTTTGGAAGGCTGTCTACCAAATTGAAGGTTATATACTCTATAAATGGATCCCAGTAGCTGCCACATATTTTTCCTTATCTTCATATTATGGTCTAATTATAGCTGAAACAAAATACCATGGACGGCAGCGGTACTGGACGGGTTAATGTAACGTAATATAATGAAACTTTTCAGTTATGGAAAATTATGTTACGTTACCCTGACTTCATAATTATGATGGTTTATATTTCACAACAACGTTAACCAAACTAATAATACATTCGGAATTCCTATCAATATGTTGTAAGAACTCTCTTTATACAATAGCTCGGTTATTTTATTTTTATTTTTTTACTTCACTCAGGTTATTATCAGTCTACTTCATTCGACTTAAAGAACGATCTGCTTGAATTGATTGAACCCATTTCAGTTTAATCAGATCCTTCCTAAGCTGACATTTGTTTTTCTTATAGTTCACTTATTATGAAATAAAGTTTCGTCGGAATGATATACAGATTATAAATTATTGTCAAGAATTGAGTCTCCATAATTATGGCATTGCAAATCATCCAGCCCCCACACCCACCCACTCTTCCTCTTTACCAGTTCACCACACGTGTAGATGTGATCAATGTGGATATAATTGTTTTTAATTAATTTATCCGTCTGCTATAAAATGTAATATATTTAATAGTTAGCTTTTTCCTTTTGGTGGACCAAGCTCCTTCCCACATTACTGCATATACGATCGTCTAATGATAGCCAAAATATACTGTCAAAATATGTCAATAATATATATATATATATATTGTTACGTCCTGGGATATATAAACACTGGGCTCTTTCTATTGGACTAGGTATGCGGCAACAAGCAACAACGGAAAACGCTAGATCCAACCCTTATCTATAAACCCAGGCAACAAACCACCCTAAACCGTCAAGAGCCCTGCCTGGACAACAAGGTATCCTATGACTCGGTTACAGGGTGCACGCACTATAGACTGCTGATAGTCAAGCAGGCTATACAAAAGATCACACAATTAAGCTGACTTAAAGCTTCAAGGAAAAGATAGATAACGGAATTAAACTGCAGAAACAATTTAATAACAAACTAGAAGAAAGTACATTTAACGTTGCGTTAATCAATACAACTAATCACCCCTGCGTGAAAGAAGGTGAAAGCAAACAGTCCTCAAAACATCGTACAGGTAGACCAGATGCAGGTTTCTAAACTGCATGCGGCTACTGTAGGATCTGATGCTTAGCAAAGAAAGTACGTTACGGATTTAGAGAACTCTTAACTAATAAGCAGGAATAAATACTAGTGATAGGACCTACAGTGTATAATGGCATAAGTATAATTAAATAAAGGCAGCAACTCACAACATAACCACATACAGGTGTGCTTCTCACTCTTAGTCAGGCAAGCCTGCTCGGACAGAGTCTCTAAGCCACACCCTGACTCACAATGCTCACAAAGACGGTAAACTGTGGCACAATAACAAGCATACAGAAATAATAAACCCCTAGCTGTTAATCTGCCAGGTGGCAGAGGTCTAGCCGGAAGGATATAGGCTTCGGATACCCGGCTGAGCCACCTGCTCTAGCCTAGGGACGTTCCCAAGTCTGTGCGCCAAATTACTCTAATTGAAAGGGTGCTCTCTTGAGAGACTCAGATCCCAAGTATCTGACTCTCTCCTGGCGACCCTAAAACAAACGCAAGACGTGCTAGCGCAGTGCTGAGTGGACTAGGCAAGGGCCCTCACACAACACAACACTAGACACACAGGCACACAGACAAGAAAATGCCCCCAGACTCCCACGGGTATCCTAGTAAAGTTGTGCAGGTCCACAGGACTCGCACCTGCAGACTTTACTTAAAGGATCGCAAAAAAAACTCCCCTCCGGTCTAGCCCCTGCTCACCTGCCACAAGAACACACCAGCAAGCATGAAACTACCAAATATGAGACAACAAAAAAGCTTCCTAGGTCTCATTAACAATTACATCTCTGCATAAGGCCCAAATCCTATCTAATTATCTGAGAGCTCGTCGTTAATACAATAATAGATATAAGGTCTATCAAGGGGATGGGATAATTAAATAGATTGGTGAAGTAGTGGAAAGAAGGTATACAAAGTAAGAGAGAAAGTTTCTAAGTGGGGTTGAGAGGGATAGATAGACAGTGGGACAGATAGGGATAGACAGTGAGGTGAGCTCTGAGTCTTGAATCTGTCTGGACCCCACCCTAGGCATGCGAAATACATCCCATGCTTGGCAACACTCAACACCGTTGCCGGGTCAAAATCCTCTACCCCTTGCGTGAGTCGAAACTAAGCCTAACGTTGCGATCAAATGGCAACATCAGGCTCGTCCCCAGCCAGTCTCTCCGCGCCCGCGCAAAGCAACGTCCCCCAGCCGGTCTCTCTCTCCCGCTCGTCTCCTCCCACTCTCACTAGACTTACATCTTATATATTATAATGAAACAATCAACTATCGAGAATAAAATATACTAAGATGTGTTGGTTAAGAATAAGGGCAGCTTCAAGCTGTGAAACAACATAAGAATATCCCAGACATTAGTTACATTGTCGTAGGATATATACTAAGGAAAAGCCGGCCGGCCGGCTGCCGCCAGTCGGTTTCTAAACGGCTGGGCAGCCGACACTCGCGCATGACCCGCACGTGGCTACTATGCAGGAGCGTCACACCTCCCCCAAGATATAAGACACTTGACTAAGTTCTTCATATCTAACAGAAAGCTTCTCATAGTACCACACACTGTTGCGACACAAGGCACTATATATAAAAAAAATAAAGACTGTTGCACTCCACCGAGCAAGTTCAACTAACTTAGCGACAATAAGCAAAAACATTCAACTTAGATACTGCTACAACATCTTATACAAAATTCTACACGTTATAAAAATAAAGAGTTTTTATAAGGTTTTTTGTTTTTTAATTTTTTTTTTTTTTTTCGGAACTACAGTGACAGCCTATTTTCTCCACTCTCAACACACACTGACTGAACGGCGAGGGTTCTCCTGCAATCAAACCCCTCCCGTGACAAACAATCAGCCCAAACATTATCAGTGCCCTTAGCATGCCACACATCCAACTTGTGTCCCGGCAGCAAAACAACACCTGGCACTGATAAACTGCCCAGTTCATCACAAGACTGGCATTTCTCTTCGCTCTTTCCGGCAACGGGGCCTGCCAATAACCTTTCACTAGTTCTACCTTCGTGATAGGCGATGCAGCCCCGAGGCGGTCTATGGTGTCGTCAACTCTCGATAAGGTATAGGCGTCTGTCAGGGATAATGCACACACACTCTCGCAATCAACACACTCACTGATCTTGCCACTTAACACAGGTTGCAAAGTTACAGGCAACGACCACTCACGACATTCCTTATCCCTCAGACCCTTCGTCAACACGTAATCCAGCTCTGCTTGCACCACAGGCTGTCGAGCAGGATTTATACGGTAGGGAATTAAACTGAGCCTTGCACTATCTCCAGCCTGCATGTCGGATTCTACCCCGTACATCAGGCCTGGAGAAGCAACAAACATGCGGATGCACTGCCACAGCCTAGTAAACAACTGCCTTGCACTGTCTCCACGAACAACATGCCTAGTGCCCTCCCACAACCCAGCCGAGACCGCAGCTTCTAACCTGTAGTCTCCCTCCTTCTCCACCTTCGTCCCTAGAACAGCCGGGTCATGAGAGGGACAATCAGTACCACCTGTGCAGTCACTCCCATAGTTCATTATTGCTAAGGCTTCCCCGCCGATACCGTACATGCACACCCCCGCATTTCTTACGACTACATCTGCCTGCGCAGCATCACCGCTTTTAGCGACATGGCCAGATACAGTCGGTCTATGGTAGGGCTGTTGCAATTGACTAGAGCAGCATTGGGAGGCTATGCGACGACTGGGCACTTCTATGCCACAGCCAACCTCACCAATCTGCTCAAAGTCCTCCTTTTTACCACCACCCTTGGCAGCCATGGGTCGACCCTGACCTGGCAACCATGCCAAAGCCTCGTCGCCCACCTTGAACCACCGAAACAACGAGGCTAACGGTCTTTCAACATCCACGTGACCTGCACGCGGAACATCTTGCACCGCCCGAGTTGTGAGGCTCAGGGGCTCGGCACGACCAGTGGGGTATAAACCGAGCTTGTGCTGGAGCGCTGCACATTGCTGCTCAGGCAGGTGCTCTAGCGCTTCCACAGCCACCAGACTCGTGTCCCCCGCCCACTATTCCGCCGAGACATGACAATCCCTACTCTCCTCCACCTGTGCCCTACTGCCCCTCTCTCCTTCTCCACCTTGGCCGCTGCAGACCAACGCAGGGACAGTAGGCTGCTCAGGTGGTTGCCTCACAAACTCCTCCAACAGGTTCACATGACATGTTTCCCCGTCCTCGTGTTTGATCTCGACAGCACCATTACCACACTTCTGAACTTCTGGATCCTCCAACTGCAGTTTACAAATATCTGAGGGAACCAACCTGTCTAGATGCTTCCGAAGCAACCCAAGTCCTCCCCCAATATCAAACTGAGCAACCCTTTTTTCTCTCCGTGTGTAACGTTGCTGCCTCGGAGTCTCTTCCTGCCCTACCTCCTCACTAGCTGTGACAGGTCCTGGGGCCTCTCCAGACTCCAACATAGGTGCCAATAATGAGTCACCAAGAAACACTGCCGGCTCAAACCTCTCCAATTGACCAACACTTTCCGTTTTCTTGTGACCTTTCCTCCGCGGTTTGATAGACTGAGGTGGTGGCTGCAAGGCTCCGGATGTCTGAGAACGCGTCACAACACACGCCATGGTTTGTACGTTACACTTCTCAACCCCCTCCTGTTCCTCCCTACTAACGTCGACCGCCTTCTCGGCAACGACCAAGGGTGAAACCTTAGAAGCAGGCACCGCAAAGTCGTTGCCGAAGAGGAGGTCGACGCCCCCAACAGGCAAGTTCTCTACAATTCCGACAACCAGTTCCTTCGCCACACCACCCACCTCCAGCTCCATCCGCACCAGCGGGTAGGACTTCGTAGCATTGATCCCCTGAACTACCACCACCCGAGCAGCGTTAATCGGCCTACCAGTAAAGTTCTTTAACAAGGTCTGAGAAGCCCCAGTATCACGCAATAGCTTAACTCCTCGCCTTTCGCCAGCCCACCTCACAAAACCATGCCCTCTATGACCCCCAAAGACGCCGCGGACAGGGTTCGAGCCTTCCGGACTCTTGAACACAGGCTGTGTCCCAACCTCTGACGAACTACCCTTCGCAAATTCAGAAGATATAGGCGACACCCCTATGCTGCGGACCAATGACACAACTTTGTTTGGTGGCTTGTTCGGACAAGCATTTGCAAAGTGACCCTCCTTGTGACATGCAAAGCACTCTTTACTCTTTGGTTTCCCTTGGGAGTGGGAGGTACCATTAGACTTCTTATACGGGACGGTATTTGGTTTATGTTCAGTTTTATTGTCAGTGCTACATGGTTTTGTGTATTTATGTGTATCAAAATTCTTGGGAGGGGGAGGGGTACGATCCTTTGCACCCGACTCACTCCTAGCTGCTGCTTCGCACCCTTGAATTAATGACAGTCGGAGGTCAGCCATTTCTGCTGCCTCCTGGAGAGTTCTAGGATTGTTTTCCTTTATATTTAATGTTAAGTCCCCGCCTGTGCACTTAACACCTTACGAGCGGCCTATGCGGTTTATTTATGTGTACCGCACAGCGGGGTGTTTTTAGCTAAAATAGGGCTGTTTACGTGATCATTTTCATGCCTAAATAAGACCCAGAACGTAAAACAAGTACCTATCCCTGAAAGGGCATAAACAGAGCTTTCGAATGACACCATAACGATCCTTGTATGATGGATAGTTTTTCTTGCAATAACCGTGCAACGCGAGTGCAAAAAGCAGGTAATTCGGTACTTTCAGTACATAATTGAGTATGTAGCGAGTGAGAGAGGGAGGAGGGAGCTGAGATTTGTGTCAGTAGGTTCGCCGCCGTGGTCTGGTGCAGTCATACGCTCGCTAGTCTCCTGCCACCACTTGTCTCTCTCTCTCAGCCACATTACGTGCTGAAATTGCCACTCGACCTATGTCGAGCGCCGCCACATAGTCCAGCTTTATTTAACTCGACTTATGTTGCTCGCCGCTAAATAAGGGTTAAAGAAACTGCTCCAAGAGAACCAGCTCACTCAACTCCTCAAAAGTAGCTGCCCTCTCAGAACGCAGCCAATGTCGTAGTGCATCAGACAAGTCCCGGGCGTGTTCTAGGAAGGTACTATCCTTGCCCTTAGTAACACCCCGAAACTTCAAGCGGTAAGTTTCTGGTTGTAACTCATAGGCCCGTAGCATAGCCTTCTTTAGCTCATCATAAACTACACAGGACTCTAAAGGTAGTGCATCATACGCTTTTAGCCCCTTTCCTAGGAGTCTTGATGAAACTAATGCTGCCCACTTTTCCTGAGGCCACTGATGTTGCTGACACTTCTTCTCAAATCGCATAAAAAACTCAGTCACACATAACTCATCGAACACAGGAACTAGTTTAAGCAGGTGCGACAATGATTGGTCCCGATGTCTGTTACCTCCCCCAATATTTCGCCCTGTGACCTCCACTCGAGATCTCTCCAGCTCCCTGTCAGCCCGATACCTAGTAGACTCTGCCTGCATTTCAGCCTCTCGTATAGCTGTTCTCTCTGCAGCCTCAGCCTCAGCCTGAGCTCTAGCAACCTCAGCCTGCACACTAGCCTGTCTCTCGGCAGCCTCAACCTGAACTCTAACCTGTCTTTCGGCGGCCTCAACCTTGGCCATCTCAAGCCGAAACAACAAATCTGGAGTCAACCCTTGAGGAGGGGAAGGTGCATTTAATGGGGAGGGTCCCTGTGATTGAATTCCACGCTGCCATTGACCATCAACTTGGGGGTATGTACTAAATTCAGGCACCCTGACGTTTGATATGGGGGTAGAGTGGAGGGGGGGCTGGGGACCGGGGCCCCCAGTCGCCTCTCCACCCAGGTCTCTCCCTTCTAAACCCAATATCAAAGTCCTCAGCTGATCTTTCCTCATGCCACTTAAACCCTGGTGACCCTGAAGACCTGCCACACACTTTAAGCCATACTTATTCAGCTTCAACACCCTGGCAGCGGTAAGGGGCACCTCTAAATATCTTCTAGCACCCTCCTCGCTATCGACTAGCCACTCCACAGGTCTTTCTCCCTCCGAGCCCGTATCGTGACCTGACCCACCACTGTGTTCTGATGTATTAGACATGTTTGTGTACTGCAGTAATTATCACGGTTATAGAATGTGCCTTATCTCCTATGCAAGTATGTATATACTAATTTTATTTAAAGTCTTTAATGTGTTATATTGGTTGCTCCAAAAAAAACTCTATGTCCACTGTATTCCTCTAATCATAAGGAATCTCAAAACAAATGACCACTATATTCCTCTGTTCAGTAAATCCTATGCAAGGTCGCCATTTGTTACGTCCTGGGATATATAAACACTGGGCTCTTTCTATTGGACTAGGTATGCGGCAACAAGCAACAACGGAAAACGCTAGATCCAACCCTTATCTATAAACCCAGGCAACAAACCACCCTAAACCGTCAAGAGCCCTGCCTGGACAACAAGGTATCCTATGACTCGGTTACAGGGTGCACGCACTATAGACTGCTGATAGTCAAGCAGGCTATACAAAAGATCACACAATTAAGCTGACTTAAAGCTTCAAGGAAAAGATAGATAACGGAATTAAACTGCAGAAACAATTTAATAACAAACTAGAAGAAAGTACATTTAACGTTGCGTTAATCAATACAACTAATCACCCCTGCGTGAAAGAAGGTGAAAGCAAACAGTCCTCAAAACGTCATACAGGTAGACAAGATTCAGGTTTCTAAACTGCATGCGGCTACTGTAGGATCTGATGCTTAGCAAAGAAAGTACGTTACGGATTTAGAGAACTCTTAACTAATAAGCAGGAATAAATACTAGTGATAGGACCTACAGTGTATAATGGCATAGGTATAATTAAATAAAGGCAGCAACTCGCAACATAACCACATACAGGTGTGCTTCTCACTCTTAGTCAGGCAAGCCTGCTCGGACAGAGTCTCTAAGCCACACCCTGACTCACAATGCTCACAAAGACGGTAAACTGTGGCACAATAACAAGCATACAGAAATAATAAACCCCTAGCTGTTAATCTGCCAGGTGGCAGAGGTCTAGCCGGAAGGATATAGGCTTCGGATACCCGGGCTGAGCCACCTGCTCTAGCCTAGGGTCTCTTGAGAGACTCAGATCCCAAGTATCTGACTCTCTCCTGGCGACCCTAAAACAAACGCAAGACGTGCTAGCGCAGTGCTGAGTGGACTAGGCAAGGGTCCTCACACAACACAACACTAGAGACACAGGCACACAGACAAGAAAATGCCCCCAGACTCCCACGGGTATTCTAGTAAAGTTGTGCAGGTCCACAGGACTCGCACCTGCAGACTTTACTTAAAGGATCGCAAAAAAAAACTCCCCTCCGGTCTAGCCCCTGCTCACCTGCCACAAGAACACACCAGCAAGCATGAAACTACCAAATATGAGACAACAAAAAAGCTTCCTAGGTCTCATTAACAATTACATCTCTGCATAAGACCCAAATCCTATCTAATTATCTGAGAGCTCGTCGTTAATACAATAATAGATATAAGGTCTATCAAGGGGATGGGATAATTAAATAGATTGGTGAAGTAGTGGAAAGAAGGTATATAAAGTAAGAGAGAAAGTTTCTAAGTGGGGTTGAGAGGGATAGATATCAAGGGGGTCCGAAGGGTACGACAGTGAGGTGAGCTCTGAGTCTTGAATCTGTCAGGACCCCACCCTAGGCATGCGAAATACATCCCATGCTTGGCAACACTCAACACCGTTGCCGGGTCAAAATCCTCTACCCCTTGCGTGAGTCGAAACTTAGCCTAACGTTGCGATCAAATGGCAACATCAGGCTCGTCCCCAGCCAGTCTCTCCGCGCCCGTGCAAAGCAAGGTCCCCCAGCCGGTCTCTCTCTCCCGCTCGTCTCCTCCCACTCTCACTAGACTTACATCTTATATATTATAATGAAACAATCAACTATCGAGAATAAAATATACTAAGATATGTTGGTTAACCCAGTGAGACCCAGCGTCGCACGTGATGCGTCGGCAGTGTTTGGTCACCAACTCCCAGCGACGCATCACGTGCGTCCGACATATAAAAAACACTTACGTGGCTCGTAAGGTAGGAAATGGCGGGAGAATAGGAGGGGGAGGTACCGTAGTGTGTGTGGGAGCCGGGCCAGTAGGTGTGAGCGGGCCGAGACAGCCGCACGGCTGGTGGTGGTGGGCTTAGTGGGGATAGTTTACACCCTTAGTTCACCGCCACTTTGAACCTTCATTACTCCGGTCGTATGGGAGCTAGAGGCTTGAGATTTATGTGAGACACTCATTAGGATGTATGCCGTACAATGCCATACTCAGTTTTTACCCCAGTGCTCCCGGGTGGGTGGTCATGCGGGGGAGACGAACTATTGAACCCCCCCCCCCCCCGCCCCCCAAATGACCTGTTCACCGCCACTTTGAACCTTCATTACTCCGGTCGTATGGGAGCTAGAGGCTTGAGATTTATGTGAGACACTCATTAGGATGTATGCCGTACAATGCCATACTCAGTTTTTACCCCAGTGCTCCCGGGTGGGTGGTTATGCGGGGGAGACGAACTATTGAACCCCCCCCCCCCCGCCCCCCAAATGACCGAAATGAGTGTTTTTTTATTTTTGTCTTCATTTCTCACCATTCTCTTCCATTTTGGCTCAACAAATTTTTTTGAGGCTCCCCCCCCCCAACCCCCCTTCACCCCAGTCCCAAGCCATTTTCACTTCTTTTTTTTGTTTGCTAAAATGGAAGACAAGGATGAGAAATAAAAAAAAAAAAAAAAAAAAAATCACCTCGGACATTTTTTTTTTTTTTTTTTTTTATTTCTCATCCTTGTCTTCCATTTTAGCAAACAAAAAAAAGAAGTGAAAATGGCTTGGGACTGGGGTGAACAAAATATTATAACTAGCCGGGGCTCAACGGGTTAAGAATAAGGGCAGCTTCAAGCTGTGAAACAACATAAGAATATCCCAGACATTAGTTACATTGTCGTAGGATATATACTAAGGAAAAGCCGTCCGGCCGGCTGCCGCCAGTCGGTTTCTAAACGGCTGGGCAGCCGACACTCGCGCATGACCCGCACGTGGCTACTATGCAGGAACGTCACAATATTTACATTAGATGAGTCTGATAATAATTACCCCTTTAAGACATGATGACGCATTTCCTTTTGGGTTTCTCGTTATTATTTGGTAGACGATTATATTCAGATTCGGAAGGATGAATGGTAGTTAAAGGGTTATTAGAGAGGTTTATTGAATTATAATGAAGACCTTTATGTGGATTAATTCATTAATAGGAAGCATATAGTATAGAACTTGCATATCCATTTATTTTAAGGAATGTTACGTTCAACAACTAAGACCTGTTCTCCAGTACGTATTTATTCATCATAAAATATAGAAAACTGTTTCACACAGCCCAAGATATATTTCCTAAATTAATAAAAATCATTTGTTGAGAGCTAAATATGATACAGCCATCTCTCCTGGTCTAAAATGGTTAATCTTGAGGCACAAATTACCGCTGTGATCGTTACTCGTTCACTATATTGATGTTGGTTAACCCGTACAGCCCCAGCGACGCGCCTGACGCGTCAGCGATGTATGTAACGCACAGCCCCAGAGACGCGCCTGGCGCGTCACCCTAATTGCGCCGACCATAACCTCAGGTGTAGCCACTCAAGAGGGCTCAGATTTGTATGGGAACTGTGTACGTATCCCACGAAACCGTGCCGATGGTTGAAAACTCTCAAAGTCCACGTGCGTGCGCGTGAGCGCGCAATAACCTGGTTTTTTGGGGTAATTGCCTTCAATTTTTTACTCTTGTAAAATACGTTTTCGGGGGCTCTGTAGGACCATTCTTTAAGCTTTTTGAGCGGTTTTTCGTGTTTTTTCCTTCATTCCTAACCCATTCGCTATTGTTTCTGGAATAAAACCATTTTTTGAAAACCGGCCTGGTTCTGGTGAACAAACATTACAAAACTAGCCGGGGCTGGACGGGTTAAAATCAATGCATTTTACATGAAACTATTATATTAGCTTGTGGCAAACAAAAATAAATACCTAAACCACTATATCTGTCACCTACGTTTTTACGTCCATAAAATAAAGTGTATTAGCTATGTTGTCCTGTCAGCCAATCAGAATCCCTCTGTCACATCACTCAGGTAGGGTGGAGAGAACCCCCCCAACTCCAACCCCAGTTCCCACAATATGAGCTGCCAATTGCTGCCCGACGAAGTCGAGAGACTTTTGGCCGGAACTGTACAAATTTATCTAGAAGGGGGATCTTGGGGATATTTTTTTAACCTTTAAAGCGCGAGCTATATGTAGTGCACACCCTACTGCCAGGCGACAATTAATATTAGGCTTCATTTCCGCCTAAAATCGTCATTTTACGATAAATATCGTTATTACTTATTCATATGCGCCTATTTGACGTTTAATATGAAGATATTAACATGTTACAGCAATAAAACAAGTGGGAATAGTATTTGGGGGGTGAAAAACGCGAATTATTGCCGACCATCCAGTCATGAGGTGAGAGGCGTGCAAGCCTTACACCCTCCTCTCTCGAAGCCTAGAGGCAGACTGAAGCCTGTCTCTCACTCTCTTTCTCTCCCCACGCACTAGATTCACGCAGGAACACACCTTGAAACCGGGTTGGTGATATTGACTCGGTAAATACACCGATAAACAAGGGAATAAGAGGACAAATAGGTGATAATTGAAGGGGAGGGGGGAAAAGTGGGGAAGGAGAGGGGGGTTTGACACATGTGGAGGAGTGATTGGAGGCATGGAGGGGAATTATCTCACTTAATCACAAATTCCTTTGTTTTAAGTGCTACTGGGGCCTTTGAAAAGTTTTTTTTTTTAGGCCTTGGATCATAAGAGGTTCGTCGCCTTTCAACACCAAAACCTCTTTAGAGTCTTCTCGCCGTTCTCAGGTTAAGGGCACATTGGTTATTTTTTGGGGTCTATTTATTTATATATTAATTTATTTCTTAGTTTCCTCCCTAGACCTCCATCAAACTTTAAAAAATGCAATCCAATAGATCCCCCTTCGGGATTAATTTGTACATTTTTCGGTAGAAAAATGTCACAGCCAAAGGCTGGTTCTTCCACAATTACAAGCTTGCTATCGCTGGCCAGGAAAAACGTTGACAACTAAAGGGCACAAAAGGTCTTAAAATTAGAAAAAAAATGGGGTGAAAGGTCTTAACAGCGACAAACTAATGGGGCAAACGTCTTAAAATCTCAAAAACTAACGGGGATAAGCATGAGGAAGAAGAGGACCAGAACAATGGCCCATCTCCCCTTAAGCTATATGGAGGTCTAGGGAAGAAACTAAAAGAATAAATACATCAATTATACATCCCCCTTAACCCACTGAACCCCACAGGATATTTTTAATGAATTACATCGTAGGCCCAGTAGAATTCGATTTTTTGTTTTCCTGAAAAAACATTGGATGGATTAGTAATGAAAGAAAACAACATAAAACCCCTCACCTATGTCATTTGGGGTCCTGGGGGGGGGGGGTCACCATCATCACTGGGTGCCGTGCGCCTTTTCAAAACTCCCGCACCTGCAGACGACAGTCAGGTGAGGCAGTGTGGCTTATATACGATGCCTCCCATTTTCGAGTTTCGAGTGACACTTATTTACACCACCTGAGCATCATGTGTGCTTCCATAGTTCATCAAATGGTAATACGTATCACAGAATGTCATTGTAAGTGAAATAATATACAATGTGATAAGTGCATAAAGTCCAGTGTTATAAATGCCGGTGAGTGGCAAGCCTCGCGCGCGTCCTGGTAGCCATGGTGACCGTCGGCCATCTTGCTCCCGGACAATAACAAAACGCACGGACAAACATACACTCAGCCTACCAGTAGAGTCATTTTCAGAGCTTCCGTGACCGTGTTTAGGATACCAAAGTTTCTCAGTGAATTTAACAAGGGCAACTGATGCTAAAAAAAATAAGCCCCCATACACCTCACCAAAATGACGGGAAAGTTGTTATTTTAGACGTTTTTCAAAATGGCCGCTGCCGTCATCTTAAAAAATTGATAAAGTTCTATTTCTTGAAGTGAATGGCCAAAAATGACAATTTTGGTGTCTATTCCCACTAATTTTGGTGTCAGAAAACCAATGGGATGGCATAATTAAAAAATAATTAATAACTAATTACCAAATAATTAAGAAAATAAGAAAATAATTAAGAAAATCAATGGGATGGCATAATTCATGATTTAGAGTCCCATTAACCTCAACATCTAAGACAAATATAATGTTGTTAAATCCACTGAGAAACTTTGGTATCCTAAACATGGTCACGGATCCTCTGAAACTTACTCAAATAATATAATATATAATTTAAAATGTAAACCAAGAATGTTGACTGCTCAATTCCTTCTTTTTCAGGTTTGTTGCATCGAATTTGGCGTGAAGAATCATAAGCATGGAACGTAGAGGAGTTAGTGATGTGCCTGACCCAGGACCTGGATTAAAATGCATATTATGTCAACATCCCTGTATAGCTGATGATAGTACGGACAAGACATCTGATACAAAGTGGGAGAATCTAAGGAGCAAGTGTTTTCGGTGGAAGGAACTTGATAAATTTCAGCATGGCTATGCAGCAGTGGAGTGGGACAAGGGGCCTAAAGGCCTGTACATGCATAGTAAATGTTACACCCAGATCAGTAGTAATCGCTATATTCAGCAAGCACAGAATCGTAAACGGAAATCTGAACAGGAAGAAGTTCAAGCATCAACTTCAAGTCAACAACTCCCAGGAAATGTGCCTAAAAACCTTCGTTCTAGTACTGGAGTGGTTCATGATAACAAGTCCAAACTTTTGCTGCTGTCAACAGTAGACGCATGGAACCGGTTCAAGTTGCATACAGTTTGTCTGTCAGATGAGCCTATAAGAGAAAGATTGAATACCCTACTTGCATCTATCCCAGACAGTCGAACGGCGTTTGGATTGGAAATTCGTTATCATCGTGAATGTTGGCGCAATTATGTCAGCAACCCTCTGAAGGAGTCTTTTCCTGATGAAAAAACAGAGCATCTGCAACATGTTCGAGAGGCCCAAAATATCTTCTTTCATCGTGTCCGTCAAGTTATCTTTGAAGATCATGAAATCCGTACACTGCAAGGTCTTGTAAAGGATTACAAAGGCATTACTTCAAATTATGGTTACTATTCCACAGCAAAGTCCAGTTTCGTGAAGGAAATTCTGATCAAGGAATTTGGAGATGACATAGCATTTCATGAACGAGGTCGGAAGAATGTGAGTGAACTGGTATATGATGCAAGAGCTGCAGGTTCATATCTTGAGGCTGCAATATCCTCTCTAGGTGTAAGTGACGATCAGCTGGTGAAGAATGTAGCTGGGCGACTCAGAGATCAGATCATCAAAACAAAAACTGTTCCTTGGCCTCCATACATACATGAGCTAGAAGAATATGAAGACCTGAATGATCTCCTATTGAAGCTTATCACTTGGTTAAAGCACCCCCCAAAGTCTGAAGTCGATGACAAGCCCCAAGTCAGATCAATTGCATCTATTTTGACCAGCTACATCACTGGAAGACGTACTGCATTTGAGACAAACCTCGGTGTACTGCTACATGGTATGACAAAGAGCAGAGAAATGGTAGACATATTACATAAGGATGGCCTGGGAATCAGTTACAATGATGTGCTTTTGCTTAGAGATTTCTGGGCAGTTACTGACCTGAAGCATTCAACTGAGTGTCCTTTTGAACTTTCTGAAGGAACACCGGCAATATGTATAGTCGACAACGATGACTTCAAAAGTGACACTTTGACTGGAAGTGGCCAATCACATCGTACAAATGTCATGTTTGTTCAGCCAGACCTACCTAAGCTAAATCTACCTACCCTAGATGATGATAGACCAGTTGCAAATAGCACCTTGCCTTCGTACCTCTCTGATAGCCTCAAAGAACTTGGGAGCCAGATGCAAAGAATTGAACCATACAAAACAGTCAAGCGTGGTGAACCACCCATCAGACCAAGGATAACGGATGAACAACATCTGGACACAGTTCCTCAAAGAATGAGAGGTGTCATCCATGCAATGGCCCGAGCTAAGGCAGACGGAACAAGACCAAAGCCAGAAGACCAGACTGTACCAGCCTTTTCTGGCTTCCAGGCCACGCTATCACCAGAAACCCAGAAAAGTCAAGCGATTTATCATATGACTTATCCTGATCCACCAAGCAAGACCATTCTGTATGATGCCCTGCGCAAGCTTGCAAAGGCAATTGATGACAAGAAGATGCCATTTGCCATTATCGTCGGTGATCATCCTGTCTACGCATTATTGCTAGAATTGAAAAGTGAGAATCCAGAGATATTTGCTGACATATTGACATTCATGGGGCTTTCATATCCAGATGTCTTTCATCAATGCAATCTACAAAAGGTTCAAAGGCTCAGGCATTTCAGATGTACTGGTGGCTGCAGGCGTCATTGCAGATGGATCCGTGGATCAAGCTCTGCGTGGAAAACACTTCAACCGCGGTGTGCGTTGCCTTCGACTCTTCTACGAGGCTTTACTCCAACATGCACTAGACAAACGTTTGGAAGGTGCCACTCTGTGTGAAGAGATCCAGGCATCTCTCAATAAGTTACGCAGTTCAGTAGACCAACAAGAACTTAATGATGCACATGCTGAGTTAGAGAGCAATGCCGATCTCAAGGGGCTCGTTGACTCCCTATTCCAGAACTTAGATGGTGCTCCACTAGCAGAATTCTGGATTTCATTCTTGGAGATGGTAGAGATACTGACTCAAAATATACATGCTATAAGGACAAGAAACTGGATCGAGTTCAAGTCTTCACTGAAGTTGATGCTTCCTTGGATGCATATTTATGACAACGATAGATATGGGCGCCATCTTCCAGATTTCATAGCAGTCCTAGAAAGTCTTCCCCATATCCAAGCACAATTCATGGAGAGTGGCATGTTTGCACAGTCAATGACCGGTAAACCCTACTCATGTGTTGCCCTTGACATATGGATAGAGTCAACGATGAATAAAGGATCCAAGCTTAAGTGTGGATGGTTGGCTATTCTAAAGAATGAGAAGCAACTCCTGTCAAACACGCGGAATGTTAACAACGTCAACCGGATAAGAGGCTGTGTTCATCGTCACGCAAATCACAAGAGACGAGGTTCAAGAAAGCATGCAGATTGTGCCCCAAGTAAGATGAAGATAGATGAACAATCTGTGCAGGATATCAGTGCATGTCTCACTGAGTTCCATTGTGATCCATTTGACCAATCAGATCTGACACTAAGATGACACGATGAAGACAGCGGAAGTGATTCTGACAGTTGTGCATCATATTTGTCCTGCAGTGATAGTGCATCTTAATGCAGTAGGTCTCATGTTTTATTAATTTAGGATACCAAAGTTTCTCAGTGAATTTAACAACATCATATTTGTCTTAGATGTTAAAGTTAATGGGACTCTAAATCATGAATCCCATTGATTTTCTTAATTATTTTCTTATTTACTTAATTATTTGGTAATTATTTATTAATTATTTTTAATTGTGCCATGCCATTGATCTTCTGACACCAAAATTGTCATTTTTAGCCATTCACTTCAAGAAATCGAACTTTATCAATTTTTTAAGATGACGGCGGCGGCCATTTTGAAAAACGTCTAAAATAACAACTTTCCGTCATTTTGGTGAGGTGTATGGGGGCTTATTTTTGTTAGTATCAGTTGCCATTGTTAAATTCACTGAGAAACTTTGGTATCCTAAACACGGTCACGGAAGCTCTGAAAATGACTCTACTATACCTCCACTGCATTTATTTTAAAAAGACCTCCGTCTACGTATTGTGAAAAACCTGTTATCCTCCGGCAAATTGTGGGGTTGAGTGAGTGAAGGGGGGGACAGTGAATGAAGGAGGATACATGTTTTTCATAATACGTGTTGCTAGCCCCAAACGCGCAAGCAACTGTGGCTTTCAACCATCCGACACATCCCCTTTTATTTATGTGCATCACACATGTTACATACAAATAAAGTTTATGCATGACTCTCACACTCTCTGTAGCTCTGTGTGCCTTCACAATGCGTAAAATAACAAGAACTATCACTGAAAGTCATTGTGAGTGTTGGTAGAGTGTTATACAGCCCAGAGCATCTTGGTTGTCATGGTGACGGCAGGCCATCATAAAACACATGAACGAACACACGCTACACCAGCACCACCACACACTGCGCTAAAGCTTCGTCGCTAGGTTACTTTCACTTTTCCTGTTCCACTGTTACTGCATAATATTTTGGTTACGATTATCGTATTGTGAGTGAGGTCTCTGTCACATATTATTATGAGATAATTTATAGGGGAGGTGTGGTGGAGTGGTTTTGCCACTGGACTGGTAATCCAATGGTCCCGTGTTCGAATCCCGATGTGTCAGTATGAAGATATTATTGGGATGGAATTTGTGATCAGTGCATTAACACAAAAGCCCACCGAAACGCCAATAAAGTACCCTTATTGTTCCCTGATTAAATAGCACTGTACGAATATTCCCATATTAAAAAATGTGCTACAGGGGGCCAACACAGGCTTCACCGTGTTAAACGGTTGAATGTCAGCCTATGCCCGAGAGGGAGTAAGTTGGAAAAAAAAAAAAAAAAAAAGGCAGCTTGTAAGTGTTCAAGGGTGTGATAGTCCCTGAAACAATGTGTCATACACTGGGTCATTATGCCATATCAGTCGTGGGAAGGGGAGGTTGAGAAAAAGGTCTATGAGAACACATGTACAGTCGGTCACCTTTCCGGCTGGGCCACCTAATGGTAAGTTCGCTGGTAGTCTTTCGCTCTGATGTTAGTAAGATCGCTCACTCTCCCCACCCTGAATCTGTTGCATATTATGTCCCATAGATGGCGTCGTTAGATTTGCTGGGATAGAGAGTAAATGGTGTGTAGGGTGGGGGTGGGGGGGGTTCGTGTAGGAAAGGTTACGTGAATTATTTCACCAGGTTTATGGTTACCGTTATATCTCATGATATTAATTACGATGTAAACAACGTTTTTTGTTTAATGTACCTTTAAGAAATTATATTTTGTTATATTATTATTTGCAAATCAATTTGTAGGGATTGCTAGATTCACTGTCTATTTAGTAAGATAACTCTTTCTTACTCTTTCACTCGCACTTTATATCGATCTATCTATCAATCTATGTATCTATCTATTTATAAATCTATCTATCTATTTATATATCTATCAATATATATCCACATTATAGATTAGTAATTTCCTTAGCTGATGTGCATTTGCTCTTCTTGGGGTTAATGTTGGTCTCTTAATTTTGATTGAGGTCTCGGGCTGGCCCGTATTGTCGATTTGCACCATTTGTGTTTGGGCTCCTCATACCTCTCTGCCTCATACTTAGGCATATGAGGTTTGCCTGCGTCGCATAAAAAAACTCATCACTCTAATTATAACTTATAGCACCTACAGTATGTCTATCCTTACCATTACACTTTCTTCACAATACATCTAACCCAGTACCATGAACAAATTAGAGGTATTGCATTTTCATGAATTTAGGAGGAGCATGGAATATTTATTAATTTCTCCTTCTCTCCCTTCTTTACTAAAAACTGTATAGGCTAGTATGGTTTCCATATTACAATAATTATTACTCTGAGAAACTTTATAATTAAGAATACTAATATGGTCTAAAGTAAAAAGGCCATCTACCAATGAGCGTGCCCCCTTTTACCTTCTCTCTGCATCAGCTGAGTTTGACATTTTGGGCTCACGTCATAAACATGCCATGCCTTTCCGGCCGACCAATCAGAAGCCTCCATTTTCGGAGCGCCCGGCTACATGTATCGCCACACCTTTAAACTCGCTCTCGCTCTCTTCACCGGCCGTTTCCCCTGGTTGCAATGGGTCTAATATATCAGTGCCAGCCCTATACTCCCGTAAGCCACTAAAAGACGTTTGCAACCAGCTTCCAGGAACATATTATGAAGATAAAAGAGTGGAGGTGAAGCGACAAAGGATTCAAGACGCGCGGGGGGCCGAGCGGCTGGCTCAGCCAATCACAGCGCCGGAGAGCGGGAGGCGTGACTATATTAAGAAGGTGGGGGAGGCTGCAGCGGTCATTCACCTCTCGGAACCCACTGGGTTTGCATCTTGTAACTCACTTCCTCTCCCTCACTTGGGCACCAAAGGGAACTCGGAACTACTTATTCCAGCCACCCAGCCCTCATCAAATGTTCCAGTAAAGACCACCTCAGGCCTAGCATCGCTCTCACCTACAAGGCGGATACACCTTCAGTATCCGGCCGCCTGTCGTCAGATCGCTGGTTTGCATACTTACAGCCAAGCGATTCAAGAGGGACGGCAGATAGTAGATGGGAGCGAGAATATCCAGAAGAGCTATTGGCCAGCTCTGAGGTGGTGAAATTGTTCCAGTACACACCTAGCAGTATGCCATAAATATATATTTTTAAAGGACCCATATTGGGCCCAAACCAGACTTAAAGAAAGAGAGAAAATGCTTGACTAACCCAGTGGTTCCATAATAATTGATGTGTTCTTATAGGACAGACTAAAGATAAAAGATACTAGACTTTTGTTGATAAATAAAATGATGATGTGTTAAGAGGGAAATAGTTATTCTTGTTAGAGAAGGCTCCATGCCGATTAATTATAGCTAGTATAGGATCTGCTAGGACAGCATATAGATATTAACCTAGTAAGTGCGCACCATATGTACTGAACACCATAGAACTGTGCGGACCTATTTCACTGTTTCCTGTTACTAAAATCGTTATCTTACCATAAATATCATTAATACTTATCCATATGCGCCTATTTTACGTTTATTATGAAGATATTAACCTGTTACAACAATAAAACAAGTGGAAACAGTGTTTGGCTGGTCAAAATCGCGAAATGAGACCGAGAGTTACATAAATCAATTGTGAGCTAGACTGCTCCACACCCTCCCCTCTCAAGGCTTGGAGAGACACTGAGGCCTCTGTTTGTAACTCCTGCTATTTCTCACGCTTGGTAACACATATGACCACACCCTGCTAACAACTCGCCATTGTTAGCACGAAAATATACCTAAGAATAAGGGAATAACAGGGAAAATAGGTGATAATTGAAGGGGGGGGGGGGGATGTGGAGGAGTGATATTTGGCATGGCCAAAGGGGAAAAAAAAAAAATAATTGATACTGGGGTGGTTTAAATTTTTTCTTTTTAGGCCTAGGATTATAAGAGTCTTCCCGCAGTGGAACGGTAAAACTCTTCGAGTCTACCCTCACTTGATGGGTTAATAGTAAAGTAAAAGTGAATAATTCTTGAAGATAGACACGCAACTATAAGGCTCAGGGGAACAAATAATAGTTGCCATTAGACCAGCTTTAGTTTGAGAAATAGGTAGGAAGGACACTAGTCCGTATGATCAACAAAATATTTGGTTATAAAGGAAACATTATCTGTTATCATAGTTAAAGGAATATTCGATCTGTGTTAAGCGTTACGGGTGTTAAGTCCAAGATAATATTGTAATCATAAGAATCTATGTAAAGGGATTATAGCGGAGAACCTTGGCCGTGTAGAGTTATTGAGGTGTCACTTACATTACAGTAGGTTAAGAATTATTATTGACCAGGTGAATAGATGTGAAGATATATTGTTTTGTAATAGGATTACGTGTATATATGTATATATAATCCAAGAGTATTTAGAGGTAACTTGTAACAACGCCCTGGTCATTTAGAAGACATGTAATGTATGAAGTAACAAGGACATTATATAATCAAAGAGTATTCAGAAGGGCAATTGAGGTAAAGCTGTAAATACGCCCAGGTCATTATGAGTAAATGTATTGTATATGATTAAGAGGATATATTAATTGAAAGGTCATAATTATGTAATAACGCCTTGGTCTCTGGAGTAGACATAGTAGGCCCGGTAAAAGTATATAATTTCGAAGTTTAGTTTAGAGATATAACCCTTGTTTAGATAAGTGAGTAAAGGTATGATGCATTAATGCCCTGGTCTCTAGAGTAGACACAGCAGGGCTCGGTAAAAACCATATTATTGTAGAAACTAATAACGTGCCTTTGGATCGTAGCCGACTTAAGTCAATACCCGTATATCGGGAATCCAAATAGGTAGTAACGGGAGTTCTCGGATTCCAAAGTACAACCTATGTTGGGTCGATGTAATATTCAATCCGTGTCTTGAACTCATATCGGCCCGAACAGAGAAACCGTTATTAGTGTAGTAGCAAGTTTGTTAAATAAAGTATACAAACTTCTAAATGACTGTCAATTTATCCCCCACTCTAGTAGTACTGTATATTCGAGATAAGAAAATAAATACTACATTTTGGTGGCAAGCGGTGGGATTTGACAAATCATTTAGATTGATTATAATTATCTAACAGAACAATGACGGCTGTATTACCATTCAGATTATGGGAAGAGGGGAAAGAAGAAATCGAGCTATGGATCGAACAAGTAGAATGTCAGTTCACGCTACTTGACGTAGGAGAAAATGGAAAGAAGATCGCCTATGGAAAGGCACACTTAGGCAAGGCCCTGAACGATGTAAGAGTACGTCTAGAGGGACTAGTGTCATGGGCAGAAGTTAGGAGTGCCCTAATTGAAGAATTTGGCCGAGAAACCTCCACCAGGAAGGCCAGAGACAAACTTAAGAGTCTGAAACTAGACGGCCAAAATGTGAGAGCCCTGAGGAGGGAAATCGCGAAAAATGTCAGACTTGCGTATCCCCATATGGACCAAGAGTCAGGAAACAGAGATTTAGAGAAATTATGATCCAAGCATGCCCGGTGGAAGTTAGAAGTCACTGCATTATCCATGAAGTGACTACCACTAAGGAACTCATGGAGGTAATCAAGAAAATAATGGAAGCCCGAGAGATAAAAGAGGAGAAAAAGAAAGGGGAGGAGGAGAACCCCAACAAAGGGTATCCGAGAACAATGATCCGATGCTTTATATGCAGACAAACCGGACACCTAGCTAGGAACTGTTCCAACCGTACCCAAATCCCAACCCCTAGATTTAACTCCAGGCCTGCACTTCCAAACAATCTACCCCTACCAAGGGGAACCTATCCAAACCAGGGAGGAATGCTGCCAGTAGAATATCGGGAGACAGAAACCCAGCCAAAAATCACAATGCCGGAAGAGAGAGAAAATGTTCCGTTAAACCTCACATAGAAAGGCGGTATAGTGAGGTCAACATATTAGAAAGACAAACGCCTTGTGAAACTATAGTAATAAATGGGAAAGCCGCAAACATGTTAATTGATACAGGGGCAAACAGAAGTTGTCTTTTGGAGAATTTTGTGAGGGTTAGTCAGAAAGAGATTGGCCCCTTAAATCAAACTGGTATTCAGTTGTCAGGAGCCGGGGGTCAACCACTGACGATTCTAGGGAGAACTAATACGGTGGTGGTAAAATGGAAAGGAATTAAATTCACCACAGATTTTTGTGTTCTATCAGGAAAATCTAATAGCGGAGTCGATGGATATCTGGGAATAGATCTCATGAGTCAGTTGGGAGTAACTATACAGTGCAGGCCGAAAGACACGACGACCACCCTACGACCTCAAATAGTAGCTACCACAGGGAAACTCTCTATTCCCCCTAGATCTTGGAGAATGATAGAAATTCCCAAATCTCAAGGAATGACTGTCGGGATTTTTTAACCTGATGCACAAAATCAAGTGAGAATATCTCCCACCTTTATTACTACCGATCAGAGGAAATTAGTTCTGGCTAACTTTGGCGATGACACGATTAGTTATCAAAAAGGGAAACTGTTAGGAAAAGTTACACCCGCGCAACCCACCACTGTTTGAACTAACAGACCAGTTAACTTACCTGAGATCCCAAAACAATTAACGTCAGATCAAGCCACTACATTACATGAATTGCTCTGGACTTACCGAGACGTGTTTGCTCAAAATGAAGGGGACCACGGATCGGACCGAACCCGACACACCCACGAGATACATACTCAAAGGCCCCCTATTAGACAACCTTATAGGCGACAAAACCCCATTATGAGACAGAAGGAAAAGGAACAAGTAGAGGAGATGATCAAGCAAGGAATAGTAGTAGACTCCTACAGTCCGTGGTCATCTCCAGTAGTCCTGGTAAAAAAATAAAATGGGTCCACTCGGTTCTGTGTAGATTATAGAACGTTAAATGATGTCACCATCAAAGATGCGCAACCCCTACCTCGTATTGATGACTCGCTAGAATCACTAAATGGCTCAACATGGTTTTCTACCCTAGACCTGCAAAGTGCATACTGGCAAGTACCAGTTAGGGCAGAGGACCAGGTGAAAACCGCATTTGCCACAAGCGAAGGCAAACTCTATCAATTCACGGTCCTGCCCTTTGGAGTTTGTAATGGATCAGCCAGTTTCACTAGAGTAATGGACGAAGTACTGCGGGGATTAACCTGCAGAACTTGCTTAGCTTACCTGGATGATATTATAATTTTTTCGACTAGTTGGGAGGAACATATCAATCGACTACAAGAAGTATTAGAGAGAATCAGGGGGGCAGGACTTAAATTGAAGCCTTCCAAATGCCAATTAGGGGCCCGTGAGGTGGCATACCTAGGGCATGTAGTTTCAAAGAAAGGTATCCAACCAGACCCCCATAAAGTAAAATCTATTGCAGAAATTTTACCCCTTTCCTCTGTCAAAGAGATCCGAGCATTTCTGGGAATGGCATCCTATTATCGGAGGTTCATACCCAACTTCTCAAAAATTGCTCGCCCCATGACTAAGAGACTGGAAAAGGGGAGGAGGTTTGACTGGGATCAGGATTGTCAGATAGCTTTTGATCAACTGAAAACAAAATTGACTTCTAATCCCATAGTTTGTCATCCGGATTTTACCAAGCCGTTCCAACTATACACCGATGCTTCTGATGAAGGGTTCGGGGCCGTATTGGCCCAGAAAGTGGACGGAAAAGAAGACATAGTAGCGTGCGCTAGCCGGACTCTGAATAAGGGCGAGAAGAATTACAGCGTTACTAAAAAGGAATGCCTAGCTCTAGTGTGGGCTGTACAATATTTCCGTCCATATTTAGCCGGGGTTCATTTCGAAGTTATCACGGACCACCATAGTTTGCAATGGCTCCGAAAGATGAAGACGGAAGACGGATTGTTTGTTAGGTGGAAGGGGATCCTGGAGGAATACTCTTTTGAAGTTAGACATCGACCAGGTAAATTACACACTAATGCCGATGGCCTATCTCGATTACGGTAGATTATCTGGAGGCTAAACACATGATCCAAATTCTCCACGGACAAGAGGGAAGGGGGGCTCATTTAGGTCAGTCTAGAGTTTTGAAGCAATTTAACGAAAGATACTGGACCTCAAGAGCCGACAAAATTGTCAAAGAAGTTATCCAAAATTGTTTGGGATGTCAAAGGGGCAAAGATGGACGGGGAACTAAGCAGTCGCCCGGACACATTATGGCCAGTAAACCGTGGTAAAAGTTATCTGTGGACATTATGGGACCTCTACCCAGACAGACGAACAAAAGGTACATTCTAACCTGTGTCGACGTCTTTTCCAAATATACGGTTGCTTGTGCCATTCCGGACAAGAAAGCTGAAACTGTGGCTAGGGTCATTTTTGTATATGGCACCCCTGGATGCATTTTGAGTGATAAAGGAAAAAAAATTAATAACGAAATCTGGCAACACTTGGGAGATACCTTGGGCTACCAGATCCAACACACCTCCCCATATTATCCCCAGGGGAATGCGGTCTGTGAAAGAAACCATAGGGTGTTAGCGAATTGTGTACGGGCTAGTCTGAGCTCACAAGGGGAAGAAGTGGTCCGAGGTTGGCCGGAACTTCTGCCAGATATTATCTGGGGGATAAACACCACTGTTTGTAGAAATACTGGGTATTCTCCCTATGAGATTATTTTTTGGAATCACGCCGAAACTGCCTCAAGAACGATTACTACCCTACCCCATTCATTCCACCAAATATTCCCAACCAGAACAATATTTGAGGGAACAAGGGGAACGATGGCAGCAAGTCCATGACCGTATTACACAGCAACAGCCCAAGAAACTTACTCTAAATAATCCATATTACCGGGGGGAATATATTCTGGTGAAGAGACATGATCCCACCCGAGCTGGTAAGCTGGAAGAGAATTACGAGGGTCCCTTCAAGGTTGTGGAGGTAAACGGGCCATATCAGGTGTTGTACTTGCATCATTGAGGTATTGTGTCGACTACCCATATCCGTCATACCAAACGGTACAAAGGTATTTTACCACCAGATCTGAGCGAGTGGAGTAGTGAGGAAGAGATAGGATTTGGGGCTAGTGATCCTAGTACTTCCTTGGCTCAACCTAATGCTGAAGGTTCTAATCCGAGAAGGAATTATACCGAGGACTCTCCGTTCTGGTGGTCTGTTAGTCGCAAGTCAAACGAGAGTTTCCCTGAGTTCGGTCAAGAAGGGAATGGGGGAGAGGAAGAGACTACGCCAAGTGGGGAAAGAGATTACTGTGAACATACCGATGATGAAAAGTCTACGGTCCCCGACAGCGAAGTTTCAGATCTCCCGAGAGATTTCAACAAGACTCTAAGTTGTTGTTGTTGTTCCCCAAGCTGCCTGGCCGAACAGCCCTAAGGCCCAGAGCAATTCCAAGGCCATAACCGAGCGCCCCCACAGAACCCTCCCCGCCGACCACAATAAAGCCTGGGTGACCGAAGCCACTCCATGACGGGGAGCTGAGGAGGGTGCGGAAACGCCCGGGAAACCAAAGCCCCACCCAGGGCCCTGTGCCCCTCAGCAATTATGAAGAGAAAGTTGAGGGGCAAGGGAAAAATGTGACGCTTTGGCTTCCAATCTTGGTAGATTGGGAGGTCAATCCACGGAAAAGACGCCGTCACTTGAGATCTAGAAAATATATAAGTTAAAGGAACAGTCAGAGTGAGCTATGGGTATGGCAGAGATCGCTCAGTTCTCACTCTGATAGACCAGCCCATCACCACATGACTAGAACCCAATCCTCTCAGCATCAGCTAGGAAAGGCCCTAGAAAGCCGCCTTTGGCGGGGGGATAGCTCCCCTATTTCAACACCTTTCGGGGTCGGGCACCCGCCCGACTCTAAGTAGTGAGGAAGAGTGTTTTCGAACCGAGGGAAAAGAGACAGATGTATTTCTTGAAGATAGAAACTCACTCGGCTCTCCCTCAATTAAAATCAATGAATCAAAGGAAAATCGTATGACTGACTTTCCGGGTAAAAGTCCAGCCAAAGCATCTAAGCCCATGGGCCCCGCCGAAACCATTACCCACAGTGGTAGAATTAGCCGTCCACCAATCAGGTACCCGGACGAGGGTATAAATAGGATCCCCAAGGCGCATGCCTGTCAGTCGAAAGGCACCATGCCTCTCCCCTCTGACCCTCAGTACCGGCTCCGCCGACTAATAGCCCTGGTTGGTGAGAAAGGACAGAGAGTAAACACTACCCGAGCACTCAAGCGACTCCTCAGTCAACCCGGGCAAGTCCTATTGACTAAAACTGCAGTTGGAAACCAAAATCCAGCCCTCCAGTTACACAGATGCATTTGTAAGCATAGTGGACTGGTAGATTGGCAGAGTGATGGCCGGGATTTCAGAGGAACGGTATTACGGCGATCAGGAGCTCGCCTTAATTTCGCAGGGAGTGATAAAGTAAAAAGGCCATCCACCAATCAGCGCGCCCCCTTTTACCTTCTCTCTTCATCAGCTGAGTTTGACACTTTGGGCTCACGTCATAAACATGCCACGCCTTCCCGGCCGACCAATCAGAAGCCTCCATTTTCGGAGCGCCCGGCTACATGTATCGCCACACCTTTAAACTCGCTCTCGCTCTCTTCATCGGCCGTTTCCCCTGGTTGCAATGGGTCTAATATATCATGCCAGCCCTATACTCCCGTAAGCCACTAAAAGACGTTTGCAACCAGCTTCCAGTAACATATTATGAAGATAAAAGAGTGGAGGTGAAGCGACAAAGGATTCAAGACGCCCGGGGGGCCGAGTGGCTGGCTCAGCCAATCACAGCGCCGGAGAGCAGGAGGCGTGACTATATTAAGAAGGTGGGGGAGGCTGCAGCGGTCATTCACCTCTCGGAACCCACTGGGTTTGCATCTTGCAACTCACTTCCTCTCCCTCACTTGGGCACCAAAGGGAACTCGGAACTACTTATTCCAGCCACCCAGCCCTCATCAAATGTTCCAGTAAAGACCACCTCAGACCTAGCATCGCTCTCACCTACTAGGCGGATACACCTTCAGTATCCGGCCGCCTGTCGTCACATCGCTGGTTTGCATACTTACAGCCAAGCGATTCAAGAGGGACGGTAGATAGTAGATGGGAGCTAGAATTTCCAAAACAGCTATTGGCCAGCTCTGAGGTGGTGAAATTGTTCCAGTACACACCTAGCAGTATACCATAAATATATATTTTTAAAGGACCCACATTGGGCCTGAACCAGACTTAAAGAAAGAGAGAAAATGCTTGACTAACCCAGTGGTTCCATAATAATTCTCCCTACCAATAAATGCCTACAGTGGCCGATAGAGGCGCTGAACGCAAGGTTTACCGCGGTGCATTGTGGGAAATGGGCGACATCGAGGAGCTATCCACCCTCCATCTCCTTCAATAATTCTATAATATATGCAGTTAGTCGAAAATTCAGTAGCTGACACATACTTTGGTCTATGCATACTTTTGATTTATATATTTTAAAATCACCCATATTCATAAATAACGTATATTTACGATACAAAGTCAGCAGGTATTTTCCTGCCAATTTTGTTATGATAATTAATCAGCTTATAATTATGTTTGTAGTAATTATCAGCTGCATGTGGACTTTCCCTTTATTACTATACTATATAAGCACTTAGTGTAGTCATATACGGTATAATAAAAACGTGTAGAATCACACAGAAATTGAGATAAACTGTGCATATCCTAGGTGTTGGGTATAGTGATGTCTACAGTCGTAGCTCTGGCGCTAGTTCAGAAGCGTCCACCAGAGGTCTCAAAGGAATTGTTGGTAGGGAGAATTGATGTGTTCCTATAGAACAGACTAAAGAGAAAAGATACTAGACTTTTGTTTGATAAATCAAATTATGATGTGTTAAGAGGGAAATAGTTATTCTTGTTAGAGAAGGCTCCATGCCGATTAGTTAATAGCTAGTATAGGATCTGCTTGGACAGCACATAGATATTAATAGTAAAGTAAAAGTGAATAATTCTTGAAGATAGACACGCAACTATAAGGCTCAGGGGAACAAATAATAGTTGCCATTAGACCAGCTTTAGTTTGAGAAATAGGTAGGAAGGACACTAGTCCATATGATCAACGAAATTTTTGGTTATAAAGGAAACATTATCTGTTATCATAGTTAAAGGAATATTCGATCTGTGTTAAGCATTACGGGTGTTAAGTCCAAGATAATATTGTAATCATAAGAGTCTATGTAAAGGGATACAAGCGGAGAACCTTGGCCGTGTAGAGTTATTGAGGTGCCACTTACATTAGGTTAAGAATTATTATTGACCAGGTGATAGATGTGAAGATAAATTGTTTTGTAATAGGATTACGTGTATAAATATATAATCCAAGAGTATTTAGAGGTAACTTGTAACAACGCCCTGGTCATTTAGAAGACATGTAATGTATGAAGTAACAAGGACATTATATAATCAAAGAGTATTTAGAAGGGCAATTGAGGTAAAGCTGTAAATACGCCCAGGTCATATGAGTAAATGTATTGTATATGGTTAAGAGGATATATTAATTGAAAGGTCATATGTAGTAATGCCTTGGTCTCTGGAGTAGACATAGTAGGCCCGGTAAAAGTATATAATTTCGAAGTTTAGTTTAGAGATATAACCCTTGTTTAGATAAGTGAGTAAAGGTATGATGCATTAATGCCCTCGTAGACACAGCAGGGCTCGGTAAAAAACATATTATTGTAGAAACTAATAACGTGCCTTTGGATCGAAGCCGACTTAAGTCAATACCTGAATATCGGGAATCCAAATAGGGAGTAACGGGAGTTCTCGGATTCCAAAGTACAACCTATGTTGGGTCGACATAATATTCAATCCGTGTCTTGAACTCATCTTGGCCCGAACAGAGAAACCGTTATTAGTGTAGTAGCAAGTTTGTTAAATAAAGTATACGAACTTCTAAATGACTGTCGATTTATCCCCCACTCTAGTAGTATATTCGAGATAAAAAAATAAATACTACATGGTCTTTCAAAGACACACACAATCACACACACACTTGTGTTTATCGAAACACAGTTTTTCACTGTATGCTCGCGCATATCAGTATAATAGTTATAGCTATAGCCATCTCACTCTCACTCTCTCTCTCTCTCCGTAGGAATATTGGCTTGGCAGGAGTCAGAGGGACTGCACTTTCTACCAATTATTATCTTTGCCAACTAATTCGGCGCGTTGCAGGTTGCCAGGGTAGCTCACGAAAAAAATATATTCACTGATATTTTCACAACCAGTCATGTAATGACTTATACCTATTGGAGTCTGGAAGAGAAAAACATGCCTAGGAACTATTTAAGATATACTGAATTTTTGCAACCACGCTAGGCCTGAAGAGACCATAATTATATCACAACTTGGTATAAAGGGGATGGACGCAACCTCATCCGTGTGGCAGCTGAGTGTATGTGTGTGTGGTTTAAATGCCGATATAACTAAGTTAATGTTTAATATTACATGATTAAATATATGCAAGGGCAATTATATATTAGGTGCAGTAAAACGTATAAGTTTAATAAGAGACTGTCACCTTATATAATTATTAATATCTTTACGCGTATTCATAAACCAAGTGCGCTGTGAGTGATGCCAGATAATATCTGAAGGACCATTAGTTTGTAAAACCCTGTTGGGTATTGTTAAGGTGTCCACTATGTGGGCTGCTGGATCACTATGCTCTGTTTCAGCGACGCTGAGGTGAGAACGGCTAACCTATAGACGTCAATCATTCCAGCTGATTGGCTCATGCGACCATCTTCAATGTCTCGTCTTTTAGTAATTATTAATTCCTAAAGGTTTAAATAATCACGGTCTCACAAGTCAATCAGCTGGAACAGTCTGTCAATGTTGGGTGCACCATGGGAGTAAGTGCTGTAGTAGAATAAAAGGTCCCCTGCCGAAGGATGAGTCAGAAATAAAGAAATTTGAGTGCGTAGTGTGCAAGGGCGAGCTTGTGTTAACCCGGGAGCTGCGGGGAGACTCATAAGAGTTCCCCCGGCGCACTGCGGGTAGACTCTTAAGAGCAGAGCCTTTGAACACGTACCAAAACTGCGCGTTTATAGCCAGGCTGCTGAAAATTGGTGTGGGTATAGTACTACATGTCAACTCTCGACACCACCCCGCCAAACGCTCGCCCCGCACTCGTGCAAGCACCACCGCGCCAGTAACCACGCACTAGTCATGGAGCCCACACGTCCCTCACGCTCGCTCCCTGATGACACAACCAGCCCTCCTTCTGGTGGTGTTAGCCACCGTGGAAGGCAGAGGGTGGCTGCTAAAGACCCTAGCTACCAGTACGACACGCCCTACAGCTCGGAGGACGAAACACCTGCACCCAAAGCACGAAAAACACGTGCAAGCAGGGCAATGGCACAGAGGTCATTGGTCTTTCGGGACACTGCCACCACGACCCAGGCCACTACAACAACCACTACCACCACCACTGCCACCACTGCCACCCCTGCCACCGGTACCAGCGACGCAGGAGGCCGCCCTAGGGCTGCAGAACCTGCGGGGGCAGGAAAAATTAAAGGCACGGGCGTAGGGAAAAGAACCCGTACGCCAGCCACAGTGCCCCTACCCCTACCACCACCACCACCACCACCACCACCCGCCCCTGGCCCGGCTGCTCCTGCCGCCCCTGCTGCCCCTGCCGCCCCTGCCGCCCCTGCCGCCCCTGCCGCCCCTGCCCAAGGAACAGGGAAGGGGAAGGGGAAGGGGAAGGGGAAAGGGAGAGGGAAATCGACTGCTGGCCCTGGTGTCCCTGCCGGCCCTGCTGCCCCTGCTGCCCCTGTTGCGCCTGCTGCCCCTGTTGCCCCTGCTGCCCCTGCCGCCCATGCCGCCCCTGCCCAAGGAACAGAGGGAAGGGCGACAGGCACCACCATCATCTTGCCATCAAGGCCACGCACCACTGCTGCCCCTGCCGCCGCCCCTGCCGCCGCCCCTGCCACCGCCTCTGCTGTCCCTGTCCATAAGACTCCCGCACGTGCCAAAGTGACCCGGAAAACTCTGACACCATCAAAGTATGCCGCCCTGCTGTTTGATGGTGATTCGCAGGACATAGGCAGCCCGGGTTTCGACGACGAAGCCCTAGCACGGGACCAAGGGTGGGGGGATTTGGGAGTGGACAGTGGGAGTGAGTCCGACGTCGGTGACGAAAATGAGGAAGGGCATCGTCTGTCAAGTGAAGAGGAGGGTAATGATGATGAAGTGCTGTATCGCGACCATGGAAGCGATATTTCAGACGATGAAGCAGGCGCAGACGACATTCCGATCCCTCAGCTGCCTTCGTTCGATTGGTCTGACGGGGTCAATTTTGTACCTGACGTGCCCCAGTTCAATCCTGGGACGTCAGGAACAACTGACAACTGGCCCTGTGATGATCAAGCGAACGAAAGCGACTTCTTCCTCGCTTTTTTCGATTTTGAGGTAATGACGTACATCGTTGCCCAAACAAACGCCTACTACAGGTGGGTGTTTGGCAGATTGGACGTCCTTTCTCCAAAAGCGAGAATACGAGGCTGGGTGGATACGACTGTGGAAGAATTTCTGACGTTCTTTGGCTTGTTGTTCCTCATGCCTCTGATCAAGAAGCATGTGTTGCAACACTATTGGAAGCACGACCCTCTCATCGCCACCCCAACTTTCAATAAGTTCATGACTCGTGACAGATTTTTGTTGCTGCTAAGATTTATGCACTTTGCAGACAACGAAAATCCTAACAGGATTGACAGGATATGGAAAGTTCGGGATGTGTTCACCATGTTGTTGGAGATACTTTTACCCCTTCCTCAATTTGGTGATTGATGAGTCGCTCGTGCTCTTCAAAGGACGTCTTGTTTTCAAGCAGTATATCCCCTTGAAAAGGCATAGGTTCGGAATCAAGCTCTTCGTTTTGTGTGACTGCGAAACTGGAATAGTGCTTGACATGATCGTGTACACAGGCACTGACATTGACATACCAAAAGCCGCTGCCAATGACCCCATGGGCATGTCAGGTGCCATCGTCAGGAAAATGTTGGCACCTTACCTGGGCAAAGGCCACATCATCTACACTGACAACTGGTATACTTCTCCTGCTCTCTGCCAGTTTCTTCATGACAACCAAACGGGGTCATGTGGGACTGTCAGAAAGACAAGAAAGTTTATGTCAAAGTTCACAGGTGATGTCATTCCTCTCACAGATGCCTCCTCCAGTGACACACCTTCAGAAGACGACCTGGCCCAGGAACACCGCGAGAGGCATGTGCGAAGAAGGCGACGAAAGGGGCAGAAATACAAGCAGCTCGAGAAGTGTGTGAAACTGATAGCCCTGAAGTGGAAGGATAAGCGAGACGTCCACCTGCTTTCCACCGTCCACACAGGTGCCCAGGTGGATTCTGGCAAAATCCACTACCGAACCAGGAAGACAATCTACAAGCCCGACATGGTAGTGGACTACACTAAAAACATGCGCCTGGTGGACAAGTCTGACTGTCAGCTGTCAGGCGTTGAGTGTCTGAGGAAGACTGTGAAGTGGTATCACAAGCTCTTCCTCCATTTAGTGGATATAACGATGCTGAACGCCTACAACTTGTGGTTGGTGAAAAAGGATATGGCCCCAAACCAGAAGCTGAAATTCCGGGAGTTCGTCTACAACGTCTCCTACCAACTCCTGGAGAAGTATGGCACCACCACTCACATACGTACGGCATGGCGTGGGGATCACGTTCCTGACCGCATCCAGGTGGGTGTCGAAAGACACTACCCCATCAACACTGAGATGCTTGGCACTCGTCACAGGCAGGCACAGTGCACCGTCTGCAGCTCCAGTGTCAGGAAACCCCATGTCACGAAAAGAGTCACCTCAATGTGCGCCGAGTGCAAAGTTCCACTCTGCCTGGGTGACTGCTTCAGGGACTACCACACCTTCAAGAACTACTGAGTGTCGCCCCCTGCCATGCCCTGCCCTGGACTCGCCCCGTGCCCTGCCCTGGATTCGCCCCTGCCCTGCCCTGGACTCGCCCCCTGCCCTGCCCTGCCCTGGACTTGCGCCCTACCTTACCTGACCTGACCTAATTGATCACGCTACCTCATAATGTAACATATATATTATATAATGTATAAGTTCCAAAGATGTCCCTGTGATATAGCTTTTACATTATATAATTGTATGTTTCATTATTTAGTTTATAAGTTTCAAAGATTTACATGTAATATGCCTTCTTTTTTTAGTATATCAATATATATGTTTGTTATTAGCCAAAGTAATGTGTATATAATTATTTTCTTACCTCAAATGAATTGTACAAAAATAAATATGTTTCAATAAATCCTGTCAAACCTACTAAGATAATAAAAAAACAAAAAAAAAAAAACAAAAAAAAAAACAAGGTCATGTCATTGTATTCTTACAATATGATATATTCTATGAATATTTCATATTGTTTGAATACAATGGCATCATCTTGTAAATTTTTTTTTTTATCAAAAATTGTCTAGACAATATAAAACCTTCCCCATAACCCCCTCCTGGATTCGATCCCACTACCCTACGACACTTTGAGTGTTCCAGTCCGCGACCTTACCAACCATGCCACAGGAGCTCATACCAAATATCACTGAAAACTTCGTGTCTACAATCGAAAGGACAATATACAAAAACAAATGAATTATCCCACCAATTTACGTTTGTAAATTGATGGGATTATCAATTATATCATGCCAAGGTTTATAAAAGTTTGTCTCTGTCAAGAATTAGTAATTATATAACTTTATTCTGTCAAAAATTACCCAAACACTCAGCAAAATTGCCCCTCTCAGTGCGACTCCACTCATTTTCACACGGTCAAGTGGTCACGAGGTGACCCTTGCCGCTCCTTTATGTCCCAGCTACACCATCAACAGCAGCTCTGTCTGGGAACAAAATTGGTATAAATACAATAATGGATAAAATACTCTTCACAAATACATTTGTATTGTATAATATTGTAAATAAAAAAGAATAATAACTGTGTGGGTGTCGAAAATTGCTCAACCAGCTTTCTTATGTCTCGCGCGTATATTGGATTATACATAGTCATGACTGTCATACAAATAATTGCAGTAGGTCTCGAATATACATTTAGATTGCATATTATTTCGAAATAAATAAGTAAACGTTTCTCTGGTGGCAATCTACCCTTTCGCAAGTGTAAGGAGACACCAGTCTATATTTAGCTCTCTATCACAAAAGGCAATCTGCCTGTGTTGACTCAGCACTGTCGCTGGTGGTCTATAATATAGTACTTTATTTACAGTCAATGGCCTACATGTTTCTGTGGTACTTCACATGTGTCTAAAATGCAATGTCTGCTTGCATAAAAATGCAATTCTGAAGTCCATTTATACGTACGACATACGCATGTCTCAGTTTCTCTCTCTCTCTCTCTCCATTCCTGACTCATGTTATTGTAGACCTGTTGATGGCAACGAACACCAGCCATCTGGTAGACATAAGGTTCAAAATACCAAGACATCAATACGCCTGGGGCGCCTCCACAATTATCACAAAGCTGGTTATCTATCTAGAGATCTGCCTGACTTCCATCTCTCCACGACTCACTCACTCACTCACTGCACCCCTGCATGCCTCCCTCCCTCCCACCCACCCACCCCCAACCCACCCTTTCAGGCTTCCGTCTGCTAGAAACACATTCACAATTTGCGTAAATATCGCATCAATTGGGCTATATGCGGTATATTCCTTGTTATATGGGACGCCTACATATGTACACGTCTTTATTATAGCATGACAGTGCTCTAAATACAAGATTTACGTGATATTTATGGCGTAACACACCCTCTCCCCCTTTCATTCCCAGCACAACTCAGTCACACCTTGGTTCACGCATAGAAACTCATTGATAATGTGCGTAAATATCGCATCAATTGGTCTATATGCGGTATATATTTTGATATATGCCACGTATACATACGTACAAGTCTGTATTATAGCATGACAGTGCTCTAAATACAAGATTTACGTGATATTTATGGCGTAACACACCCTCTCCCCCTTTCATTCCCAGCACAACTCACTCACACCTTGGTTCACGCATAGAAACTCATTGATAATGTGCGTAAATATCGCATGAATTGGTCTATATGCGGTATATATTTTGATATATGGCACGTATACATACGTACAAGTCTGTATTATAGCATGACAGTGCTCTACGTACAAGATATACGTGATATGTATGGCGTAAACCACACTCTCAGCTCATAAATTGCCGCCAAACCTCCAACACATCTTCATTCCCGCCTAAAAAATTCTCTTATAATTCCCTTATATATTGCAATTTTTGGTCACTATGAGGCATATTCATTGTTATATGGGTGGCCTACACACGTATACATACTCTAAATAGCCTAAAAGGGCTCCAAAAAGGAGATATACGTGATAATACGCGGTAACCCACCCCCTCCTCCCTCTCCTTCTATCCCCTGCGCGCGTAAAAATTCGGCCGGGAAATCTCGCCGCTCGATGACAATCTAGCCGCGCGGTGCCATTCGCTCCACATTTTTCAACTACGGACCGTTCCCCTACCCCCCCCAGACATTTTTTGGGGGGTCAAATATATATGGGCCGATGCACGCAAACATTCCCTACACGATGATGTACTTTTTATCGAAATTGGCAAGAGGTCCCAAAATCATCATAGGTGCGCACAGTCTTACCCTGTAGAAAACCCCCTGTGCGCCGCGGAGAGGTTAAGTGATGATCCTGTGGCTGTGAATTTTGGAAATGAGTCATTGGAGCTGGTAGACAAATTGTCGGGAATAGGGTAATGATCCCGACAGGTTTTGGTCCAATAGGACATTTGAATTTGGCGGTATCGTATCGCTTGTACGATTTCGGCTGGTTCTTTGTGTATTGTAGTTTATTCTTAAGTTAGGTTAAATATTAACTGTAATGTATAAATATCTACATCAGCTCTAGATGTATTATGAAACCAAGTTATGGGTTATAATTATTATGAGCCGGCAGCCATATGTAATTTCGCGAAGCGATCGGAGGCCGGCCCTTGAGTCTCTCAAACAACACCGTACAGTCAACATCTCCTCCCCCGGCCCTGACTCAACCCACAGTTCACCATGTGCTACAAATACTAATTTATAGCAACAGTCCTACATCACCAGTCCTCTAAGCTAAGTTCATTGTATCGATATTGTATTATGTGAACATTCCTACATGTCATGCAATTGAACTAGCCGCGTGTGGGGGACTGGATTACACCCATCAACGAATACCTCGTTGGTAATTATATTATAACTATTTGTTGGGATATTTCATGTACCAGTGATATGTAAATTAACCTCTTTATCTAAATTCCCGATAAATATTGGTCCTTCGAACCGGATTGTTACAGGCAGCAAAAAACCTAGGGGATCAAACAACCTCGCTGACAAGCTTAAGCAGTTTCGCTTGGTCATAAGCTCACTGCCGCATGGGGTGTGACAGAAGGATATACAATCTGTGGTAGTGTCCCATTTGTGGCCTAAAAACTTCACCTCACTATTCTCAGTAGCTACACCGTCAGAAGCAAATTGACCTTTCAAAAGACCACTATTAGTGGCCCATTCTCTTAAGTATAAATGAGCCTTGGCAAATATATCGCGGATCTCCCAGCATCTCTTGAGCAATAAATCTTCATTGTCTCCGGTGCCTTGAAGATTGTCCACATAGATCCCCTGCTTGATCTCATTCCTGAAGTCAGGATCTAGTCCAGCCTCCTCAAGATGACGCAAGATAGTAGCGTTGAGAAGGAACTGGGAACAGGTCGCCCCGAATAAGACGACTCTGAACCTGTAGACCAGATACTCTGAATCTAGATCCATTGGGTCCCGTGGCCATAAAAATCTTGTCGAGTCCCTGTCTTCACGATGGAGTTGAAGCATCAGGAAGGCCTTCTCAATATCGGCGACCCATGCAAACTTATGACATCTGAAGCGCAACATAATTTGCGCTAGATCAGAGACCAGGGACGGACCCGTGTACAGACAATCATTCAGGCTATAGGAGCGATCACTGGATTTAGCAGAGCAGTCATACACAATACGAACAGGAGTGGTGGAACTGTCCTTTTTAATCCCATGGTGAGCAAGGTAATGGATGTTATCCCCATACTCACTGAGATCTACTCTCTCCACAAATCCACGTTGTACCTGCTCGGCTAAAACTGCCGCATAAGTCTCGCAATAACTTGGATCCTCGACAAACTGCTTCTGAAGGCCACGTAACCTACCAAGTGCTAGATGGAAATTAGTAGGTAATTTACTCTTGTTATCATTCCAAGGGAGCCTTACCACATACTGACCTCTGCCAGAGTCATACGTTACAGTCTCTTCATACGAGCTTAACGCTAGCTTGGACTCACGATCAAGTTCATGTTGGTCAATTCCAATATTGTCCAAGTCCCATAGCTTATCTATATCAGTACATGTATTATCAGGCACATTTGGCCTAATATATTTATCTATGGGGCTTACTGCTACCTTGAGGACCGTAACCACCTCCACCTGTGTGTCTTGAGAGGAAGTGGCATAGGATCCAGAAATGGCATAACCTTGGATCGTGGGGAGCATTATTAGCTTATCTACCCGTCGATATCCAGGGTGAACCAGGTCGTAGTAATAATCAGCTCCGACCAGTAGCATAATACCATTGTTAGCAGAGAGTTGATCATCAGCCAGTTTATACCCCTTGCTTCTGAGATATTTCAAATGTGGTTGAATCTCTGATGCTATATAGAAACTGGGTAGTGTGTCGACCACAACAGCCTTGATGGGACATACCTTTTTTCTATAAACATATGAAATCTCCACAATATCATAGTCACTGGAATCTATTTCACCAGTGAAACCATGGAGACGCAAATTCTCTTGACCCTTGCTGGTACACTTGAGCTGGGGTAATGATGACCGCAGAACAAATGACCTCTGTGAGCACTGGTCAAGTAAGGTGCGCATCATTATAGTATTATTATTACTCCCCACTACTGGCAGCATCATAGTAGGAAGCAATTGACATTCTCGAGAAGCAATGGACATGGCAGATACTTTATCACCCTCGCTCTTACTTTTCTCATGTGACTCTTTGGGGGTTCTCCCCTTTTCTTTGCCGTCGTGCCGATCAGACTGGGTGCAAAGGGAAAACCAATGTTTCCCCTTGCAATACTTACAAGGTTTGATGTAGGAATTGGTGCAGGTACTGTTGAAGTGGTCTCTTGCCAGACAGCTGGTACATAACTTAAGCGATTTAGCCTTGCTAACCTTCTGTGTAGCCTTAGGATACTTAGGACACCGATACCACAGATGACCGTGGACACTGCACAACTTACAACCTAATGATATTGGCCTTTTCTGTTTAGGAGAAGTCTGTACCGGGAAAGCTGCAGTAGATGGCGACATCTCCACTTGTCGGTAGTGTCCAGTACTTTCCATATTGAAGACTTCAGTCTGGTACACCTGCACCAACGCTTCCAAGTTTAGTGGAGAGTCGCTTAGTTGTCGTCTTAAGATTTCCCTTAGGGGAGAGGGTATCTTATTCAAGATATTCACACTAAATATCTCCTCCTTGGTGACGGCCATTGTCTCCATAGATCGGAGGAGGCTCTCAAAGGAGGCATAGTACTCCTTTAGGTCCACCACATCATAGGATGGAGGATCTAGTGTGAAGAATTTGGTAATTAAAGCGGTCTTGATGACTTCCACTCTCCCGTAAGTTCTCTTCAGCAACTCCACTGCAGACTCGTAGCTGTTAGCTTCTAGCTTGTACCCATCGACTAACTTCAATGCCTCCCCTTTCAATTGACCACGGAGATATGTGAACCTTTGGATGGATGTGAGTGTTTTATGATGATGGATGGAACACTCAAAAATATCCCAAAATCCAGTCCAGGTAGCCGAATCCCCGGAAAAGGTAGGCAAAGTAAGCTTCGGCAGGTTAAAACCAGTCGCCTTTGGTGTACCGGTATCCTTAACAGAGGTTGATTCTTGGGTGGAAGATAGTCTGGCTAAGGCTGTATTAACGTCCTCATAGTACTCAAAATCTGCCGACATTTCTTCTTCCACATCGTCAGTAACTCTCAATAAACCATATACCTGCTGAGAATAACTATCATAAGTAGCTAGCGATTTAGTAACAGTAGCAAATTTACCTTTTATCTGATCAGCCGTGGCACTTATTAAAAATTCATCAAGATCTCTTAAACCTCTATTTAAACTTCCCTTCATCCCTCCCTTAAGAATCTTAAGTTTCTTCAAATCTGTCATCGTTAAGGTTTAATTTTAAGCAACTTAAACTACAATGAGGTCAGACTACAAACCGTTAATCGCTTAGGAATCAACAGCGGCAAACCCCCATTACTTAAGAATTACATAGTACTTACATCCCCCTTAACATAAACTATCGAAAGGAAATTATCTAACTAGACAAAATAATTAAATACTAAATCCATTAAAAGAAAGGGTAAGGTGAAGCTCTAATTATTTAAAGCCCTTTATAGGTAAGCCTAGTTGGTTAAGCTACAATCATGAGGTCTGACTATTAACCGTCACTTTAAGCAACTAGGCCTAGGCTATTATGAAATTTAAATATAAAAGGTCACATGAGAACCCTCCCCACCAGCATAATTAATAATGAGTCCCACAATGACAAAACACAAGCAACACCACAGGCACACCACCAAAGCGAAATGAAAAGCCACCACAGACACCTGCAGGCCTAGACTGCCTAGCCTAGCCTATGAGCGCGAAATGGCGCCCAACGAAATTACCCCAACCCCAATCTCCAGCCCAGCTAACCCACCAAAAAAACGCCAAGGATCACACGCCCAAAAAAACCTGGAAACTAGTCCCAAAAAAGATAGAGACGGCGCCTAAATGGTAAAAAAACATGAGGGAAGAAGCTGGGTCCAAACTAGGGAAAGGCAGTCGGCCATCAACGCGCGAGGCGGCAGCCATTTGTAAGCCCACAAGCGTCAAGGAAGCAAACAAAACGGTACTACGGTATGGAAGCTTTAGGGCACGAAGGACCACAATCGGTATCGTCAAATCTGCCTTGAAGAAGGTATTAGGAAGGGCACTGGTGACCAGACGGGGGTTGCAAACCATCTTAATAGAGATTGAGATGTCAGTCAACGACAGGCCCTTGACCTATACCTCGGCAGATGTTGATGACCTCTTACCCATTTCGCCTTCCATGATGACACGTGGACGAACCCTTAATACCTTTCCTAGATCGTCCGTAAATGACGAAGATCTGCATGACCCTACGTTCGGCAATGCTGACGCCACACGTCGTCGCTTCCAGTATGTAAACAAGGTGTCCGACGATCTATGGAAACGGTGGACCCAAGAATATTTGCTGTCTCTTCGCGAGCGTCACTCTCATAAGATCAAAGGGACGAATCAACGATGGCCTCGTATCGGGGATATCGTCCTGATTCATGATGAGCGTCCTAGGTCATGATGAGCGTCATGATGAGCGTCGCTAGAATTAGATGTGGCTGGGGGAAGTTCAGAGAACTGCTGCCAATTCTGACCATGAAAAGAATTCTTCTCCTCTTGAAGGGAAAGGTGTATGCCTCATGTGTTAGAAGTGCAATGACGTATGCCTCAGAAACATGGGCAGTTAAAGTAGAGGATGTCAACACAATGGCACATAATGAGATGAGAATGGTAAGATGGATGTGTGGGGCCAAACTGCAAGATAGAATAACTAATGATGAGGAGACGCTTAGGTATAAAGAGTATTAGCGAGGAGATGCATACAAGTAGACTGGGATGGTATGGGCATGTGGAGAGAATGGATGAACAAAATTGGGTGAAAAGATACAGGTCTGTGATTGTGGAGGGAGCTGCACCAAGAGGTGGACCGAGGAAGATATGGAATCGGACTATACGTGCCGATCTCGAATCAACATTTTGACAAGTGTAGCAGCCCTTAACAGGGTTGCCTGGAACGCCGCCATTAGGACTAGAGACTGAGACTACAAGTATGAGTGGAGCACTCAGTCTTAACATTTTATGTATGTATGTATATAGACAGCACTACTGATCATGCTAATGCTACCACAGAAAGTGTAACAGGCAGTCAGACAGTCAATAGCCAACCCTTCATCCCTGTTAAATAGGTAGGGAGGATTAGCAAGGGACATTAGAAAGGGAACAATTATGACAGGGAGAGAATGAATATAATAAACACCTGCTAAATGCAAGCACTCTAACATTCGGAACAACACTCAGCATCCATTCACCAGACCTCAATATCATTGGCTTCACCTCAGATGATATACACTTCCACAACAAAGTCTCTTCACAACATCGGGGATGATGACCTTCCAGGTTTGTCATTTAAAAGGTTACACATACCTTCATATGTTCTTCCTAACAAACTTTATCCATTCATTCCTGTAACAACAATCAAATATAAAATGTGTGTTAATAGTTCATGCATCGACCATGAACCTCCCGACCGTGGTTCACCCTTATTGTTTTGGCTACAATCATAAATTTTATTGAGGCTAGTGCTAGATAATTTAATTCAGCACTGGAACCGCAGCGGTCGAGTGGCAAGCACGCTCACGTTTGAATCTGCTTGACTTGGGTTCGGTCCCAGCCAAAGCGGACATATTTAGTGGGTGTGAAACTCAGGTGTCTGAAGCAACTGCCAGCAGCCCCTTCTCTGTATCCTCCTACTTTCTATATCCTAGTTTCAAAGCCAAAGGCGGATGTTGTGCATACATGCACAACAAAGTCACTTGCTCTTGTGTTCCCGATATCGACTCATCTGAATTCTCAACTTTATGGCTCTAACTTTGCTGTCATTGTCATACAAAATATTTCTATGCTGTTTTGTGTGGGGAAGAGCAAGGTTATGGTCTTCAAAAGGGGTTAAGCCACAGAGTGTGAGGTGAAGTTGAACGGTCAGGTTATGGAGATTGTCAGCTCATTAAGTATCTGGGCAATGTGCTGAGTAAAGATGGGAGTATGGATGAAGAAGTGTGGGAGAGGGTGCAACAGGGGAAGAGGGTTGTAGGAACGCTGAAAGCAGTAACAAGAAATAGGGTGGTCAGCATGGAAGTGAAAAAGTCCTGCATGTCAGTGTTGTAATCCTGATATTGACTTACAGAAGCGAAGCATGGATGTTGGTGGAGAGACTCACACCAAGAGTGAGAGGGGTGGAAATGAGTTACTTGAGAAGTGCGTGCAGAGTTACATGGAGTGTTAGTCAGATGAATAAGGAAGAAAGAGGGAGGTGTGTGTGGTGGTATATGTGCTGGAATGTGTGAAAAGGAACACCTTGAGATAGAAGCGAGAGAATGACTAAGAAGGTGTACGGTAGCGAGGTGGAAGGACAGAGAGGGAGAGGTGAACTGAGAGAGAGGTGGCAGGAAGGAGTGAAGAAGTATATGAATGAAGGCGGTGTGGTTAGGAGGAGGGGCGTCGATTGACTTGGGACAGAGGTGCATGGGGGCGTTTCGTTCGTGGCCACACCTTCGGGGATTACGGTATCAGGCAATAAATAGATAGCCTATCTTTCCCCTAACTCTACCGACTTTCCCAAATTCTTTGATTATCTAAACTCTAAAGTTGAACACATTCTATCCATTTCTCCTTTTTCTGAAATCTCCATCTTAGGAGATTTCAACGTTCACCACCGCCAATGGGTCTCCTCTCATTCTACTGACCAACCTGGTGAACAAGCCTACATCTTTTCTATCCTAAATGACCTAGAGCAGTTGGTTCAGCAACCTACCCATATCCCGGATCGCCTCGGAGATCGGCCCAACATTCTTGACTCGTTTCTAACTTCTAACCCTTCTTCTTATACTGTAAATCCTTTCTCTCCTTTGGGCTTCTCCGACCATAAACGTATTCCTGTCACCTCTCCTATCTCTCCAGTTCGGCCACCTGATCCTCCTAGCCGGCGGCGCTTGTGACACTTTGGCGCTGCCGACTGGAAGGCTCTCCAGCAGTACTTCTTTGATTTCCCATGGAATGATATTTGCTTCCATGGCCGGGGACCCTTGAAGAGTGCAGAACGCATTACCAAGATAATCCTATCGGGCATGGAGGCATACATTTAATTTTCTTCCTCTCAGAATAATGCAATTTTGTTTTGGTTTACTCACGCTTGTTCTACCGCTGCCGCAATAAGGAGGAGGCATTCAAACGGTACCGACACCTTCAAGCTCAAGTAACTCATTCTTCCTATGTTTCTGCCCGGAATCAAGCCAAATCTGTTCTTCGTCTTGCCAAACACTCTTTCATCAATAATAAATGCACTGAACTATCCAACTCTAGCTCTTGCCAGGCTTTCTGGCGTCTAGCCAAAAACTTTTCCAAACAATTTTTCTTCCTCGTCTTTCCCTCCCCTTTTCCACTCTGATGGCACAACCATCACTTCTTCCTCTGACAAAACTAAACTCTTCGCTCAAACTTTTTCTAAAAACTCCACCTTGGGTGATTCTAGTGCTATTCCTCCCTCTCCACCCCCTCTCTCCTACTTATACCTATTATCCTAATCTCTTCTAAAGATGTATTTTCTACCCTCTCTGGGCTTATTTCTAAGAAGGCGTACGGTCCGGACAGTGTTCCTCCTGTTGTACTCAAAAACTGTTCTTCCGTGCTGACTCCCTGCTTAGGCAAACTCTTTTTTCTCTGTCTCTCCTCTAACATCTTCCCTTCATGCTGGAAGTTTGCTCTCATTCAACCTGTCCCAAAGAAGGGTGACCACTCTCAACACTCCAACTATCGTCCTATTGCTCTCATCTCTTGTATCTCTAAAGTTTTTTAAACTATTCTTACTTCGAAATTTCTTAAGCATTTCTCTTCTCATAATATACTTCAGATTGCCAGTATGGCTTCCTTAAGGGTCGCTCTACTGGAGATCTTCTTTCATATCTTACTAACTCCTAGTCATCCTCCTTTCGGGACTTCGGTGAGACCTTTTCTATTGCGCTAGACATATCGAAGGCCTTCGATATAAGAGCTATGTGTTATTAGAGTTTCTACCATATTTCGTCATTATTCTGTAATTCAATTACATTCTCTCGTATATTATTCGTGTATTTCTATTTAATATTCCCTAATATCAATGTCTTTTTTTCTTTATCCGTATAGTGTATTCTGATTAGTATAAGGTTTATCCTTAGAACATGGCGACCACCTAAATTACATAAATGTGTTAATAGTGTTACTCAGTCTTTCTTAAACCTATCTTATGATTACCTTACCTCAGAGAACCTTATCTGTTTACAATAGGACTACTCGGCTAAATTATACGAGGTTATGGGGAGATGGGCCGTTTGTCTGGTCCCCCTTCTTTCTCATTTTTAGCCCCATTAGTTTTCTGATTATAAGATATTTGGCCCATTAGTTTGGCGATTTTAAGACCTTTTGCCCCATTTCTCGGTCAATATTAAGACTGTTAAATTAGTGTTATTTGGATGTCGATTTTTTTCTGACGAGCGATAGAGAGCTTGTAATTTAAGAGGAACCGGCCTTTAGCCGGAATATTTTAACCGAGCGGCCCCACAGAATCCTCCCTGCTTACCACTAAGAAAGCCCAGGTGACCAAAGCCGCTTCCAGGCGAGGAGCTGAGGAGGGCGTGGAAACGCCCGGGACACCAAAGCCCCACCCAAGGCCCTGTGCCCCTCAGTAATTATGAAGGGAAAGTTGAGGGGCAAAGGAAAAATGTAACACTTTGGCTCTTGGCAGTAGGGAGGTCAATCCACGGAAGAGACGCCGTCACATGAGATCTAGGAAATATAAAGTAAAGGGAACAGCCAGAGTAAGCTATGGATATGGCAGAGAACGCTCAACTCACATTCTGATAGACAAGCCCATCACCACAGCATATGCTAGGTTAGATAGGTCGGCTTAGGATATCCTAGGTTAATATAGTGTTGGTTTACAGGATATATAAGTAAACTAGAGGGGCACTTGGTAGAGCGCATATACCTTCGCCTACACTGGCTGGTTCTTTACCATTAATATAATATACCCAAATTTTCTTCTGATTTCTGAATTTGGGTTCTATGATATGATCATGATCGCATCCTAAATTGAAGTAGGTTCAAAACTTTGTTCTTGTTTACAGACAATCAAACAGAGACGAATTTTACCCTCGTTTGTATTTCTATTTGTCTGTAAACAGGAAATCTCAACCGATGTTCCCAAAAGTTCCTGGAAAGATAGGATAAGCACCAAGGAAGAAGTTATTCCATTTAGGAGGCGATCGGTAGAGCACATACCTCCGCCATCGTAGGCGGAGATATGCGCTCTACCGAGTGCACTTCTAGTTGTTTTTGTTGTTTTCTCCTGCTATCTGTGGCGACAGGGTGGCTCTACAACAGACTGGGTGGAGGGGAGGGAAAGGGGGATTTAGAGGATGGGTGAAAGTGGGAAAATTAAATACCCCCTCTTACCAGTAGACCTCTCTCTCTCTCTCTTGTGGGCATTTCCTGACCCATAAGGCTACACTTCATCATATTTTCCGGTACCTTATTAGCCGGAGGGCGCGGAGGGTGGGGAGAGAGCCTTCTACTTTACTGTCCTATTCTTTCACTATAGTATTCCACTAGTAGTATTAAGGCCGGACCACCTAGTTAGGACTGCAAGGGAAATGTGGTCCGAGGTATCTGTGTAACTCTGTGTGTGCGTGTGTGTGTGTGTGTGTCGAATACATAAATATAGAAAACCATCTGCAAATTCCACATTCTCTCCCTGCATTATTTCAGTTCACTTATGAATGTATTTTGCCATACATATTTTTGTTTGTATTCTCTTTTCTCTCACCCACTTCCTCTTTTCCTTCTACTTTCCTCTTCCTCTCTATTCGCCTGACGCAAATTGTCTTCTCACATCTCTGCCACATTATAATACAGTACTTGCATTCACCTGATCTGCCATATTATATTACTTGCATTCATCGTTTGAATATATACAGTACCTACGGGGGAATGCCGAAAGAAACGGTCGAATCTCTGGTTAGTTTTGTTGTTTTCATAAATCAAGAGGATCAGAGGTGGTGGGTGGATATGGTAATTTAAATTTTAAGCCGGGTTATTTGTTATGATATAAGCTGCAAGTTGACATTCAGATAGGTATGGACCACCAAATGTCCTGTGTCACTTTGGAGACAAAACCATAGAAAGGTCTCACTATATAATTTGTGAAAGGCGAACCTTTATACACAATCTTGCAAAGGTGGAGTGTTATAATAAATGTTAGTTATTTAGATGCCGAGGTAATACCTCACAAAAATATATATAAACCTGATTTCATGAACGTTGATGGGAAGATAGGATATGCACCATGGAAGAAGTGATTCAAATTAAGCATGGTTCACACATACAAGAGTCGGTGCCCGAGTCCAGCCTGAGTGAACAATGGGTGACACTCTTCGTGACTCTGGCAAGAACCAGCCCGAGTAAGTCACTGTTCCCGATTCACCAAGAGTCAACAAGAGTCGGTACATGTTCATCCAAGGGTCAGGAAGAGTGTAACACGAACCCAACACGAGTTGAAGAAATTTGAAAAATAACGGTCAAATTCCATAGTACGAAAACAAAGAGTCGGTACGAGTCAACACGAGTCAACAAGAGTGTAACAAGAGTGTAACAAGAGTCAACAAGAGTGCTCCCAAGAGTGGCCCCCATTGTGCAGGTGCCTGATTCACCCAAGAGTGTAACAAGAGTCAACACGAGTCACAAAGAGTTATGCAGAGTTCAACAAGAGTCAACACGAGTCACAAAGAGTCAACAAGAGTCTACAAGAGTCAACGTGTGTCCTTCGGACTCATGACGGGGACAAGAAATTTCATGCAGGTTTGAAATTTCTAGGCCACGTCACGAGTCCCAGGAAACACCCAGATACCAACATGACTCACACGAGTGTAACACGAGTCACGAAGAGTATACACGAGTCATTGCTGAATATGAAAATGTCCTCACTCGCGTTGGACTCAGGCACCGACTCTTGTATGTGTGAACCATGCTTTAGGAGGTGATCCAGAATATATACCAGAACCAAGATCCAGAAGAAAGTTTAGGTCTATCATATTAACCCCCTCCGACATCTATGACGCGATCGCGTCATATGGCGGTATGCCCAAGAGTATCATATGACGTGTGAAATAGCTCAATAAGTAAGTTATATGACGCATTTGCGTCATATTGAGCTCAGTAAGTTAGGTAAGTTAGATCAGAATCTGTCGGTTGATGGCAACCCCAAATACCTCCGACTTCTACCGGTACCTCAGTGTCAGAGAAAGTGTTTTGAGGGAAATACCAGGTGCTCCACCACCCCATCAGTAAGTTAGCAACTTATGTCTGGGGGGGTTAATGATAAAGAACCAAACAGCGTAGGTATTCTACCAAGTGCCGTTCTAGTTTACTTATATATCCTATATGCCAAGCCTATATCCAACCTTGTCTTTGTCAAAGCATCGGCAAATTAAACCAAGTAGACTTATTGTATACAGATTAAGTTCTTTGAAGTAAGGTAATCATAGGATTGATTTAGGAAAGAATAGTTAGGGAAGACTGAGTAAAACTGTTAACACATATACTGTAGCTGGCCGCCACGTTCTAAACACAAAGCATTATACGACGAAAAACATTATACGGATACAAAAATTGGACATAGCGATAATAGGGAATGTGGGTCATATTCTACAAGATGATGAGGGTGAGTGATCTTGCTAATTTCAGAGCGAACAAAACATGCAGCAAAGTTACCATTAGGTGGCCCAGTCGGAAAGGTGACCGACTGTACGTACACACGCTAATCCTGCCACCCTCCTCCCACCACCACTACCACCACACTGGGCTAAGGCTTAGTAATTAGCTTACTTCTCTTTCACTCTTCCACTGTTACTGCATATTATTTTGGTTACGATTATCGTATTGCTATCTTCCAGTATTGCAAGTGCCTCCTCAACACTTACACCCTTGCGTGGGTTGCGGCCGGGCGGTCAGACATTGTGTAATACTCGCGAGTTGTGAGGGTAGGAGGTATACTGGCATCTCACTCCCGCGCGTGCCCATACACACGCGGTTGGACTTGGGGGGTTGCCAACCATCAGTGTTGTTCCGCGGGACCCTAAAGTGGTTCCCATACAATTCTGAACCCTATAGGTGCCATAGGACAAGAGTAATTAAGGGCGAACGTTGCGGTCACATATACTGCGTCGCTGGGACTGTGGGTTACATACATAGGCGACGCATAACGCCTGTCGCTAGGGTCCAGTGAGTGAAGGGGATAGTGGCACGGTTTATTTGGTCTGCTTATTCAGTTATTCGTATATATTTTTAGTTTCCTCGCTAGACCTCCATCAAGCTGAAAAAAACACCATTAGACCCTCCTTCAAGATATACTTGTAAATTTTTCGGTTGAAAAATGACCCTGCAAAAGGCCAGTTCCTCTTAACATTACAGGCTCGCTATCACTTGCCAGGAAAAAAATCACCAGGCAAATGGCACGAAAGTTCTTAAAATTGACAACGAAAAAGGGCGAAAGGTGCTAAAATCGCCAAACTAATGGGGCGAACGTCTTAAAATCTCAAAACTAATGAGGCTAAACACAAGGGAAAAAGTGGTCCAGAAAAACGGCCTATCTCCCCTTAATTCGTATCCAATTTTCCCATAAATTTGTATTTCTTCTAGAATTATATATAATTTTTTGTGGTTTCAAATAAAGTAAATCTTTTTAGGTTTTACTTAAGGGGGAATGGGCCTATATGTTTGCGAATTTATATATATTTTTATAAAAAAATTGTAGTTTCCTCCCTAGACCTCCATCAAGCTTACAAAAACACCCCTAGACCCCCCTTCAAGATAAATTGTACAATATTTTATAGAAAAATGTCCCGGCCGGAGGACGGTTATTACTATATAACAGGGTCGCTATCACTCGCCTGGTAAAAATCGACCCCTAAATTGTACGAAAGGTCTTAATATTGACAAAGAAATGGGGTGAAAGGTCTTAACCCTTAACTGGCGGGGCCCGCCTTAAGTCGGGCTCCAATTTGCAGCAAGTTAGGAGCATTATTAAGGCTTTTAAAGGGTTAAAATCGAGTGCAAATGGCCGGGAGCGCAGCAGGCCACACGTCCGACACCCAGGGCTTACCGCCGCCCACTGACTTACGCTCCATCTGTTCTCGAGAGGCCAGCAGTGTTGCCAGTAGTGAGCGTAGAGGGAAAAAATATGCCGCTATACGCTAAACTCCCATGTTAGTGGTACCACTGCGTGAGAATGACGAGTGCTATGTAGCTCGTTCTGTTTTCATTTTGAAGTTTTTAGCGCCTAGTTTTTTGCTGAAAAAATTTCTTTTCATGCAGATACTTGATTGATCATTCAGGAGGGCCTGAATATGCCCAAAATAGCCCAAAACCCCCCGCTAGACAACGGTTTAAATCGCCAAACTAATGAGCTGAACGTCATAAAATCTGAAAACTAATGGGGTTAAATATGAGGGAGAAGGTAGTCCAGAAAAACAACCCACCTCCCCTTAATGGGAGATGTGTCGTTTTTCTGCTCCTCCTTCTTCCACATGTTTAGCCCCATTAGTCTTCAGATTTGATGCCGTTCAGCCAATTAGTTTGGCGATTTTAAGACCTTGCACCCCATTTCTTTGTCACTATTAAGACCCTTCGTCCCTTTCTGAATGACTTTTCGTGTCATTTAGGTGTCGATTTTGTTGATTGAGAGCAATAGCGAGTGAGATGCGCCCTGGAGAAAATCACCCAAAGCCTCTCCTCCAACATTCCACCATGTCAGCCGGCACATCAAACCCAGCTACACGAATTGCTAGCATAAGAGCAGTTAGCAACGACAACAACAACCAAAGGCTCCACATCCAAAATGGGGGACCCTCACAACAAGCTGCGCGCGCACTTCCAGAAAACGCCAGAGAAAACAGAGAGATCAGACCAGCGAGGGGATACTTCACTATTCCCAAAATCTCCAACCCATTAGGGAACCAAAACACCATCACCCTGTCATCAAAATTACAGCCAGACCACCCTTACGTCACCCACCAAACCGGCCCCAATGAGTGCACCTGACAGAAACATAAAAAGCGCAAGATATACAGTCCCGTTCCCCCCGAAATAAAGAAAAATTTGGGAAACTCGTGGACCCCACCATCACTGACGCTACAACAACTTCGTCCCCAACTTCCCCACTTATACTACACCCTTCATCCCCTTGTAACCTCAATGGCACCCCTCTGGTGCGGTCCCGGAGAAATTATCCAAACCCCCCTCAACAACCTAAAATTTCCCCACCACGTCCCGTCAATAACCCCCCAAACTTGGGGAAAATGCAGACCCCGAATAACCCCAATATCTCCCTAACCTCACCACTCCCCAATGCCCAACGTAGATCATCTTCGTCATGACCTCAAGAACTACCCAGAACATAAGCTGCCGCACCTCCAACTCATCCTGTAGCTTCAGCAGAAATACAGACGTCCCCCGTGCCCTTGATGACTGAGTCACCATGCAGAGGACAATGCAGAATAACGAGACACTACTCACGCTGGCCAACCCAAAGGCAAGCAACCAGCCTGCTGGCTTAAATCTAATTTTTGAGTCCTTGAAAACTATTCCTAAGGTAGAAAGGACAACTCTGAGGCCTGTCTTAATGCGCAGCTTGGACACCCTAAATCACCCTGCTATTGTGCAGAGGAGAACTGGCAGTCAAATCGATCAGGTTTGAGCACTGATCGAGAAATTGCTGTATCAAATAAACCAAAGGAGAAACGAGACTCGGGAAAGTATCAGAATTCTCAATTTGAACACCCTAAATCATCCTGCTATTGTGCAGAGGAGAACGGGCAGTCAAACCGATCAGGTTTGAGCACTTATCGAGAAATTGAAAGAACTGAGAAAGTAGGAGTTTTAGGTGTTGTTCGTGTGGATCCCTTGGGAATCCCTGACCAACATCAAACTTCTCGTAAGGACAACCCTAGACTTGGGATACAGTCTCTCCCTTGTTGAACTTTGGCTAAGTCTAAAACTGAAGTTAAGCATTCAAGTGAAAGTATACAAGTCACCACACCGAAATTGCCTCCTACTCCGGGAAAGTCTTTTGATTATCCTAGAGTAGCAGGGAAAACAGTCTCTTCCCTCAGCACCATTGTGATTGAGCGTAGGAGAGGAAAGAAGAGCGAAAGACTGGGCCAAGAGAATCCTGGAACTGTTCGGCCATGAGTAACCTGACAAGCGCGATATAGACGTAGGTGCTAGGGTAGTTATTTGTGCATTTCTAGCCCTGGATTCTGACAGAATTAGTTATATTTACAATATAAACCATTATTTGTTTTCGGTATGCTTTTATTTTACATATATGATGTATATATGAACCTTCAAGAGTGCTAAAATAAGTGGGAAAAGCATTTGGGTGGTGAAAAACGAAGATATTGGCCACCCGGTCATAATCTCAGGCGAGAGAGAGAGACAGGCAGCCTTCCCCTCTCGCTGTCTGGGAGTCAACTGAGAAGAGCGGGGCGGTGTGTGCCGGTGTCTGGGTGTTGCATAACGATCTTTTATGCAACCCACTTGTGCTACATTATCGCGGGAGAGAAAAATAACCGATAAATGATGATAATAAGAGGAAAAATAGGTGATAATTGAGGAGGGGAGGGAGGGGGGAATAAGGTGGGGAAGGAGGGGAGGGGGGTGGGTGAGATTTACATGGATGAGTACTGGAGGGGAATTATCTCACCTAGAGACAAATTCCTTTGTTTTGATAGGCCCTTTTTTTTTATGGAAGGCTTTTTTTATGGTCCTGCTTCCGTGAGGCCTATCGCGTTCCCTATAGGAAGCCTTCCGTGAGGCCTATCGCGCTTGCCGGGGTAAAACCAGAGTGAAGAAGGACCTAAACGATGTGTGCTATGCCAAGTTCATCTTGTGTCCCTCTAACCAGAACCAGTGTCTAGAAACAGTGTCAAGATTTCTTCCAAGTTCCACGTCTCTCCTGAAAACCTCCTTTAACCCGGGAAAGGCTCCGAGACTCTTAAGAGGTTTTACTGGGCAAAGGCGCCGGGACTCTTAATAGTCGGGTCAATTTATGACAAACAACCACCCAACCCACAACAAATTGTAACAAAAGGTTTTTCAGTGGTTTTCATTCCTACTGGATATAATGATCAACAGAAGAAAAAAAGTCTACCAAAATCTGACATCCGAAAATGGGTTAAAACAGTAATTTTCAAGATGGGCGCCACTGGGCTTTGAAATAACTAAAACAGCTATAACTTCTTCAATAATTGTGATAGAAACATAATTGTTGGTTCTGTCCCATGGTTTTAATGGATCAGCAATCCACTGGTGTCAATAAACTTCAGATCTGATCAGTATTTAAACTGAACTCCAAGATGGCAGCAAAACATGAAGGGCGTAAAATCAATAAATTGTCTATATAATCAAACCTCTATAAGGCAACCACCCAACATTTATAAAATTCTAAGAAAGGGGTTTTCAGTCTTCTCTTACCAGTAATTGTATGTGATGTATTCCATGTCAGGGGAATGTCCCTGGCTCTGATTGAGTAGCCTATCCCTTTTTTCGAATGCCACATGTGCTTAAATTTGTGTAATTTATTAGTAAGAACAACGACGTTCCGTTCATTGTGAAGCGGCGAGTATTCGAGGCAGCTCTCATGTCTTCGCTCATTTATGGGTGTGAGTCGTGGATAGCAGCGGATCTCAAACCAATGGTGACATTATATAATTGGTGTATTAAGAAGTTGTTAGGGGTAAGAAAATCTACATGTAACGATGTATGTTATGTTGAGTCAGGATGTCCGCCTTTGCACGATTTAATTAAATATAAACAACATAGATTTTCTCGTTCCATGTGGCAAGAGAGATCCCTGTATGAAGATGATCCATTGGCACATGTAATTAAGCTAGTTATTAACACGAATACACTGACAAGTAGGTTGATTAGGGAGTTAATAAATACCGATGTGATGGATCTGAGTATGGCAATGCAGAATGTGAAAGATAGCATCGCAAACAGTGCCTCTTCCAGACGGATAACTAATAAAGATATAAACCCAGATTGTTCTGTTCATTATATTTACAAAGAGAGGCACACAATTAATGAAGCACACAGATTATCATTCACACAATTTCGTGTAAGTGGACACTACCTAGCATGTGAAACAGGTAGGTGGAACAGGCGGGGGAGGGGCCGCTTTCCATTAGAGGAGAGATTGTGTGTGTGTGGAGGTATACAAACAGAGAGACATGTGGTACAGGTTGTCCTTTAACACAAGGTATTAGAGACCAACACCTATTTTCGAGGATCGAACACTTGTTTTCTGATAATTTTGAACCAGAGCTTACATGTAGGATAATTCATGATGTATTATCTGTTTATAAGTAATGCGAGATGAGTCACCAGTGTATAGGAATTTTAAATTTATAATTTATGTTTTCTTTATGTAATTATGTGCTGGACTGCAGTTAGTATGATATATGTTATGGTTGGTATATATATATATAGTCTTTGTATAATAATTATAAATTGTATTTTGATGCTGTGGTCAATAAACTATCTATCTATCTATCTATCTATCTGCGAGCTCGGAAATAATTTTGAGTTTTGTTATAAATTTACGTGGGATAACCCTTTCAATGTTGCATGAAATTATTGTATTTACAATGGGTATATTTGGTTCGGGGAAAAGGCTCTCTGTGGATGAACCATGGGCATTTGTAGTGTCGGCCAAATTGGAGATTGATCTTGTTGCCATGGCTTCATCCCTAAAATGAGGTTCATTTGAGAAGTTGTACCTGTTTTATGAGAAAATTGTCCATTTGGTCATTTGGTCTTGGTTGATTTTGTACACACACACACACACATGAATTAGACCTCTCCCACACATATACACATGAAATAGACCCCCCACCCCCCCACACACACACATGAACTACACTCCCCCACTCACACACGTGAACTAGATCCCCCCCACACACACACATGAACAAGACCCCCCCACACACATGAACTAGACCCCTCCACTCACACACATGAACTAGACCCCCAACTCACACACATGAACTAAGCCCCCCCCCACACACACACATGAACTAGACCCCCACACACAACACACACACATGAACTAGACCCTCCCGCACACAACACAAACACATGAACTAGACCCCCACACACACATAAACTAGATCCCCCCACACACACATGAACTAGACCCGCCAACACACACATGACCTAGAATCCCCACACACATGAATTAACCCCCCCCCCCCCCCCCCCCCCCCCCACCCCCCCCCCCCCCCCCACCCCCCCCCCTCACACACACACATGAACTAGACCCCACAATCACACGAACTAAACCCCCACACACATATGAAATAGACCCCCCCCCCCCAACACACACGTGAACTAGATCCCCCCCCCACACACAAATGAACTAGACCCCCACACACACATATGAACTAGACCCCCCACACATGAACTAGACCCCCATACATACATGCATGAACTAGACCCCACACACACATGAACTAGACCCCCCACACACACATGAACTAGACCCCCACACACATACATGAACTAGACCCCCACACACATACATGAACTAGACCCCTACCCCACATACACATGAACTAAGCCCCCTACACACATAAAGTAGACCCCCCACACACACATGAACTAGATCCTCCCCCCCCCCCACACACACATACACTAGACCCCCCACACACATGAACTAGACCCCCCCACCCACATGAACTACACCCCCTCCCCCCCCTTCCACACACACATGAACTACATCCCCCCCCCTTCCACACACACATGAACTAGACCCCCACACACACATGAACTAGACCCCCCACACACATGAACTAGACCCACACACACACACATCAACTAGACATCTTGATGTCTAGTTGATGTGTGTGTGTGTGGGTCGGTAAGGCATTACTAACGGTAAGGCATCTAAATGGACTAATGTAAGTAGCGGGGTACCCCAGGGATCGGTACTAGGTCCAATTCTCTTTCTAATTTACATCAACGACATAGATGAGGGTCTCACCTGTACAATCTCAAAATTTGCTGACGATACAAAAATTGCAAATAGCGTACACTCAAAAGAACAAGTTGACGATATGCAACACAATCTAGATAAATTGTCATGTTGGGCCCAAATTTGGCAAATGAGTTTCAATGCGGATAAATGTATAGTACTACATATCGGATACCTAAATGAGAAAGCAAACTATTCGATGAATGGCACTCAGCTTAAGAATGTAAACAGAGAAACCGATCTGGGAGTAACAATATCGAGTAACCTAAAACCGAGTCAACAATGTTCAGAAGTTGTTAAGAAGGCAAACAAAATAATTGGCTTTATAGGCAGGTCATTTGAGCATAAATCCAAAGAAGTTATCCTAACCCTTTACAATTCCTTAGTCCGCCCTCTTCTGGAATACTGCGTTCAATCCTGGTGCCCTTATTACCAAAAAGATATAAACAAGCTAGAACGAGTTCAACGTAGAGTTACCAAAATGATACCTAGCCTAAAGAACAAACCATACGAAGAGCGTCTTAGAGAATTAAATCTATTTCCTTTAACCCAGCGCAGATTAAGAGGTGACTTAATTCAAGTGTTCAAAATCATCAAAGGCATCGAAAATATGGACTGTAGTAAGTACTTCACTATCGACCAATCTAATTACACGCGGGGAAACGGTTGCAAAATTATTGGTAAATCTTTTAACTCACACGAATCTAAGAATTTCTTCTTCAATCGAGTTGTCAACTTGTGGAATGGGCTTCCCCGAAACGTTATAGACTGCATCACACACACATGAACTAGACCCTGCCACACACACACATGAACTAGATCCCCCTCACACACACACATGAACTAGGCTCCCCCACACACACATGAACTAGACCCATCTCAAACACATGAACTAACCCCCCCCCCCACACACATTAACTAGACCCCCCAAACACATGAACTAGACCCCTCCACACACACATGAACTAGACACCCCCCCCCACACACATGAACTAGACCCCCCACACACACACATGAACTGGACACCCCCACACACACACATGAACTAGACCACCCCACACACACTTGAACTAGACCCCCACACATGATTTAGACTCCCCACACACACATGAACTAGACCCCCCATACAAATGGACTAGACCCCCCCCCACTCACACATGAACTAGATCCCCACACACACATAAACTAGACCTGTCCACACATACACATGAACTAGACCCCCACACACACACATGAACTAGACCACCCTCACATACACACATGAACTATACCCCCCACACACATTAACTAGACTCCCCCACACACTAATGAACTAGACTCCCCCACACACTAATGAACTAGACTCCCCCACACACTAATGAACTAGACTCCCCCACACACACTAATGAACTAGACCTCTGCACACACACATGTACTAAACCCCTCCCACACACACACATGAACTAGACCCCCCCCCCCACACACATGAACTAGACTCCCCCACACACTAATGAACTAGACTCCCCCACACACACATGAACTAGACCCCCCACACACACACATGAACTAGACTCCCCACACATTAATGAACTAGACTCCCCCACACACTTATAAAATAGACTCCCTCACACACTAATGAACTAGACCCCCCACACACACACATGAACTATACTCCCCCACACACTAATGAACTAGACTCCCCCACACACTAATGAACTAGCCTCCCCCACACACTTATAAACTAGACCCACCCACACACTAATGAACTAGACTCCCCCACACACTAATGAACTAGACTCCCCCACACACACACACATGAACTAGACTCCCCCACACACTAATGAACTAGACTCCCCCACACACTAATGAACTAGATCCCCCCCACACACACATGAACTAGACTCCCCCACACACTAATGAACTAGACTCCCCCACACACTAATGAACCAGACTCCCCCACACACTAATGAACTAGACCCCCCCCCCACACACACATGAAGTAGACCCCCTACACACATGAACTAGACCCTCCACACACACATGAACTAGACCCCCCCACACACATGAACTAGACCCCTACACACACACAAATGAACTAGACCCCTATACACACACGTGAACTAAACCCCTCCCACACCCACACATGAACTAGACCCCCCACACACATGAACTAGACCCCCCCCCACTCACACACATGAACTAGACCCCTCACACACATGAACTAGACCCCCACACACATGATTTAGACCCCCCCACTCACACACATGAACTAGACCCCCACACACACATGAACGAGACCCCCCACTCACACAAATGAACTAGACCCCCCCCACTCACACAAATGAACTAGACCCCCACCCACAATACACACACATGAACTAGACCCCCACCCACATCATACACACATGAACTACACCCCCCCCCCACACACACACATGAACTAGACCCCCCTCACACACACACACACATGAACTAGACCTCTCCACACACACACATGAAATAGACTCCCCCACACACACTTGAACTAGACCCCTACACAGACCTATGAACTAGACCCCCCACACACATGAACTAGATCTCCACACACACATTAACTAGACCCCCCCCCCCCTCACACACACATTAACTAGATCCCCCACACACAAAACACATGCACATGAAGTAGACCCCCCCACACACACATGAACTAGACCCCCCCACACACACACATGAACTAACCCCCCACACACACACATGAACTAGACCCCACACACACACATGAACTTGACCCCCCACCCACTCCCTCCTCCCCGCACACATACATGAAGTAGACCGCCCCCTCTCTCCCGTGTTTATATTATGAGGGTCCAAGGACACTCCGGACTGGTAGATTCTGGTTCAGTGTGCATCCATTGGTCAAAGTGGGAGGGCGTGTTGTTCGGTCGGTCAAGCAAGAGGCCTATGGGGGACGACTCTGTGGCACTTTAGTTGGCTGTATGATTTAATTAAATTATTTATTATTATTCTTTATGTATATTTATGTTATTATTTATTACTATTATTATTTATATTTGTTTATTTTATTATATATCGTTATTCTTTATATATTTATTCATTTAATTATTTCTTATTATTCTTTATATTTATTTATTTGTTTATATATTAGTTTTCTTTTTCTCTCAGACAAATTTATTGCTCTGATCATTTAAATACGGGTGACGTCCTTTTCATTTAAATACGGGTGACGTCCTTTTCATTTTATTTGGCTACTATTAGACGATTCAATTTTATTGATTGATTGAATTGATTGAAATATTTTAGTCTAAAATAGTTACATTGTATAAAGAATAATACAAACATTTTCAGACAAGGCCCTTTATGAATCTAGTTAATCTATCAAGAGCCCTTAGTTGATAAAAATGTCTGATTTAAATAGTTAATTATGTTATTATTATCATTAATATTCACATACAATGATGGTCTACATATGATTATACTGTACACTTAAAATGCATACAAATTCACGCATTCACACAATTACAAACACACATACATACACATACATATTATAAACTCGTATACTAGTACATACAAATCTAAAAAATACGCAAATGCCTACAAACACTTAAATCTATTTACATAAACAGACATAGCTGGAGAAATCACTATCTCAGGTAAAAAATGTAACAATTCCATTAAACAACACTGCAATGATTAGAAATGAACTTCTGAGAGTATTTTGATGGATGACAAACAACACTCAGTGGGTAGTATAGCTTGTAAGTATTATATTTGTTTAAGCGGCGTTTGAAGCTGTATACAGTAGGTAGGAGTTTGACGTTATTAAGGAGATTGTTGTATATTTTGGCTCAATGATATCTGATGTAGGTTTGAGACTGGGAAGAGGGAACAAAAGGCAAGCTTAAGTTATTGGTATTTCTCATCTGGTATCTATTATTCATATTATAGGTATAGTAATTATTTGAGGCTATACCATTAATAGTTTTATATACAAAACTGTCACAAAAGTATCGCAAGTCATAATATTTATGTCGGAAAGTTTTTGTAATTTATTATTAAAAAAGGCATCATTGGTATGTTCTCTTGTTCCTAATCCTTCAATTATTATGTTGTGCAATAACCAGGGGGTTGAATGCCTCCCTGCTCGCGGCGCCCCAAATAGTGTTACAATAGATAAGGTTTGAGTAAATTAATGAATAATATATTAGTACTAGGTATTTTTTACTTAGTTAAGTAAGGCATGCTGCATTGTTTAGCAATGTTGTCTCTTAAGATTTTAATGGGTTGATGCCAATATATGTGATTTTCTATGGTTACTCCCAGAAACTTGGTTTGTGTAAGCTCAGCAAGAACAGATTTGCTCAATAATAAGGGTGGGATTGGATAGAGAAAGTGATTATGTCGATGGAGGATCATGAAATGAGTTTTCTTAATATTTAAGGTAGCCTAAGCTTATTTGCGAGCCACCATGAAGTAACATGCTTCAATTCGGTATTCATGATATTAATTAAATTGTAAATATTGTTATCACGTTTGTAGAGGGTAGAGTCATCGGCAAAAAGAATGTACTTTGTAATATTGGGAGGTTTGACGACCTCCCTTATAACCAAATAAGGAAAACCACTTATTTGGTATCAGTCTCGGAGTATCCAACGTAGGGCTTATGATCTCAGCCGCTACCACAGCGGGCCGATTTATCAGTACCCACGCGAAGTAACCAAATAATCTCTAGAGTTGCACCTTAATTCACTACTAGGCACGTTGTACACACTCCGAGACGACTAGGAAAGAAGAGAAAGCGAAGGAGAGAAAGAATTGTTATAGTTACCCATTTAATCTAGCTGCTCTCCTCTGAGCCATGCTCCATGTTCTATGAGCCTGCGCCAGGACCTGCCAAAGTATCGAGGTATCAAGTAATCAGTTTAGATTGGATGGGCAGGGGATCGGCATGAGGGCGGGCTACTCTGTCGTTGGATACTCCGCGACTGCTACCAAATAAGAGGTTTTCCTTATTTGGTTATAAGGGAGGTCGTCAAACCTCCCAATTTAGTAGCAGTCTCTACGTTTCCAACGTAGGGCTTGAATCCCAAATTGGAGGCGGACATCCAATAAACCTTAAACCCCAAGCCGTAGCACAAGCAGAGGACCAAGAATAGACACAAATAAACAAATCAGTTTATTATTAGAAAAAGAGCGTAACAGTACGGTGCATATTAAGGAAGTACATGTTACCAGTATCAGTCTAGGGTCTTAAAAGTGCCGCAGCAGAGTAAGGAATAGGTCATGTCGACCGGAGAATGGCACACCAATCTGGGAAGAATGAAGGCAATTTGTACATGAAGACCAGAATCTGAAGGCAAGGCACAGTAGGTGGATGATCTCCAAGGACACTCTTTAAGTACAAAAACCGGGTATGAGGCATAGACGTACCAAACAAGTAACCCCTAGACAGTAGAGTCTATACGTAAAGAAGTAAGAGAGATAACATTAATACTAAACAGGGATGACATACATGTAAAACGAAAGAGAGAAAGGCATTGTACAATCATACAAAATGACCCCCCCCCCCTCCCCCCCCCCCCCCCCAGTGTAGGGAAAGGAAGAAAATACAGTATGGGATGAGAAGAGACACAGGATGGAGATGAATCACGTGACACATTGGCCTAATGCAACACAAGGCACACCTGGCCTGGCAGTGGACATGGACAGGTACGATGAGACAAAAGTGCTGTGGGAGGACCATAACCCTGTGTCGGCTATATCCGAAAGTGACGAATTGTTTAGAAACCTCACAGTCGCTGCATAAGAGCGGACATCATGAGCGGAGCCCTTCGTAAGGGGATTACTCGCAGTAATGATATGGCGTAAATGAAGTCCCACAGCACGTTTGCCTAACCGTGTCCCTGTCTTAGGGGCCAACCAGAGCGCCGTCCCCGACGTCGGCACAGCGGCACGCACATATGTATGCAAGGCTCTTACCGGGCATAGCGGATGATGCGTGCTCCCACATTTTAAAGCTGGTACAGTAAACGGCTTAAAAATGTGCGCCTCACGTTCATTCTTGGCCACAAAATGAACGGAAGGGGCCAAAGTGACTGACCCCAAGGAAGGCGAAAAACTCATGCAATTCGGGGCCCTCGACATGGCAGCCAACTCCGAGACCCTCTCTCCTGTAGCCAACGCTAAAAGAAACAAAGTTTTATCAAGCAGATGAACAGGTGTTGGGTTAGTGGTGTAGTTGGGTGAGGTAAGGAGCCTTAGAGCCTTCGCCAGAGACCATTGAGGCGGTATCTGGCGTGGGGGCGGTCTGAGCGTAAAGCAGGCTTTCATGAAAAAAGACAGCTCCTTGTGAGGGAGCACCAGCCCCGTCAAGGTCTCAAAAGGCTCCCTAATAGCGGACAGGTGGTTCATAATGGTGTTGTACATGCATGTGCGTGTCGCAAACAAGTGATTAAGGTAATGGAAGACTAACGCAACCGACGGAACTGTTTGTTCGGTGTCATTGATCCATTTAGTGAAAGTAGTCCAATGAGACTCGTAAGTCTTCCAAGTAGCCTTAGTCCAGTGCTGATTAAGCATATCAGTCAAGCAACGTCCATATTTCGGCAACCACCCTGCCCCACAAACATCCACGATGCGAATGCCAACGAGGTCCGTAGGTCTCCAATCTGTCCAAAGTGGAAGTCTGAGACAGACAGGGGAACGGGACTCGGGCACCATCGCTTCAGCTGAGCGTACCAGGCTTGGGCCGGCCAGAGGGGCGCGATCAACCAAACCTTGCCACGGTACTCTCTCAGCCTGTGTAGGACTTTGCACATAAGCAGTGCGTCGGGCGGTGGAAAAGCGTAAATCGACTGCCACCTGCTCCAGTCCTCGCTGAAGGCATCTGGCCCCCCCGCCTGAGTACAAGTCCAGCGGGTGAGGTAGTCCGGCAGCTTGTTCGTCCCTGAGGAGGCGAACAAGTCCACCTGCGGATGGCCCCAGGAGGCTGCGAGGTCGTCGAAAACGCTTTGTCTTAATGACCATTCTACCTTGGTGTTCTGTCCTCTCAACAAAGCATCCGCCCAAAGATTGGCCGTCCCGGGCAGGTAAGTCGCATGCAGGGTGATGCTGTAATGATCGGCCAGGTAAAACAATTTCTCCGCCAGGTCTTGAAGCACAACAGACCTGGAGGAGCCCTGCTTTTGGATACAATGAACCGCGGACATGTTGTCCATCCTGAAGGCCACCGACTTGCTCGTGAGGGCCAGTCCGTGATCCCGCAGGAAGAACAACGGTACCAACAGTTCCAGGGCATTGATGTGGAAGTGTGAGAGCCCCGACCACCTGCCGTGGTTTTGATGTCCCATGTCTGATTGATAGCCCCACCCCACCTCGCTCGACGCATCTGTGTCTACCCAGATGGTCGGCAGAGGAGCAGTCCAGGGTACAGCCACAGAGAGCGTGCCCCGAGCGACCCAGTGTGTCAGTCTCAGATGTATTGAGCGCGGTACCGTCCACAAACGGTAAGGGGGCGAGATAGGGAAGTGCCTGTTGCCCAGCTGAATGAGGCGTTTTAGTCGGAGCCGGCCCAAGGGCACGGTCAGAGACGCCCAATTCAAAGACCCTAGTAGGGAGTCCCAGATTTTTCGTGTTATCGAGATCGAGTGTGTTACGGCTGGATCGGCAATACATATTCGGGATTCTTGATCGTAGGACAGAAATGGCTTAAGTGACAACGACATGCTCGATTCCAGTCCCAAATACTATATGCTCCAGACAACAAAAGCACCAACGCCCTACAGAGTTATCGTCTACGGTAACGAGGTACCTTAACTCGGCGAAAGTGTACAACAGGGGTAGGCTATGAGGCTAAACTCCCTCAGACATTTATAGGTTACGTTATTACTAAAGAAATGCAATACCGGTACTCAAGAAACTACGTTAATATTAAGCCTCTAATAATGTAGAATAGAAGCAGGCTAAAGGTATGACAGTGAAATGCTAAATGTCAAATGTACACGCCTACTTGAAAGCGCGTGCACTACACTAACTGTCCCCTACTAACATGCACTAGCATGTAGCATACAAGATGTTCATGATCCAGTAGATACCTAATAATACACATGGGAGGAACATAAACAGTAGTCACTTATTATAATAATGAATCTATACTTGGAATAACTAAAAGGTTGCAGGCAACAGTACTGCGCCGGTAGCCTACTACCGCATAGGCTACTTCGCTTCTCTCACTCTGTCTCCCCTTCGAGTCCGTATGCGCCCTACGCAACAGAACTCCGGACACAGCAGCAAAACGACAGTGCAGTTAATTGATACATGAAAGTATTAATAGTGTTGTCTTGTGTGTGAGTAATGTGTATTGTAAAGTGTTATAGATATATACTTAAAGAGAGCTGCAATGCATAGTAAAATAAAGATATATCCCACTCATCATCCCCATGTGTTCTAGCTAGCAGGCCAAGTCACAGGAACAACGAGTCCCAGCACCGAAAGCGAGAACCCAGAAGACTGTAGAGAACACAAGGACAGATAAATTACGTTACTCTACTATACCGGCACTACGAGCGAGCAGTAGTCTCGGGTGCTACACTCGCTCCTGGCTCGGTATGCAAATCAAGGCTAAGTCCTCGTCCCTCTACAGACAACTCCTGGGCATGGTCGGGCTCTTACACATGGCACCAGTCTAGTCACAAATGGGATGATGAGCAGGGCATATAACTCGTGAACATGTAGAACGTTCACCAACTATCCTCATCAAGAAGATCGCTGTTCACATTAACCCCTTAAATCTAATACATGTAAATATATGCTTGTCCTAAGAGTAATACGAGAGGTGAGTGCTGAAACTCCTTTAGGACCTCAAGGGAAGGTTATGCATTTAAATAGAGAGAAGAATGAAATGAGAGTAATGTCGTCAGAGAGTGCAACCGTGAGAAGTGGAGAGAGAGAGCAAGGGATGTTAGAATCTCAAAGGTTCTAGGCAACCTGGTCATAGAACACGCAGCCAGCCTCCAGGCAATGTGCTGTACGACAACATGGGCCCAGCCCAGGCAGGCAACAATGGACTACCAACCCTATCGCGCCTAGCTATAAGGACAAGGCTGCCAACCAGTCCATACGTCTGGCAACCACCCGGCCGGCAGCGCGGCGCGTTGCTACCCTCTTGCTCTGAAGCCTAACTCACTCTCTCTCTCTGAACTCCCATTATCCTATCTATCAACTTCTCTATTGATACTACATATTAAATGGAAGGTCTCGACATGGCTTAAAACAAAACCCACCACTGGTTAGCACATGACGAGACCTTTGCAGAGATACAAAGAACATAGTTATAAGTTGTCACACTCAATATACATAGCGGCTGACGGTAGCCAGATCACGGGCGGTACAGTGGAGTACCAAGGAGTACAATCAGGTTGCGTTGCCCAGCACTGGGGTGCGTCACAGCCCCCCCAAGATTTTAGATAATCGACCTTAGAAGCATTATCAAAATCTGACAGGCAACCAACCTGCTACCCTTAGCTGTCACTAATTGCAAAAGGTGCACAACAACTGAAGTGTGAATTATACATAAAACACAATATCGCATGCATCATGCTACAACAATAAAGACTTACAAAACTAAAAAAAAAGAAAGAGTTTTCTCGTTTATTTTATTGTTTTATAATCTTTTTGGACGGCGTTATGATAGCCTAATTTTACTCCTGCTCAACCCACACACCGTGCACGACTATCTTGGATCATCAACCCTTGATAGACAATCTGCTATCACGTTCTCACTCCCGGCAATATGCTGAATGTTGAGATTATACTCTTGGAGCATTAGGGACCACCTGGTCAACCGCATATTCCGATTGTGAAACTGATTTAGGAATTTCAAGGGATGATGGTCCGTATAAATCGTCACTACCGGGCCGTAGGCTGGAACATAAACTTCGAAATGTTTGAGCGACAAAACAGAAGCTCCTTCTCTATAGTCGAGTAATTCCTTTGTGCCGAATTAAACTTGCGAGAAAAGAAGCTCACTGGGTGTTCCAAGCCCTCGGAATCAGTCTGCAGTAACACTGCCCCGGCACCCACACCGCTGGCATCAGTCGCCAGCTGAAAACTCCTGGAGAAGTCTGGGGCCCTCAAAATCGGATGTGTACACAGCAGGTGCTTGACTAGGTCGAAAGCCCTCTGACACTCCGCAGCCCAACAGAACTTCACTGACTTCGACAGTAGATCAGTTAACGGTGCTAAGACAGTAGAGTATCCCCGGATGAAGCGCCTATAATAGCCTATCATACCTAGGAACCGCATGACCTGGCGCTTAGTGGTGGGCCTGGGAAACATATTGATAGCCTGTATTTTGCTCAAGGGGGGGCACACCCGGCCTAACCCGACCACAAAGCCAAGATACTGCACAGTAGCCTTTACAAACTCGCACTTCCTCAGGTTCACCACCAGCCCAGCATCGTGCAACTTCCTAAACAGGGTCTCTAAGTGCCTTAGGTGATTTTCAAAATCGTCATCATATACTATCACGTCATCAAGGTAGACCGTGCAGTTAGGGATTTCGTCACAAATATCGTTCATCAGGTTCTGAAACGTGGCAGGTGCGTTCTTAAGCCCATAAGGCATTACGTTACATTGGTAGGTCTTGCCATCTACCACAAAACCACAAACTTGCTTAGCTCGATCCGACAGGGGTACTTGCCAGTAGCCTTTTACAAGATCAATTTTAGTAAGGTACTTTGCATTCCCTATCTTGTCCACGCTGTCGTCAACTCGAGGCAAAGGGTAAGGGTTGGTAGTGGTCAAGCCATTTAGCCTACGAAAATCTATGCAGAACCGCACCTTGCCGTCAGGTTTTGGCTGCAACGTGACGGGTGATGTCCACTTCACATAACCTTCAGTGATCATCCCTCTCTCAACCATGTACTTTAACTCCTCCCGTAAAGCTGGCAACTTTACCGGGGGCACACGGTAGGGCACTGACTTGAAGGGCACATTATCACCGACGTCCACATCGTGCGTTACCTGAGTAGTGAGACCTGGGTGTTCGGCGAAAACAGAGGGGTATGACCTGAACAGGCCTAGGACAGCAGCACCCTGGTGCTCAGGCAGGTGACTTACAGCTTGCCTAGCCTCTTGTTCAGTATTCCCCGCCCACTGTTCCGCGGAAATGACACAGTCCCAGCTATCCTCCTCAGCAGCATGACTGTCCCCACCTCCTTCTCCACCCTGGCCGCTGCAGGCCAGCACAGGGACAGTGAGAGGCTCTGAGGGGCGTCTCACATACTCTTTCATGAGGTTAACATGACATAACTGATGTTTTTTCCTACGGTCAGGTGTTGCAACGAGATAATCAAGGTCGGACAGTTTCTTAGCCACCACATACGGCCCAATGAACTTGGCAGAAAGAGGGTGTCCAGGCAAAGGTAAAAGCAACATTACCTCCTGACCCACCGAAAACTCCCGAAGCTTCACCTTGGCGTCATACTGGTGCTTCATGACCGCCTGTGCATTAACCAAGTTATTACCTGCCGCTGCCATGCAACCTATAAGTCTCTCCCGGCTCTCAAGGACATATTTAAGTACAGACCCCGGCTTCTCTTCGCCCTCCCAGATCTCTTTCACCATACTTAAAGGTCCTCTCACATTATGGCCAAAGACTAGCTGATTTGGACTGAACCCCAGGCTCTCTCCTGGGACTTCACGTGCAGCGAACAGAACATACGGCAGACCCAAATCCCAATCAGTGTCATGTTATGCACAGTAACAGCGTAGCATACTCTTCAGGGTCGAGTGCCACCGCTCCAAGACTCCCTGACTCTCGGGATGGTAGGCTGACGACACTACAGAACATATACCGTGCAACTGAAGGGTTTGCTTGAACAATTTGGATGTAAAATTGCTCCCCTGGTCTGACTGCACCTCACGTGGAAATCCATAACGGGAACAGAACAATAATAAGTTTTTAACAACTGCCTTTGCCGAGCCGTTTCTCATGGGGTATGCGTCCGGGTATCTCGTAGCCACATCCATGATTGTCAACAGGAATTTATTGCCACTACTAGTAGGCGGGAAAGGGCCAACCAAATCTACTACAACTTTGCTGAACGGAGGCCCGGTGACAGGTATGGGAAACAAAGGTGCCTTCGGGATTGTCTGGTTAGGCTTCCCCGTTGTCTGGCAGGTCGCACACACCCAGCCACCCATGCACAGACATCAGCCTTGACCCCAGGCCACCAGAAAAACCTGCCCAATGCCGCCAATGTTTTTGTTACCCCCAAATGACCCGCCACCGGCACATCATGCGCCAGACACAATAAGGACTCTCTATACTTATTTGGAACAACCACCTGGTCTACTACCCTCGCACCGCCCTCCCACTTCGATTTGGGGTCTAAAAATCTGCGGTACAATATCCTGTTGAGCCTAAAGAAATCTCCCGGCTTCGCATCCCCATCTTCCTCCAACTCTATGGCACCATTGCTATAACGAGCTAGGCTAGCGTCTTGCAGCTGCTGCTCACTAATGTCCCCGGGCGTCAATGCATCAAGATGGTTTTGTAATAAGACATTACCCCGGCTAGTAGGCTCTACTGCTTTAGTGGCTCTCGCTACAGCTCTTGCCTCACGCGAAGTCTTACCCAACTCTGCCTTGTTACACACCATCTCTGGGCCAGAGTCAACTCCCGTGTTTATTATAGGTCCAAGTACCGAATCACCGAGAAGTGCAGCAGAATCAATGTCCCTTTTCCTGCCCTTAGCAACCTTCTCCTGATCCTTCCTCCACTGTCCCCGAGGTTGAGTGCTAGGCTGTGCAGGAGCCGCAGAGCGAGATCGGGTTACCACACAGGCCATCTCATCCTGTTGGCACCTCCCAACCCATTCCCGATTCTCACCATCCACGTCGGCCGCCCTCTCGGCAACGACTAAGGGTGGAGTCCCGGAAGTGGGCACCGCAAAGTCGTTGCCGAGAAGAAGGTCGACGCCCTCAACTGGCAAACACTCAACGATCCCTACATCCAGCTCCCTGCACACCTCTCCCACTCTCAACTCCAACCTCACAAGTGGGTATGACCTCGTAGCATTTATACCCTGCACCACAACAACTCTGGCCGCATTTATCGGTTTCCCTGTGAAGTTCCTCAACAAAGTTTGCGAAGCCCCCGTATCCCTCAACAAGTCAACCCTCCGTAGTTCACTCCCCCAGCTCACAAACCCGTGTCCCCGATGGCTACAGAAAGTGTCCCGGACAGGTGTCGAGCCTTCCGTACGCTTCTTTACCGCGTGTGCCTCAGCTGCTGACAACCTACCCCGGGCAGTTGCTGCAGCCTTCAGAGACACACCGATACTGTGAACCAATGACACCGGCTTAGCGGGAGTGTTACTAGGGCACTCACGTGAATAATGGCCTAGCTTCTGACATTTGTAACATTTCACATCCCCAATGGGCTTCTTCCCTTGTGCGGGCGAAGAAGGGGCCTGACCTTTAGTAAACGGGAGAGGCTTGTGTTTGTAGGTGTTATTAGGTGCAATGCTTTTAGTGTGGTTATGTGTGTCATAGGATTTGTTATTATCGAAAACTCTGGTGGGTGGGGTATAGCGCCCCTTCTGCCCTGACTCAGCCCTCTGAGCGGCACCGCAACCACGAATCAATGATAATCTGAGGTCTGCCATCTTGGCAGCCTCCTCTACTGTCTTGGGAAATTTTTCCTTAATGTTCAGCGTTAGATCGGTTCCAGTACATTTGTAAAACTGTTCCAGATAGAAAAGTTGCTTAATTTCCTCAGCCGACTCTGCGTGCTCGGACCGAAACCAGTTATTACATGCATCTGTTAAGTCCCGTGCGTGCTCCATAAAACTGGCGTCGCTCTTCTTATTCACGCCACGGAACTTCAATCTATAAGTTTCGGGTTGCAGTTCGTAGGCCCAGAGCACAGCCTCCTTCACCAGTCCATACACGACACTCTCGTCCAGTGACAGTGCATCGTAGGCTTTCAACCCCTTACCCACTAGACGTGATGAAACTAATGCTGCCCATTTAACCTCCGGCCAGTCATACTCACAACACTTCTTTTCGAAACGAGCAAAAAACTCAGTCACTGCTGTCTCATCAAATGCGGGTACTAACTTAATTAAATGCGAAAGGGAGTCTGTAACCCGGTGCCCACCACCGAGATGACGCCCCGTGGTCTCTACTCTAGACTTCTCGACATCCATTTCAGCCTGGTACCTGGTTGCATCCTGATTGGCTTGGATTCTAGCAACCTCTATGCGTTCTATACTAGCCTGTTGTATCTGAGTCTCCTGCAGCTTAATCCGTTCTATACTAGCCTGTTGTATCCGAGTCTCCTGCAGCTTAATCCGTTCTATACTAGCCTGTTGACTCTCTCGCAACTTAAGCTTAGCTAGTTCTAGCTGAAATAACATCTCAGGAGACAGGCCTGGGGGGGAGAGCACAAAATGGGGGATCCACACCGAGACGTGTTTACGGGTAAGCCAGCTTGCCATTGAGAACCCTCCTGCTGCATTGTGCTAAGACTCGCTGGCTGAGGGCCCAGCTCAGGGGTAGAGTGGAATGGAGGCTTGGAGGGAACCCCCCAAGACCCCACTCCACCCACCGCCCCATCGCCATCACCCAACAAACATGCCACCAAATTCTTCTTGGGGCCAACTGTCAGGACAGTCCCGCCCCAAAACCGTGGCTAAACAGCGAAGACCGTAACAATCAATAGCCTGCAGGCGCTGTTCGGTCAAAGGTGTCTGCAAAAATGCCCGGGCATCCCTCTCTCCACTTATAACACTCCCCTCCCTAAATATCTGCTGTACTTGCTGGTCACTAGGCTGTACCATGTTATCCTCCCCCGTAAATGATGAGTCATTAGACATAGTGCTGGTTATACAATTGCTGTTCAAAAAAAAAAGTGCTTATTACTAATTGCAGTCTCGACTCACAAAATGTTAAAGATGCTTGAATGACTCTACTCTAGACACCTAACGAAACAATCTGCAAGTCCACCAATACAATAATGACAATAAAAATTCCTCCAATATGCAAGAAAATTCTAGCCAGCTCTACTAGGTAGCATAGAATAGTTCTCCAAAAAAACATGTGATAGGATACTACTGAATCTTGTGCAAGGTCGCCATTTTGTTACGGCTGGATCGGCAATACATATTCGGGATTCTTGATCGTAGGACAGAAATGGCTTAAGTGACAACGACACGCTCGATTCCAGTCCCAAATACTATATGCTCCAGACAACAAAAGCACCAACGCCCTACAGAGTTATCGTCTACGGTAACGAGGTACCTTAACTCGGCGAAAGTGTACAACAGGGGTAGGCTATGAGGCTAAACTCCCTCAGACATTTATAGGTTACGTTATTACTAAAGAAATGCAATACTCAAGAAACTACGTTAATATTAAGCCTCTAATAATGTAGAATAGAAGCAGGCTAAAGGTATGACAGTGAAATGCTAAATGTCAAATGTACACGCCTACTTGAAAGCGCGTGCACTACACTAACTGTCCCCTACTAACATGCACTAGCATGTAGCATACAAGATGTTCATGATCCAGTAGATACCTAATAATACACATGGGAGGAACATAAACAGTAGTCACTTATTATAATAATGAATCTATACTTGGAATAACTAAAAGGTTGCAGGCAACAGTACTGCGCCGGTAGCCTACTACCGCATAGGCTACTTCGCTTCTCTCACTCTGTCTCCCCTCCGAGTCCGTATGCGCCCTACGCAACAGAACTCCGGACACAGCAGCAAAACGACAGTGCAGTTAATTGATACATGAAAGTATTAATAGTGTTGTCTTGTGTGTGAGTAATGTGTATTGTAAAGTGTTATAGATATATACTTAAAGAGAGCTGCAATGCATAGTAAAATAAAGATATATCCCACTCATCATCCCCATGTGTTCTAGCTAGCAGGCCAAGTCACAGGAACAACGAGTCCCAGCACCGAAAGCGAGAACCCAGAAGACTGTAGAGAACACAAGGACAGATAAATTACGTTACTCTACTATACCGGCACTACGAGCGAGCAGTAGTCTCGGGTGCTACACTCGCTCCTGGCTCGGTATGCAAATCAAGGCTAAGTCCTCGTCCCTCTACAGACAACTCCTGGGCATGGTCGGGCTCTTACACATGGCACCAGTCTAGTCACAAATGGGATGATGAGCAGGGCATATAACTCGTGAACATGTAGAACGTTCACCAACTATCCTCATCAAGAAGATCGCTGTTCACATTAACCCCTTAAATCTAATACATGTAAATATATGCTTGTCCTAAGAGTAATACGAGAGGTGAGTGCTGAAACTCCTTTAGGACCTCAAGGGAAGGTTATGCATTTAAATAGAGAGAAGAATGAAATGAGAGTAATGTCGTCAGAGAGAAAGAGTGCAACCGTGAGAAGTGGGGAGAGAGAGCAAGGGATGTTAGAATCTCAAAGGTTCTAGGCAACCTGGTCATAGAACACGCAGCCAGCCTCCAGGCAATGAGCTGTACGACAACATGGGCCCAGCCCAGGCAGGCAACAATGGACTACCAACCCTATCGCGCCTAGCTATAAGGACAACGCTGCCAACCAGTCCATACGTCTGGCAACCACCCGGCTGGCAGCGCGGCGCGTTGCTACCCTCTTGCTCTGAAGCCTAACTCACTCTCTCTCTCTGAACTCCCATTATCCTATCTATCAACTTCTCTATTGATACTACATATTAAATGGAAGGTCTCGACATGGCTTAAAACAAAACCCACCACTGGTTAGCACATGACGAGACCTTTGCAGAGATACAAAGAACATAGTTATAAGTTGTCACACTCAATATACATAGCGGCTGACGGTAGCCAGATCACGGGCGGTACAGTGGAGTACCAAGGAGTACAATTAGGTTGCGTTGCCCAGCACTGGGGTGCGTCACAAGTGCAACACGACAAAGAGCTTCCTTCGAAGTTTCGCCGCATTCACTCGACTCTGGGAAACGGTGGCGCTTTGGAGATCCCAGTTCAAGCCCACCCACGTCACTTCTCGTGACGGTGAGAGGCAGGACTTGGGAATGTTTAGTTTGAACCCCAGGTTTGTGATATGTCTGACTACAGTGAGCGTGTCTTGTACACAGTGTGTGAGAGAGTCTGCGGAGATGAGCCAATCGTCCAGGTAAAACAGGATCTGAATCCCTTGTAAGAGCAAGGGGGTCAGAGCCTGCTTTACCAGTTTGGTGAAGACCCGCGGTGCTATGTTGAGGCCGAATGGTAGTCTGGTGAATTGGAACACACGTTGATCCGACTGCAGTGCTAGGCAGCCCTGGAACCGAGGAGCCATCGGCACATGCAAATAAGCATCCTTCAGATCCAGGGTGACCACCCAAGACAAGGGCTTGAGTGCCAGGCGTACCTGGTTGATGGTGAGCATGCGGAAACGGGTGTTCACAATGTGAGAGTTGAGGACTGAGAGATCTACCACCGGCCTCATAGCAGCGCAGTCCTTCTCTGGGACCAGAAACACATGAGACAGAAATACCTATTGTGTAGAAGATATTTCCTTGATAACGCCTTCCTCGTACATGGATATGATCACTTGGGCCACTTCCTGAGACACTGGTCGCTGTAGGGGAGGGCACCTGAGAGGAGGCCTGGACCTCCACCTCCAAGTCAGACCCTTCTTGACCACCCGACGCGCCCACGACCGGCGGGGCCATTGCCGGTAGTGGGGGCGGAAGAAGCCTGTGCGGGTGCCTTGTATCAGGCCCATCACCGCTTCGACGAGATGGTCGGGCGAGGGAAGCGGGGACTGGCCAGGAGGAACTACACGTTTTATGGCGCGGAGCCCCTCTTGGACTTATCGTAGTGGCCACCACGTCCTCCTCCAGACGTCCCCCCGCCCCGCCGAAACGATGGACGAGCCTCGCGCTCCGGCCTATCCCCCTTCAGGCTGTGTCTGGCAGCGGAGGAACTTGGGCCCTCCGCCTGCCAGCGCCGCATCCCCTCTTGACGGGGACGGCGATCCGGGGACCGACGTCCACGGAAGGCGGGTACACCACGCCCCCTATGAGCCAGTCCCCTGGCCACACCTCTAGCCTGGCGCCCTCTGCCGGCGACAGACCTGCCCCCGCGTCCGCGGGTGGAGGAGGATGAAGTGGGCTTCGCCACCACCTTCCGTTGAGCAGATTATGTGTCACTCTGTGCCAGTAAGAAAGCCCCTTGCCAAGCCTCCTCAGGGAACAGTCCAGGGGTCAGAAGGTCAGTCAGTAGGAGGCGGTTGCGGACGTCGGCAGGGGCCTTCTTACAGAAAGCCACCCGAAATTGTTGACGGCAACGAGTGGCTTCTTGGAGGGAGTGGCGGATGTCCTGAACAGGGTTGAGGGCAAGCTGCAGGGTGATCCGTCGGACATGCTCAAAACCTTGGCGATGATCAGCCGATTCCAGCGACTCAATAAGGCGGAGGTGAACCCGCGCCAGTTCCAACTGAGCAAGAAGAGTTGAAAGTTGGCGCGCCACTCGCTGACGGAACTTAAAGTCCCGGTCCAGTGGTGCCTTCTCCGGTGCCGTGAAAAAGGAACACGGAAGGGGGCCCACCGACAGTTTGGGAGCATTGAGCCACTCCCACACAGGCAGAGGGAAGCCCGAGGAGGTAAGGAGCATGCCCGACAGAAAAGATGATTCCATGGATGGGATGGCCGGCAAGGTCTCAGCCATGGACTGACCAAACTCCACTGCTTCACGGATCCACTCACCCCAGGGACCTGGACAGACGTGCGGGAGTTCGAGCATCAGAACCCCGTCCCGATCTCACACATTCCTGAGGTACGGCATCCCTGAGATGGCAGAGAGGGAGTGGACATCCGCAGACAGGTCTTGGCGGGAGTAGTCAGCCCAGGGCTTGGTGGCAGTGTAAGGCAATACCGACAGACGATACGAAAAATACCGCATGTCTTGCCGGTTAGGGTACACCCTCACATCGACCTCAGGGACCAGACCCTGTGGAGTAATGGCCCTGAAGATGTTTTTCTCATTCACCTGGATAGCCCAGCCCTCCGGCACAGCCCACTCTCCGGCCGGCAGGTGGACCGCCCCCTCAGGGTTGGAGGCGATCACAGCTCTCCAAGCAACAGAATCCCCATACAGGGATGGCATCTTGACTTTGGGGATCTTAAACTTGGAGAGAGGCGGCACGGAGAGGGGGTGAGAGAACAACCCCAAACCCTGGCCTGGGATAACAACGGGCCAGAGAGGAGTCGTAGGCGGTGTCGGAGGTGCAGGTGATGAAGTAGATGATGTCAGCGGTACCACGACCGGGACAGCAGGCCGAGATGGGATGTGGTCGGCAACAGGGGGGAGAGGAGCCACAAGCGGAGTCTGCAGAGGCACCGGGTTAGTAATACCCAACCGGGAGACCACTGCCTCCATGGCCGCCGTGACAGAGGAGAGGATGTCTGCCTTATTGGAGGCCATCTCAAGACGAATAGACGCCAACTCCGCCCGTAACTCCGTCTCCGCAGCAGGAGGGAAGGACGTCTGTAGAGGAGACAGGGAACCAGCCTCACTGGGCCCACGGGCCCCATGGTCCGTGAGCGGGGAGAACTCAGGGGACGGTGGGGAGGACTGTGCCGCCACGTCGGGGTCCTCCTGGTCCGAATCAGGTTCACCGTCCGAAGACGAGTCGACCCCCATATCCTCGTCCTCCAGCCTATCAAAATCTGCAACCTCCATCTCAAAAACATCTTCTAAATGGTCAGGGAGACGAGGAGGAGACGGCTGGCCACAAGGGATCGAGGCGTCGGAATCTCCAGGTTGAGGAGGAGGCGTGGAGGGCATCGCCGCTGGGACCACCACAGCCGGGCCCGCCATAGGGAAGAGGCCGGGACCCCTCACAGGCTGGGAGGCAGGCAGAGGCTCGAACTCCACCCCACCAGTGGCTGAAGATGGTGCAGGATGGAGAACGACCTCCTTGGCAGGCGGGGCAGGACGGCGTTTGGCCCTGAATACCGTGGAACCCTGCGAAGGAGGGGGGCTCATCCTGAGGTGAGGAGAAGCAAGACGGGGGTGATCAGCAGGGGATGGAGATCGGCGACGTTTCTTCTTGCCAGAAGCTCCAGAAGTCATGGATAGGTCGGAGGAATGCACACGATGTTCATGACGCCTGGGGGCCCGCTCCCTGGAACGCGCCCTCCCGCCCACCTGACCCGAACTCCCGGGAGGGGAGCCCCGAGCCGTATGAGGAGAGCGAGAGTGACAAACAGTAGGGGAGCGGAAACGGCGTGCAGCATCGGAGGTAGGTGGGATCCCCAACAACACCCGGACGTCATCCTCACGGAAGGAAGGAGCCCTGTGCAGGACCCTTTGGACGTGACGGGAGATGACGTCCCATGATCGGCGTAGAGACGTCCTGGCCCGTTGTCCTTCCGCCGACGTAGGGAGAGTCTCAAGTAGTTGAAGAGCGGAGAGACACACCCCACATCGGCGGGGATCGTAAAAGTCCTTCCCATAGCAGGCCGTGTGGAGGCAACATTCCCGATGATCCCGCAAGGCCGTCCGCTGACACGTCGGCCGAGAGCAGGGAGGAGCCGGCATCACAGCACTGAAAAATGGGGAAGCATTACCCACCAGTAGAGGTGAGACAGGCAATATGAGGCAATAGAGCCAATTCAGCATGTAAGACTCAGTAAGACAATATCCAGTAAGAAGCTATGTAGCAAGTATAACAGGAAAGTCAAAATAAAACACCCACACCAGAGACCCTCAACACCAGGGCTGGGACAAGCCCCTTAGCGAGGCCCAACCCTGGGAACAGGTCCCAACCAAAATTGTGGGGAAAGTGGTACCCTTCGAAATACCTGAGAACCCTCTGTGAGAGCGGAGGGAGGAGGCGGCGTAGGGACAGCCGGCAGTAGAGCGGGCACCAGCTGGAAGGAAAAGTCAAGTGTGAGCAACCCAACAGTACCCTATAAGTGTAAATAGAGGCGGGGAGGGAATCCAAAAACACACAGGACATCGCCAGTTTGGGTCGAGTCCTAGGACTTTTCAGGTGGTCTTTGGGTCCACCCAGTATACAAGGAGGTCGCCCGTAGGGCGGGAACCAGGTACAGAAGGAGGACACAAGGAACAGGACATAAGGGATAGGAAAACAGCCAATCAGCCGTTGTCCGAAAAACCCTGTCCAGGTACATGAATACGGGGGCAGAACAGGGCGCATAAACCAAGTCAAGTGAAAAGCTATGTGGCCTAGGCATTGACAAGGCACAGGGCACATCAAAAAGATAAAGGCACTTGTAGGGCGGATTTAAAAAGATGAAGGAGCTGAGGACACCAGAAGACCCTTGCCTGTGTGGCAAAAAAACGTGAGTAAACACAAAAATCGAGTCAACTTGTCCAAGCATTTCCTCCCTGTGAGCGGGGCCCCTATCGCGTACAGTTTCCAGACATCCCCCCCCCCCTTTTCAGCGATCAAGTAACCACAGGCAGGGGAAGAACAGAAACATGTACTGTAAGAAAAACGAGAATTTAACCGAGAGCTACGAGACCGAGACTTCCCAGTCAGTGGAGACAAAAGGAAGGCAGAAGGAAAGGACCTGTGTGGATCATTCCAACGGCGGGCAGCTCAAGGCAAAAACCGAATAGCTTAAACACACAATTATAATGAGAATTTTAACAAGAGCGTAGAAGACCAACCAGCAAGTCAGTAGAGACAAGAGGAAAACAGAAGGACAGGACTATGTGGCCCAATCCGACGGCGGTCAGCTCAAGTTAAAAAACACAGGCCTAGCCTAGTTACACAATTCACATAAAAGAGAAAACACTAGGGCAGCGTCAATCCCTAAGTGAAAAAACCTAGTAACAAAGCTAAATAGTGCCCGAGAAGCCCCACAATTACGTTAAATTAATAAAATAAAAGGAGGATAGCCTAGGGTTTGACCGACATTTTCACCAGAACCACGTATCCACGAGTCAAGTAGGCCCGGGGAAACGAAAAGGAACTGACAAAAGCGTGAACCATTTGAACGAAATACAAGACCACCAACTATGGACAAGTTTAATAAACAAGTCAGAAGGGCTATAGGTCAGTTGAGACCAAAGCAGCATGTTTATGAGAGAATAAAGGCTGTGTGTGGCCTATGCTCACACTAAAGCAGAATCCAGAGAAACCTCATGCTCAAGTCTTGTAAAACATCGACACGTAGTCATATGAAAAAACAATAAAACAAAAAGTCACAAAGGGAAAGAAACACAATGCATCCCGCGGGAAGCATCCCCCCCCCCAAAAAAAAAAGTTACGTTAAGGGTAGTTAAAGTGAACATGAACCCGAAAGCGAGGGTAGAATCGACACACAACGACCGCTACGCTGCGTCGCGGACCAAACACCCACGAAGAAAACAAATAAATAAACACGTCTCCAGTACTACGCGCACACCCAGTAAACACGCCATAAATCCGTATAAAGTGCTGCCTACATCACTGAACATCCTTCTAAAACCTCAACAGCCTGAAAAGGCTCACACTCACTACTAGTTGAAGCGAAGGGGATGCAAAGCAGGCACTCGCGAAGCACAGACAAAAAAGGCGTGTGACATCGACGGTGGGCGCGAAGTGACTGATACTTTGGCAGGTCCTGGCGCAGGCTCATAGAACATGGAGCATGGCTCAGAGGAGAGCAGCTAGATTAAATGGGTAACTATAACAATTCTTTCTCTCCTTCGCTTTCTCTTCTTTCCTAGTCGTCTCGGAGTGTGTACAACGTGCCTAGTAGTGAATTGAGGTGCAACTCTAGAGATTATTTGGTTACTTCGCGTGAGTACCGATAAATCGGCCCGCTGTGGTAGCGGCTGAGATCATAAGCCCTACGTTGGAAACGTAGAGACTGCTACTAAATTACTGGACCTAGTGATGTCGTTGATATATGTAAGACACAAAAGTGGACCAAGTATAGAGCCCTGTGGTACCCCACACATGATTCTGCATTTGTTAGAAATTTCCTTATTTTCATGTACTGTACCTGTACATAATTATTAGTATCGGTTTGACAAGTAGCTGGAAAATAACTTATGTCCATTTCCTCTTATGCCAAAGTGTGCAAGTTTATTTAGCAAGATATCATGATCCATGGTATCAAACGCCTTTGACAGGTCGAGAAATACACTAACAGTGAACTTGTCTCTATCAAAGGCTTCCAACACATATTTAGTAAAACATTGTAGGGCAGTTTCTGTTGATTTTAGGGGACGAAAGCCAAATTGATTAGATGATAGTAGATGGTTAATATTTAGTTATTCCATCACTTGTGCATATATTATTTTCTCGAGAACTTTGCTTATTGAGGGCAAAATAGATATTGGTTGTTAATTATTGATTTCATGGGTAGATCCAGATTTGTGAATAGGAATCACTTTAGCTACTTTAACCCGAGAACGGGGCGGAGACTCTTAAGAGGTTTCACTGGGTGAAGGCGACGGGACTTTTAAGATCCAAGGCCTAAAAAAAAGCCTCTTAAAAGACCCCAGTGGTACTCAAAACAAAGGAATATGTGATTAAGTGAGATCATTCCCCTCCATACCTCCTATCACTACTCAACATGTGTCAACCCCCCCCCCCCACCTTCAATTATCACCTATTTTTCCTTTTATTCCCTTATTTATCGGTTTATTTACCACGCCAATATCTCCCACCCGGTTTCAAGGTCATCTGGGACGCATATAGAGAGCGTGGAAAGAGAGAGACAAAACTAGCGAGACATCAGTCTGGCTTCAGGCCTCGAAGGGGGAGGGTGTATGTCTCGTTTTCCTCTCACTTCATGACTGGATGGTCGGCAATAATTTGTCTTTTTCACCCCCCAAATACTATTCCCACTTGTTTTATTGCTGTTACATGTTAATATCTTCATATTAAATGTAAAACAGGTGCATATGAATAAGTAATAACGATATTTATCGGATAATGACGATTTTAGGTGGGAATGAACCCCAATATGCTCGCTTGGCGGGCACTTTTCAATACCAATGGCGCGCGCTTGCCGGGTTAAGTGGATCAGGCCATCAGGGAATATACCAGAACTATAAGAGACAAATTACATATGTGGGTAGATAGTTCAAAATTAATGAAGCATGTATGATGACTTTAATGGGCAACTCATTGTGGCCCGTTGAACTATCATGGATGGAGTTTATAATATTGTGTATTTCTAATTCAGTGACCCTTTAAAACTTAAATTCATTTCCATTAGGAGGAGGAAAGAAGGAGGTAAGACAGATTTCAGATGGCTTTAGTTGTTCAGATAATGTCGGACCAATGTTAGTAAAATGATCGTTGAATAGTTCAGCCGGGGCTAAGTCGCTATCGTTATCAATTTCAATAAGTGAGATTTTGTTACTTTTTCGTTGAAGGATTTTGTTGATCGATGACCATGTTTTCTTAGAGTCCCCAGATGAATCTTCTAATTTTTTGTTTAAATAATGTGACTTTGCAGATCGAATCATCTTGGTGACTCGTTTTTTTTTTTTTGCGACGACTGCGATAAGAGTCACCATAAGTTAGATGTTTCTTCATGAATTTTCGTTGGAGTTTATTACGTTCTTTTATAAGTTATTTTATTTCATATGTGATATATTTCTTTGAGATATGGTTGCTCTTCACCGTTTTGGTAATCAGGGGAACGTGTTTTTGAAAACATACTTGGATTTGTTCATAACAAATGGAAAAAAAACATTCATTTACATGATTACACTAGTAAAAGCATTGCCAGTTAAAAATCCGTAGATTGAGATTATAGTCATTAATTTGGTGGTAAATAATGGTTTTTATACAGCAGGAGGGAGGTAATGAGGGATTGTCAGTTGAAAACATTGATCTTATGGGGTAGTGGTCGGAAATGTAACTGTAAAATATTACATTAGCAATGTTACCCTGCAGATTATTGGTCCAAATTTGATCAATAAGTGGTTGATGTAACACGAGTGGGATAGGTGGTGGTAATATAAGTAACTATTAAAGAGTGAGATCATATCATGTACTTGTTTGAAGGTTGAAGATTGCAGGAGGTATAGGTTAAAGTCACCCATTATATTATTTTGGCCAAGGATATCTAATATTGTATTTAAAGACAAAATAAAGTTTTGTGCATTTCCGTTTGGGCTCCTGTACAGGATGCCAACTATAAGTTTCTTAGAATATGTATACATTTCTAGGGATAGTTTTTTTTATGTGGATTGAATTCATATTTAAGTCCTGTCTTAATTGAAATTTATGGTTAGATTGACTGAACAAAAAAACTCCGCCACTGTTTCTAGAGGTGTTATTTGTACGTAATTTGTATCCTGGTATATTATATAAGTGTTCAATGCTGTTGATAAGCTTAGATTCACGAAAGCCAATTACATCAAACTTATTTTCAAATACGAGAGTTCTTCATTATATTCATCAAATTTTGAGGGTAAGCTGTTGATATTGTGACATGTTAATTTTAGACATGAACCATCAACTGCTCTAAATAGCTAAAGAGCGAGTCACGAAGGTAAATTCGCATTAGGGATTTTTTAATTTCTATTGGTTTTATATAAAATTATCTAGGTTACTAATATCGACTCAATTGTTGCTAGAATGTATTTGCTTGTAGTATTTTCCTTTTAATTTATCTATGGATATTTAATTTTAATGTCTACTATTTCGATTTAAAAAGTCAGTGTTATTTAAGGAATGGCATGGGAAAATATGAAAATCAAACATTGCATTTAATTATGGTTCAATGGGGAAAGGTAAAAAATAAAGTACACAAAGTAAGGGATTCAGTTAACGACAGGTTGTTTTCCGTAGAGTTCTCTTGTTATTGTCATCTGGCTGGGTGTTCCTAGTGGTGACTTTGTAGGGTGATGGGGAAGGTGTGGCAGGCTCGGTCGGTACCTCAACCAGTGAGGTGGCCGATGGTGGAGTACATGATGTCGATGTTTGTAGAGAGTCGTCAGTGGCTTCTGGGCCTGGAAGTGATAATTGCTGTTGTTGTAAGGTAGGAAGTTCGGCAGTAGTTGACATGGTTTTAATCCCTCCATTAGCCTCTGATTCTGATGGAGTGTTGCTTTGGTCAGCTGGTTGTACTCTAGGTGCTGGTTTATAGTATTTGCCGAGGTTACGGTAATTGAAATAAGCATATTTCCCAAGACGCCTGGCCTCTTTGAAGTCATTCATGACTGTTCCTGGGCACAGGTCTTCATTGATAAATATATTAGTATCTCTCATCTTTGTACGGTTGCGGAGCACTTCATCGCGGTCTGACGTACATGCAAGTTTGGCGAGAATATCCCTTGGTTTATTATTATTGGACTTACCAATTCTGTAAGCTTGTTGTAACTGTGGGTTAATGTTGAAGGTGTCGCTGATGAGACGAGTTAGCTTTACCTGGCACTGCTCACTGGTCTCCTTGATGGTCTCTGGGACACCACAGAAACGAAGGTTGGGCCTCCTATTAATTAAGCTTAAGGAGGACCTCTAGCAATACATAACCTTTCACATGATCTGAATAAGCCCAGTTTAACTCCCACAGATCCTTCCTAAGCTGCATAATATCTTCTAAATATAGAAAAGAGTAACATTAAATAAGTCCTCCTTACTGATAGGGTTAAAGGGGAAATTTCTATTTGAGGGATTATTTTCTGGACCCCTTTCTCCCTCATGTTTAGCCCCATTGCTTTTGAAAGGTTAAGACGTTTGCCCCATTAGTTTGGCGATTTTAAGAAATTTCGCCCCATTTCTGTAAATGTTAATACCTTTCGTGCAATTAGGTGTTTAGTTTTTCCTGGCGAGCGATATCGAGCCTGTAATATATAAGGAATCGGCATTCGGCCAGAACATTTCTCCACCAACAAATTTACAAATTTATCTTTCGAAGGTAGTCTAAGGGGTGTAAATTTAAGCTTGATCTCCATCAAGGGAACAAACTAAAAACCTCCCCTTAACCCATAAACGTCAATCGTCCTCAATAGAGGTTTTTGTGGTGCACTGCGACCATACTCAATAGATCCAGAGCATAAAAATAAAACCTTTAAAACACCCCAGTGGCACTCAAAACAAAGCAATTTGTGATTAGGTGAGATAATTCCTCTCCATTACTTGCTACCACTCCTACATATGTGTCCCCCCTCCCCCTTCCCCTCCTTTTCCCCCCTCCTCAATTATCAGCTATTTTTCCTCTTATTCCTCCTTTTATCGGGAAATTTTTGGTGCGAATTTCCCTCATGTGGTCTCTTTAACATGGGTGAGGCTGCTGGAGATCCTTTCAACAGAAAGACTTATAGTGCAAGGCCTCAGTGTCGCTCTACAGCTCAGAGAGGGAGCATTATACGCCACCCCATCACTCGCCTCATGATACGACCGGTCGGCAATAATACATCTTATTCAACCCCCAAATGCTATTCCCACTTCTTTTATTGCTCTTAACCTTTAAACGGCGAACCTATGGTATTTGAAAGTGCCCGCCAAGCGAGGATATTTTCATACACTCCCAACTAAAATCGTCATTTTACGTTTAATATGAAGATATTAACATGTAACAGCAATAAAACTAGTGGAAATAGTATTTGGGGGGTGAAAAAGACAAAATATTGCCAACCGGTTCATTCATGAGAGTAGAGACGGCGCAACATACACCCTCCCTCTCTCACTTATCGATCCACACTGGCAGTGAAGTAAGTGAAGTCTCTCTTGCCACGATCTCTATATATGTCACACACGACCTTGAAACCGGGTTGGGGATATTGGCGTGGAAAATAAACCAATAAACAAGGGAATAACAGGAAAAATAGGTGATAATTGAAGGGGGGGGGGAAGTGGGGGGGAGGGGTTTGACACATGTGGAGGAGTGATAGAAGGTTTGGAGGGGAATTATCTCACTTAATCACATATTCCTTTGTTTTGAGTGCCACTGGGATCTTTTAAAAGGCTTTTCTTAGGCCTTGGATCTTAAGAGTCACGTCACCTTCGCTCAGTAAAACCTCTTAAGAGACTCGGCTCCGTTCCCGGGTTAAATGTTCATATTAAAAGTAAAATAGGCGCATATGGATAAGTAATAATTATATATATGGTACTTTGACAATTTTCGTCAGAATAGAACCAAATACCTTTGCTTGGCGGGAGGGTTTGAACTACCATAGCTTTGCATTTTACGAGTTAAGCCGATATCACACTAGTGCTTTTTTTTCGTTAACTTTATAATTTGTATACAAATTTTCCCGGAAAGGTGGATTTACACAGTTCGGGTTCGATCCCAGCCAAGGCGGACATATTTAGTGGGTGTGGTATACCCTGTTCCAAATAGGTAGGCCAGAAATCGTATCCCTTGACCTCTGTGACTCAAAAAGGGCTGGAGCAAATGGGCTATAAATCTCCACACCTTTTCCCTGGAGACCCTTCCCAAATGATAGAAATGTTTGCTTGGTTACTCTATTTTGACCACAACGTCCCTTAAGTTTTGCTCACTATCGATCACTCTTTTGACTCTGGGGGAGACACTCGTTACAGGCAACCTACCCTTTGTCTCCATACATATAGGCCAAAAAAATAAAAAAATAATAATAATTAAAATAATAATAATTCCTGATTTATAGAGGATAATGTTCAACAGTGTTGCCCTAATTACTTGGAATAGGGTGTAGTACGTCCTAGCGTGTTTCACATGCTCGCTCCCAGTCGGGGAACACCTCAATGACGTATACAGACTAATAACACACATAACAAAGCCACTCCAAAAGCCTCCTCTCTCTCCAAAACCCCTTCTCCCCTCTTCGGAAAGTAGATACGAAGTGCCGTTATAAAGCCTTATCCCAATAACACACACAACAAAGCCACTCCAACAGCTTCCTCTCTCTCCATCCACCACTCCCTCCGACCTTAGGTTGGCAGGAAATTGAGTTGGGGAAACAAGGCCCCCAGCAGAATGAGAAAAGGTCAATTGGGAAATTAATAGGAAAGAAGGAAGTTGAGAAATATTGCATACAACTAATTCTTAACCCTGTTTTTTTTTTTTTTTTACCTTTACCATCACTAGCTCTCTCTCCTCTCTCAACTCTCTTCGAAAAGTAGATACGAGGTGCCGTTGTAAAGGCTTCTCCCTCAATACCTTCACCAGACCTGAGCTGATAACAGAAGCACAAACATCAAAGCCACTCCAACAGCTTCCTCTCCCTCCAACAACAACAACATCAACAACACTATGGCTCGGGATTTCGACGACCTTCTAGAGAGAGTGGGCTCCTACGGGCGATACCAAAAGAACTTATTGGGCATCGTGTTCTTCCCTATCTCCTTTGTCATCGGCATAACGGTAAGTCCTACCTACCTATTTAGCTACCTAACTACCTACCTATTTAACTACCTACCTACCTAACTACCTGCCTATTTAACTACTTACCTATTTAACTACCTACCTACCTATTTAACTACCTAACTACCTACCTATTTAACTACCTACCTACCTATTTAACTACCTACCTATTTAACTACTTAACTACCTACCTATTAACTACTTATTTGCCTACCTATTTAACTACATACCTATTTAACTACCTACCTAGCTATTTAACTACTTATTTGCATACCTATTTCACTACCTACCTACCTGTTTAACCACTTACCTACCTACCTATTTAATTACCTACCTATTTAACCACTTACCTACCTACATATTTAACTACCTATTTAACTATTTAAGTACCTACCTAGCTACCAATTTAACCACTTACCTACCTACCTATTTAACTTCCTACCTATTTAACTAGTTAGCTACCTACCTATTTAACTACAGTTGGTTGGTTTCCAGTAAATGTCCATGTCCTCACTTTAACTGTCTTGACAGCGTAATGGTTAGTGCGCGGTATTTTGGTGGGTGTATCCTCAGTTGGAATCCATGGAGTACCACTTGTATTTATTAGTTTCATTGATTTCTTTAAGTTAGGTTTATTTGTAAGTTAATTGGTGGGTTGGTGAAACTATGAATGTATGCTATTATAGAGTAATAAAGTATCAATTATGTACGATTAAGTACGACAGGTTGGGTAAGAGGTATCCTCACCAGGATTCGAACCCACTCACTCCAGTCATGGCCGAGTGGTTACGGTGCCCGACTCTCCCAAATATACCTGGAGTGAGTGGGTTCGAATCCTGGTGAGGATACCTCTTACCCAACCAGTAATAAAGTAGAATAAATGGGATACTGGCAAAATAAATTATAGACATAAGGGGAGGTTTGTAATTTGCTCCCTAGACCTCCATCAGGCTTAACCTCTTCTGTACTGGAGACGTTTATTGTGTTTGATATCAGCTACATTTAGACGATTTTATGAAGATTAGGAAGGATATATGGTGGATACAAATTTGAATTGAGACAGTTTGTAGCCTATTATAATTGGTAGACGTCGTTCCTAAGCTAAATATAGTTGTTGTTGTTGTTGTTTTTCCCCAAGCTGCCTGGCCGAACAGCCCCAAGGCCCAGAGCAAGGCCAAGGCTATAACCGAGCGCCCCCACAGAACCCTCCCTGCCGACCACAATAAAGCCTGGGTGACCGAAGCCACTCCATGGCGAGGAGCGGAGGAGGGCGCGGAAACGCCCGGGAAACCAAAGCCCCACCCAGGGCCCTGTGCCCCTCAGCAATTATGAAGAGAAAGTTGAAGGGCAAAGGAAAGATGTGACGCTTTGGCTTCCAATCTTGGTAGATTAGGAGGTCAATCCACGCAAGAGACGCCGTCACTTGAGATTTAGAAAATATATAAGTAAAAGGAACAGTCAGAGTAAGCTATGGGTATGGCAGAGATCGCTCAGTTCTCACTCTGATAGACCAGCCCATCACCACATGACTAGAACCCAATCCTCTCAGCATCAGCTAGGAAAGGCCCTAGAAAGCTGCCTTTGGCGGGGGGATAGCTCCCCTATTTCAACCCTTTTCGGGGTTGGGCACCCGCCCGCTAAATATAGTTGTCTAAAAAAGGTGTATTAGACAACTATTAGCTAAATATAGTTGTCTAATACACCTTTTTTCAGTGGGAAGCGACGTTTTCTCAAGTAATATCGGCAAATCTATGGTCGAATAGGATATTTTCATTATATTTCGACCGTTTTCACGCAAATTGGAAGGTGTTCACAAGAACCGACATTCAATAATTATAATTCGACTTTTTCACAACTATTCGACATGGAGCATCAAGATCGTCAATTGACAATTGTAAATGACTTTCAGCATTTGATTTAGACACCTGTATACGTGAACAGACAATCGTCAATCGAATTGCATATTTCTCCACCTTAAACGACATTTCCGTTTTAATTTCTATGCTTAAGATGTTTATATTTTGCACAAAAGTAACAAATGAAATACTGCATTTGACTTTCATTAACAATTAGAACCTTAAATTATTCCTTAACATGTTTATGCATTCAGCTTAATTAAGGTTCAATATGCATATAATGTCAGGTAACATAATTGTATTTGTTAGCAGAGTATATACAGTACTTACTCATACTGTGTCTATAAGCACCATAGTCAATCACCACCAGTAAATAATGCCAATCATCATCACTTTGGTTTATGTGAAAGCTGACACAAAACAAAATCGCCACTATATTCGGATACTTTTACAGATCCAATTAAGAATGTCATCTTCTGCAAGGCAACTACGCAGGAATGTCATTATATATATATATTATATATATATATATATATATATATATATATATATATATATATATATATATATTGTTACGATCCAGGTTCTCAAAGACACAGGGCTCTTCAACATTGGACTAGATAATGGCAAAATGCAACAACGGTAACACTAGATCCAACCCCTGCCTTAAACACTGGAAAACAAAACACCATTACCGCCCTGAGTCGTGCCTGGACAACGAGGTATCCTATGACTCGGTAACTGGTGCACACACACTAGGCTGATGCTCGATGAAACAGCCTATTCTCAAACAGTAAAAGATTACTCGATTAGGTTACACAAAGAAAAGATAGTTAACGTGATTAATTAACGTTACGGTAGATACTCAAATAACTGGCACTCCTGTATTAAAGAAAGTGCAATGCTAGTCCTGCAACATCAACTGGAAACTTCTGAAATAAGTCTGATGCTGGGAAGATGTTCGTAAAGAATCTTGAACAATTATAATGCAGAATACGGGTCACAATAAATGCTAGGACATATAGTAATAATAGGCAGGCGAATAATAAAGACTGCGCAAAGGTAGTAATGCTCGACAACTAAAGAAATGCTTCGTGACACAACGCAACAGCCTACTAGGGTTGTGCAACTCAACAACAACCTCGGCTCAAAAGTGCAGTGAATAATAATGTTGCATACATATAGTAATGGGGGCTTATCTCTAACCAGTGTCTGCTCAGTTAATAAAGTCTAGCTGGGGTATCAAGGCAGGGCAACAATGGGCGAGCATGCGGCTCGTAGCCTAACGTTGTCCGAAGGTGGTATAATGACGATTACGTTATATGACGGGGATGCTCTCTTGATAAATCTAGGTCTCTAGTACCTAGTTCTATCCTGGCGATCCCTCAGAAGTCAACACAAAGAGGCAGCACTATGTTGTGAGGGATAGGCTATGGCCCTCTCACACCACAGCGCTGTGCTCGCAAAGTAAACCCACCCGAAGACAACTTAGGCCCCCACAGTACCTGTCGATGTCGTGCAGTGCTTAGCTAACACTGCACACATCGGAAACAACGACACAGTAACCTTACCCCCAGTCTAGCTTTAGATAACCAAGCAGAATCACTCAACACCTTGCCAGGGAGACATATACCGGTCTACAACCTTCCCGAGAGAGGACACATACGGAAAAGTCCGTCTCTCCAACCTCAATAAAGCATAATACCTCCTTAACCTAATACATGGAAATATCTGAGAGCTTCGCGTACAATACGACTGGTCGACGGTGAACGTCTATGCTGAAACCAGAAGGGATGTTGAGTTTAATAAAGATTAGAGAATGAGAAAGGAGAAGTCGAGAGAGAGAAATAGTATGCAAAGTGGCGAGTATGGGGGACAGAATTGCAAAGGATGTAGACGATACGCGTGTCAGGCAAGCTCTGAGCTGGTAAAGAACATGAGGCAGCGACGGGAAGGGACTAGTTGACCACCCGGCCGCCAACGCCGTCAGCGCCCAAGCGAGCCGCGTCATAGCTCACCTCGCTGCCGGGTGTACCCCCTCACCCTCTCTCGCTTGCCTCCCACACAAGCAACATTTATATTATAGCGAATATAAAATATAAGGCGCGGTCACAGACCAAAACAAAGATCATTTCTAGACTGTCTGTGGCAACACGACACTAATGAAATAAAGCAGATCATTCTAGGACAACTGTAGCCTATCCCCCCATCCTGGCGAGCGTTAGCGAGCTGCAATGTCCCACGCAACCATTCTGCCAACGCCGGCCGGCGTCACACCCCCCCCAAGATATGGGACACTCAACCATGAGCCCATATCTGAACAGGCAGAATGTCGCTAGAATCTGCCACTCCGAACCACTCTGCCACTCATGGAATGCAAGCTCAGTCTCCTCAAAAAAAAAATACAACAAAATTTTTATATAAAACAAATCTTATCACCCTTCCCAAATATAATACATTAATTCATAACATTGTGCTCCAAGAGCGAGCTTTAAGAAGCACAGCCTACTGAGGGAAAACATCTGCACTCAGTAATCAGCTACAATATTATCTTAAAATTAATTATTAAAAGAAAGAGTTTTTATTTAATTTTTCATATTTTATTTTAATGTTGTTTTTGGCGGCTACTATAGATGTAGCCTAATTGTCTTCTAATCAAAGCCAACAACTCCTGCCCTGCGACCCTACGCTGATGCTACACACGCGAGCCAGCAAGCACCAGCGCAAAAATACACCGCGAGCCAAGACAGGAGGCTATACCAACATACTGTGGTAGCCTACCCCGGATCCTCCACCCACGACAGACACTGACTGAACAGCGAGGGTTCTCCTGCAAACAAAGCCAAAACATTATCAGTGCCCTTAGCATGCCACACATCCAACTTGTGTTCCGGCAGCACAACAACACCTGACACTGATAAACTGCCCAGTTCATCGCAAGACTGGCACTTCTCTTCGCTCTTTCCGGCAACGGGGCCTGCCAATAACCCTTCACTAGTTCTACCTTCGTGATGAGCGAGGCAGCCCCGAAGCGGTCTATGGTGTCGTCAACTCTGGGTAATGGATAGGCGTCTGTCAGGGATAATGCTTCCACACTCTTGCAATCAACATACACACAGACTCTGCCACCAAACTCAGGTTGCAAAGCCACTGGCAACGACCACTCACGATATCCCTCATCCCTCTCCACACGCTGTCCAGCTCCGCCTTCACAACAGGCTGTCGAGCAGGATTCACACGGTAGGGAACCAACTCGAGCCTTGCACTGTCTCCAACCTCCGTGTCGGATTCTACCCGTACATCAGGCCTGGAGAAGCAACAAACATGCGGACGGACTGCCACAGCCTAGTAAACAACTCCTCTTGTCACTCAGGAACAAGAGGTTGCAACTTATCTCGCAGAACAATATGCCTAGTGCCCTCCCACATCTCCTTCACCATGTGGAGAGGACCCCTCACCTGATGCCCGAAAACAAGCTCATTCGGACTGAAACCGAGACTCTCTCCAGGTACTTCTCTTGCCGCGAACAAAACATACGGCAGACCAAGGTCCCAATCCTTTCCATTCTCTGCGCAGTAACATCGAAGCATGCTTTTCAGCGTGGCGTGCCACCTCTCCAACACCCCTTGACTCTCCGGGTGATACGCAGAAGAGACGACAGTGCTGATGCCATGCTGAATCATAGTTTGTTTGAACAGATTAGATGTAACACTAGAACCTTGGTCCGATTGCACCTCTTGCGGGTAAACATACCGCGAGCAATACCAGAGCAGGTTCCGGACAACAGTTTTCGCCGTGCCATTTCTCATTGGATATGCATCAGGATAACGAGTGGCCACATCCATGATAGTTACTAGAAATGTATTACCGGCACTAGTAGGGGGTAGGGTTCCGACCATATCAATGATGACCTTACTGAAGGGCGGTCCACTGACAGGAATGGGGTGCAACGGGGCTCTCGGAATTGTTTGGTTAGGTTTTCCAACCCTCTGGCACGTATGACACCTTGCTATCCAGGTTACCACCTGCCCCTTCAACCCCGGCCACCAAAACAATTTTTCTAAAGCCGCCACCGTTTTTCTCACCCCTAGATGTCCTGCCAGTGGTATGTCATGCGCCAACCTCAGTAGGCTATCCCTGCACTCCCGTGGCACCACCAACTGGTCCACTACTCCGGACCCCTCTTGCCAACTACGTTTAGGGTCTTGAAAACGCCTATAGAGGATGCATTCTAAATAAAAAAAATCTCCTGGCTGTGCATCGCCGTCCTGGTCGAGCTCTACAGCTCCATTAGCACACGTTTGGAGCTCAGGGTCCTCTAGTTGCAACCGACGTATATCTGAGGGTGCCAAGCGATCTAACTGCTCCCGGAGCAATGCATGACCTTCCCCGATACTGGGCTGCTCCCTCTGTCTCTCTCGATGTACATAACGTTGCTGTCGTGGAGTCTCGTCATGCCCAGCCTCGTCACTCTCGATGACAGGCCCTGGGGCTACTCCAGAATTAAGTAATGATGCTAATACTGAATCACCCAGGAGAACCGCCGAGTCAAAACTCTTAAAACCAACTCCAGCTTAAGCCTCCTCCTGTTGATCGTTCCTCCGCTGGTCTGAAGACGGAGGACTAGGCTGTGACACTTTAGCTACCCGAGCTCGGGTGACAACACACACCATGGGTTGTGTTTGGCACCGCTTGACCCACTCTTGCTCTTCCCTACTCACGTCGGCCGGCCTCTCGGCAACGACTAAGGGTAGAACCTCAGAAGCGGGCATTGCAAAGTCGTTGCCGAGAAGAAGGTCGACGCCCTCCACTGGCAGTTTCTCCACAATCCCGACATCCAATTCACGTGCCACACCATCCACCTCCAACTCCAACCGCACCAGCGGGTATGACCGAGTTGCATTAATACCCTGCACCACCACCACCCGAGCCGCGTTTATAGGGTAGCCAGTCAAGTTTTTCATCAGAGTCTGGGAAGCACCTGTATCACGCAAGACCTCTACTCCATGCTTGCGCCCCGCCCACATCACGCAACCCCGCCCTCTATGGTCGCAAAAAACATCCTGAGCAGGGTTCGAGCCTCCCAGGTGCTTCTGCATTAGCTGTGCCTCAGCCTCTGACGAACTGCCCCGGGCAAACTCAGATGACTTCGGAGACACACCAATGTTGCAGGCCAAAGACACAGCTGCTGTAGATGGTTTGCTAGGACAGACTCTTGCAAAGTGCCCCTTTTTATGACAATGATAACACTCCAACTCCCCTTTGGGCTTCCCTTGGTACTGGGAAGGGCCCGGCCCCTTCTTAAATGGGACGGTGCTAGTCTTGTGGTCAGTCTTGGTATCATGGCTCTTGTACTTGTTTGCATAAGGTATATCACTAACTCGGGGGTGTGGGGCGTCACGCCCCTTGTTACCTGCCTCACTACGCTGGGCAGACCCGCACCCACGAATTAGTGATAGCCGGAGGTCAGCCATCTCAGCTGCCTCCTGTAGAGTTTTTGGTTGCTTTTCTTTAAGGTTTAACGTCAGGTCGCCGCCCGTGCATTTGAAAAACTGCTCTAAAAGCACCAACTGTTTAATGTCGTCAAACGTAGTAGCTTTCTCCGACCTCAGCCAATTCCCAAAAGCATCGGACAGCTCCCGGGCATGCTCCAAAAAGGTGCTCTCCCGACCCTTGGTAACACCCCGGAACTTCAACCTGTACGTCTCTGGTTGTAGTTCGTATGCTCTCAGGACAGCCTCCTTGAGTTCCTCATAGATAATACAAGACTCTATAGGCAACGCATCGTAGGCTTTAAGACCCTTGCCTATTAATCTAGAGGATACAAGTGCTGCCCATTTATTCTCTGGCCACTGGTGTTCCTGGCACTTCTTCTCAAAGCGTGTGAAAAATTCTGTTACACCACTCTCATCAAACACCGGAACCAGTTTCAATAAGTGCGAGAGAGACTGCTCATGAACACGGTTACCAGCCCCAAGTCACTGTCCCGTTGTCTCTACTCGCGACTTCTCTACATCCATGTCGGCACAGTACCTAGTCGACTCTAAATCAGCTTGGATTTTTGCTAGCTCTATGTGCTGGTGACTTTTTTCTCTCTTCTATCTTGGCTAATTCTATTTGCTGCTCACCTGCCCTGATAGCCTTTCTCTCTTCGATCTTAGCTAATTCGAGCTGAAGCAATAATTCTGGAGTTAACCCTTGAGGAGGTGAAGGTGCTACAATGTTTGAAATTTCCGGTGGTCCCCCCAGGGGCAACCCACCCTGCCAGTCACCACCCACCTGTGGAAGCGTACCCGGGGTCGGCAAACTACTGGGATGGCTGGGAGTCGAGTGTAGGGGAAGCATGGCCGAAGGGCTCTGAGCACTCAACCCATCTCGCTCACCAGTCACCCTGCCCAGTACACACGTTATCAAGTTATCCTTGGTCATGCTGCTAGTAACCGCATGACCGATAGCTGTGGCCAGGCATTGAAGACCGTACCGATTCATACCCTCCAACCGCTCGGCAGTAACAGGCCATTGCAAAAATATCCTAGCATCCTCCTCACAGTTCACCTGATTAACCATTTCATCATGCTGCTGTTCCTCCGTTTCGACATGACGTACTGTGTCTCCATTCTCCTCTGATCCGGTATAAGACATGATGCTCACAAAAATTTCTCACCACAATATTCAGAAAAGAAGTACCCCAAACTCTTATGTAGCACTATTCACTTGCCAAAAATGTCTGAAGACTCTCAAGTGCTATACTACTTTGCCAAAAAAAAATTAACGTGCCCACTATATTCCTCAATAAAACAAATGACCACAACAATCCTGCAATTATCTCTTAGTTCACAAGATCCTGAGCTAGGTCGCCATTTGTTACGATCCAGGTTCTCAAAGACACAGGGCTCTTCAACATTGGACTAGATAATGGCAAAATGCAACAACGGTAATACTAGATCCAACCCCTGCCTTAAACACTGGAAAACAAAACACCATTACCGCCCTGAGTCGTGCCTGGACAACGAGGTATCCTATGACTCGGTAACTGGTGCACACACACTAGGCTGACGCTCGATGAAACAGCCTATTCTCAAACAGTAAAAGATTACTCGATTAGGTTACACAAAGAAAAGATAGTTAACGTGATTAATTAACGTTACGGTAGATACTCAAATAACTGGCACTCCTGTAAGAAAGTGCAATGCTAGTCCTGCAACATCAACTGGAAACTTCTGAAATAAGTCTGATGCTGGGAAGATGTTCGTAAAGAATCTTGAACAATTATAATGCAGAATACGGGTCACAATAAATGTTAGGACATATAGCAATAATAGGCAGGCGAATAATGAAGACTGCGCAAAGGTAGTAATGCTCGACAACTAAAGAAATGCTTCGTGACACAACGCAACAGCCTACTAGGGTTGTGCAACTCAACAACAACCTCGGCTCAAAAGTGCAGTGAATAATAATGTTGCATACATATAATAATGGGGGCTTATCTCTAACCAGTGTCTGCTCAGTTAATAAAGTCTAGCTGGGGTATCAAGGCAGGGCAACAATGGGCGAGCATGCGGCTCGTAGCCTAACGTTGTCCGAAGGTGGTATAATGACGATTACGTTATATGACGGGGATGCTCTCTTGATAAATCTAGGTCTCTAGTACCTAGTTCTATCCTGGCGATCCCTCAGAAGTCAACACAAAGAGGCAGCACTATGTTGTGAGGGATAGGCTATGGCCCTCTCACACCACAGCGCTGTGCTCGCAAAGTAAACCCACCCGAAGACAACTTAGGCTCCCACAGTACCTATCGATGTTGTGCAGGGCTTAGCTAACACTGCACACATCGGAGACAACGACACAGTAACCTTACCCCCAGTCTAGCTTTAGATAACCAAGCAGAATCACTCAACACCTTGCCAGGGAGACATATACCGGTCTACAACCTTCCCGAGAGAGGACACATACGGAAAAGTCCGTCTCTCCAACCTCAATAAAGCATAATACCTCCTTAACCTAATACATGGAAATATCTGAGAGCTTCGCGTACAATACGACTGGTCGACGGTGAACGTCTATGCTGAAACCAGAAGGGATGTTGAGTTTAATAAAGATTAGAGAATGAGAAAGGAGAAGTCGAGAGAGAGAAATAGTATGCAAAGTGGCGAGTATGGGGGACAGAATTGCAAAGGATGTAGACGATACGCGTGTCAGGCAAGCTCTGAGCTGGTAAAGAACATGAGGCAGTGACGGGAAGGGACTAGTTGACCACCCGGCCGCCAACGCCGTCAGCGCCCAAGCGAGCCGCGTCATAGCTCACCTCGCTGCCGGGTGTTCCCCCTCACCCTCTCTCGCTCGCCTCCCACACAAGCAACATTTATATTATAGCGAATATAAAATATAAGGCGCGGTCACAGACCAAAACAAAGATCATTTCTAGACTGTCTGTGGCAACACGACACTAATGAAATAAAGCAGATCATTCTAGGACAACTGTAGCCTAACCCCCATCCTGGCGAGCGCTAGCGAGCTGCAATGTCCCACGCAACCATTCTGCCAACGCCGGGCGGCGTCACACCCCCCCCAAGATATGGGACACTCAACCATGAGCCCATATCTGAACAGGCAGAATGTCGCTAGAATCTGCCACTCCGAACCACTCTGCCACTCATGGAATGCAAGCTCAGTCTCCTCAAAAAAAAAATACAAAATTTTTATATAAAAAAAATCTTATCACCCTTCCCAAATATAATACATTAATTCATAACATTGTGCTCCCAGAGCGAGCTTTAAGAAGCACAGCCTACTGAGGGAAAACATCTGCACTCAGTACTCAGCTACAATATTATCTTAAAATTAATTATTAAAAGAAAGAGTTTTTATTTTATTTTTCATATTTTATTTTAATGTTGTTTTTGGCGGCTACTATAGATGTAGCCTAATTTTCTTCTAATCAAAGCCAACAACTCCTGCCCTGCGACCCTACGCTGATGCTACACACGCGAGCCAACAAGCACCAGCGCAAAAATACACCGCGAGCCAAGACAGGAGGCTATACCAACATACTGTGGTAGCCTACCCCGGATCCTCCACCCACGACAGACACTGACTGAACAGCGAGGGTTCTCCTGCAAACAAAGCCAAAACATTATCAGTGCCCTTAGCATGCCACACATCCAACTTGTGTTCCGGCAGCACAACAACACCTGACACTGATAAACTGCCCAGTTCATCGCAAGACTGGCACTTCTCTTCGCTCTTTCCGGCAACGGGGCCTGCCAATAACCCTTCACTAGTTCTACCTTCGTGATGAGCGAGGCAGCCCCGAAGCGGTCTATGGTGTCGTCAACTCTGGGTAATGGATAGGCGTCTGTCAGGGATAATGCTTCCACACTCTTGCAATCAACATACACACAGACTCTGCCACCAAACTCAGGTTGCAAAGCCACTGGCAACGACCACTCACGATATCCCTCATCCCTCTCCACACGCTGTCCAGCTCCGCCTTCACAACAGGCTGTCGAGCAGGATTCACACGGTAGGGAACCAACTCGAGCCTTGCACTGTCTCCAACCTCCGTGTCGGATTCTACCCCGTACATCAGGCCTGGAGAAGCAACAAACATGCGGACGGACTGCCACAGCCTAGTAAACAACTCCTCTTGTCACTCAGGAACAAGAGGTTGCAACTTATCTCGCAGAACAATATGCCTAGTGCCCTCCCACATCTCCTTCACCATGTGGAGAGGACCCCTCACCTGATGCCCGAAAACAAGCTCATTCGGACTGAAACCGAGACTCTCTCCAGGTACTTCTCTTGCCGCGAACAAAACATACGGCAGACCAAGGTCCCAATCCTTTCCATTCTCTGCGCAGTAACATCGAAGCATGCTTTTCAGCGTGGCGTGCCACCTCTCCAACACCCCTTGACTCTCCGGGTGATACGCAGAAGAGACGACAGTGCTGATGCCATGCTGAATCATAGTTTGTTTGAACAGATTAGATGTAACACTAGAACCTTGGTCCGATTGCACCTCTTGCGGGTAACCATACCGCGAGCAATACCAGAGCAGGTTCCGGACAACAGTTTTCGCCGTGCCATTTCTCATTGGATATGCATCAGGATAACGAGTGGCCACATCCATGATAGTTACTAGAAATGTATTACCGGCACTAGTAGGGGGTAGGGTTCCGACCATATCAATGATGACCTTACTGAAGGGCGGTCCACTGACAGGAATGGGGTGCAACGGGGCTCTCGGAATTGTTTGGTTAGGTTTTCCAACCCTCTGGCACGTATGACACCTTGCTATCCAGGTTACCACCTGTCCCTTCAACCCCGGCCACCAAAACAATTTTTCTAAAGCCGCCACCGTTTTTCTCACCCCTAGATGTCCTGCCAGTGGTATGTCATGCGCCAACCTCAGTAGGCTATCCCTGCACTCCCGTGGCACCACCAACTGGTCCACTACTCCGGACCCCTCTTGCCAACTACGTTTAGGGTCTTGAAAACGCCTATAGAGGATGCCTTCTAAATAAAAAAAATCTCCTGGCTGTGCATCGCCGTCCTGGTCGAGCTCTACAGCTCCATTAGCACACGTTTGGAGCTCAGGGTCCTCTAGTTGCAACCGACGTATATCTGAGGGTGCCAAGCGATCTAACTGCTCCCGGAGCAATGCATGACCTTCCCCGATACTGGGCTGCTCCCTCTGTCTCTCTCGATGTACATAACGTTGCTGTCGTGGAGTCTCGTCATGCCCAGCCTCGTCACTCTCGATGACAGGCCCTGGGGCTACTCCAGAATTAAGTAATGATGCTAATACTGAATCACCCAGGAGAACCGCCGAGTCAAAACTCTTAAAACCAACTCCAGCTTAAGCCTCCTCCTGTTGATCGTTCCTCCGCTGGTCTGAAGACGGAGGACTAGGCTGTGACACTTTAGCTACCCGAGCTCGGGTGACAACACACACCATGGGTTGTGTTTGGCACCGCTCGACCCACTCTTGCTCTTCCCTACTCACGTCGGCCGGCCTCTCGGCAACGACTAAGGGTAGAACCTCAGAAGCGGGCATTGCAAAGTCGTTGCCGAGAAGAAGGTCGACGCCCTCTACTGGCAGTTTCTCCACAATCCCGACATCCAATTCACGTGCCACACCATCCACCTCCAACTCCAACCGCACCAGCGGGTATGACCGAGTTGCATTAATACCCTGCACCACCACCACCCGAGCCGCGTTTATAGGGTAGCCAGTCAAGTTTTTCATCAGAGTCTGGGAAGCACCTGTATCACGCAAGACCTCTACTCCATGCTTGCGCCCCGCCCACATCACGCAACCCCGCCCTCTATGGTCGCAAAAAACATCCTGAGCAGGGTTCGAGCCTCCCAGGTGCTTCTGCATTGGCTGTGCCTCAGCCTCTGACGAACTGCCCCGGGCAAACTCAGATGACTTCGGAGACACACCAATGTTGCAGGCCAAAGACACAGCTGCTGTAGGTGGTTTGCTAGGACAGACTCTTGCAAAGTGCCCCTTTTTATGACAATGATAACACTCCAACTCCCCTTTGGGCTTCCCTTGGTACTGGGAAGGGCCCGGCCCCTTCTTAAATGGGACGGTGCTAGTCTTGTGGTTAGTCTTGGTGTCATGGCTCTTGTACTTGTTTGCATAAGGTATATCACTAACTCGGGGGTGTGGGGCGTCACGCCCCTTGTTACCTGCCTCACTACGCTGGGCAGACCCGCACCCACGAATTAGTGATAGCCGGAGGTGAGCCATCTCAGCTGCCTCCTGTAGAGTTTTTGGTTGCTTTTCTTTAAGGTTTAACGTCAGGTCGCCGCCCGTGCATTTGAAAAACTGCTCTAAAAGCACCAACTGTTTAATGTCGTCAAACGTAGTAGCTTTCTCTGACCTCAGCCAATTCCCAAAAGCATCGGACAGCTCCCGGGCATGCTCCAAAAAGGTGCTCTCCCGACCCTTGGTAACACCCCGGAACTTCAACCTGTACGTCTCTGGTTGTAGTTCGTATGCTCTCAGGACAGCCTCCTTGAGTTCCTCATAGATAATACAAGACTCTATAGGCAACGCATCGTAGGCTTTAAGACCCTTGCCTATTAATCTAGAGGATACAAGTGCTGCCCATTTATTCTCTGGCCACTGGTGTTCCTGGCACTTCTTCTCAAAGCGTGTGAAAAATTCTGTTACACCACTCTCATCAAACACCGGAACCAGTTTCAATAAGTGCGAGAGAGACTGCTCATGAACACGGTTACCAGCCCCAAGTCGCTGTCCCGTTGTCTCTACTCGCGACTTCTCTACATCCATGTCGGCACAGTACCTAGTCGACTCTAAATCAGCTTGGATTTTTGCTAGCTCTATGTGCTGGTGACTTTTTCTCTCTTCTATCTTGGCTAATTCTATTTGCTGCTCACCTGCCCTGATAGCCTTTCTCTCTTCGATCTTAGCTAATTCGAGCTGAAGCAATAATTCTGGAGTTAACCCTTGAGGAGGTGAAGGTGCTACAATGTTTGAAATTACCGGTGGTCCCCCCAGGGGCAACCCACCCTGCCAGTCACCACCCACCTGTGGAAGCGTACCCGGGGTCGGCAAACTACTGGGATGGCTGGGAGTCGAGTGTAGGGGAAGCATGGCCGAAGGGCTCTGAGCACTCAACCCATCTCGCTCACCAGTCACCCTGCCCAGTACACACGTTATCAAGTTACCCTTGGTCATGCTGCTAGTAACCGCATGACCGATAGCTGTGGCCAGGCATTGAAGACCGTACCGATTCATACCCTCCAACCGCTCGGCAGTAACAGGCCATTGCAAAAATATCCTAGCATCCTCCTCACAGTTCACCTGATTAACCATTTCATCATGCTGCTGTTCCTCCGTTTCGACATGACGTACTGTGTCTCCATTCTCCTCTGATCCGGTATAAGACATGATGCTCACAAAAATTTCTCACCACAATATTCAGAAAAGAAGTACCCCAAACTCTTATGTAGCACTATTCACTTGCCAAAAATGTCTGAAGACTCTCAAGTGCTATACTACTTTGCCAAAAAAAAATTAACGTGCCCACTATGTTCCTCAATTAAACAAATGACCACAACAATCCTGCAATTATCTCTTAGTTCACAAGATCCTGAGCTAGGTCGCCATTTGTTACGATCCAGGTTCTCAAAGACACAGGGCTCTTCAACATTGGACTAGATAATGGCAAAATGCAACAACGGTAACACTAGATCCAACCCCTGCCTTAAACACTGGAAAACAAAACACCATTACCGCCCTGAGTCGTGCCTGGACAACGAGGTATCCTATGACTCGGTAACTGGTGCACACACACTAGGCTGACGCTCGATGAAACAGCCTATTCTCAAACAGTAAAAGATTACTCGATTAGGTTACACAAAGAAAAGATAGTTAACGTGATTAATTAACGTTACGGTAGATACTCAAATAACTGGCACTCCTGTATTAAAGAAAGTGCAATGCTAGTCCTGCAACATCAACTGGAAACTTCTGAAATAAGTCTGATACTGGGAAGATGTTCGTAAAGAATCTTGAACAATTATAATGCAGAATACGGGTCACAATAAATGCTAGGACATATAGTAATAATAGGCAGGCGAATAATAAAGACTGCGCAAAGGTAGTAATGCTCGACAACTAAAGAAAGGCTTTGTGACACAACGCAACAGCCTACTAGGGTTGTGCAACTCAACAACAACCTCGGCTCAAAAGTGCAGTGAATAATAATGTTGCATACATATAATAATGGGGGCTTATCTCTAACCAGTGTCTGCTCAGTTAATAAAGTCTAGCTGGGGTATCAAGGCAGGGCAACAATGGGCGAGCATGCGGCTCGTAGCCTAACGTTGTTCGAAGGTGGTATAATGACGATTACGTTATATGACGGGGATGCTCTCTTGATAAATCTAGGTCTCTAGTACCTAGTTCTATCCTGGCGATCCCTCAGAAGTCAACACAAAGAGGCAGCACTATGTTGTGAGGGATAGGCTATGGCCCTCTCACACCACAGCGCTGTGCTCGCAAAGTAAACCCACCCGAAGACAACTTAGGCTCCCACAGTACCTGTCGATGTCGTGCAGGGCTTAGCTAACACTGCACACATCGGAGACAACGACACAGTAACCTTACCCCCAGTCTAGCTTTAGATAACCAAACAGAATCACTCAACACCTTGCCAGGGAGACATATACCGGTCTACAACCTTCCCGAGAGAGGACACATACGGAAAAGTCCGTCTCTCCAACCTCAATAAAGCATAATACCTCCTTAACCTAATACATGGAAATATCTGAGAGCTTCGCGTACAATACGACTGGTCGACGGTGAACGTCTATGCTGAAACCAGAAGGGATGTTGAGTTTAATAAAGATTAGAGAATGAGAAAGGAGAAGTCGAGAGAGAGAAATAGTATGCAAAGTGGCGAGTATGGGGGACAGAATTGCAAAGGATGTAGACGATACGCGTGTCAGGCAAGCTCTGAGCTGGTAAAGAACATGAGGCAGCGACGGGAAGGGACTAGTTGACCACCCGGCCGCCAACGCCGTCAGCGCCCAAGCGAGCCGCGTCATAGCTCACCTCGCTGCCGGGTGTACCCCCTCACCCTCTCTCGCTCGCCTCCCACACAAGCAACATTTATATTATAGCGAATATAAAATATAAGGCGCGGTCACAGACCAAAACAAAGATCATTTCTAGACTGTCTGTGGCAACACGACACTAATGAAATAAAGCAGATCATTCTAGGACAACTGTAGCCTATCCCCCCATCCTGGCGAGCGCTAGCGAGCTGCAATGTCCCACGCAACCATTCTGCCAACGCCGGGCGGCGTCGCAATATACAGTGTATATACATATATATATATATATATATATATATATATATACAGAATATATATATATATGAAAGACCAGACAATATACACATGAAATGCAATGCTAGCTTGGGTTACAGATATACAAAAGTATACAACAATAATGAACATTGGATAAAGACAAAAACCTATGGTGGGGATACATAGAGCAAAGTGCCTTTCTCGGGCGGGTCACCCCTCTTCTAGGTGTAACGACTTAACCAGCCGCGATAATTGTATTTCTTAATTACAATCCAGGTTATAGTGCTCTTGATTCCCTGCTGTTTAGTTAAAGCCACGTAGTCATCTCCTCCCGTGTAACAGTCCACCAAGCGTCGCTTATCCTATTCCAAAACACGTTTATAGGGCATGTTGAGGTGAAGTGACTAATGTCGACTATAACTGACCCTAACATAACCTCGATTCAATTGTATTAACCAACTACAACAAAGTGTGAAGTACGATACCCAATCACAAAAACTGACTGTGCAAAGCAATTAAGTAACTTGTTTCATTTCCCGACACTAAATAATTGGCGTAAATAGTTCATTTTCTCCATGAGATTTCAAATTAAATTTGTCGAAAGCAATTGCAATATGTCGAACACTGTGCAAACAATGCCAGTTCATGTGGAAAATGGCCGATTTCAAGTGATAAATATCGTTCCAAGTGTTTATTCTCCATATCCGAACGATCGTTTATTCAATTTGTTTGACATTGTCGATTCACCTCGAACAATGGCGAAATCTAAAGTAAACTATATAATTGATATGAAATACGTCATTAGTTAATAGTTCATTTTCTCCATGAGATTTCAAATTAAATTTGTCGAAAGCAATTGCAATATGTCGAACACTGTGCAAACAATGCCAGTTCATGTGGAAAATGGCCGATTTCAAGTGATAAATATCGTTCCAAGTGTTTATTCTCCATATCCGAACGATCGTTTATTCAATTTGTTTGACATTGTCGATTCACCTAGAACAATGGCGAAATCTAAAGTAAACTATATAATTGATATGAAATACGTCATTTAGGGTCGAGAAAACGTCGTTTCCCACTGAAAAAAGGTGTATTTGCCAGAATATAATGAAAATGATGTCAGCAGTACAGAAGGGGTTAAAGAATATATCCCCAATACCCCCATTGGAGATAAATGTGCCAGCCTGAAATAAACAGACTATAGCAGCTGTCATGCATAATGTCCTATGTATTGATAAATGTGCCAGCCTGAAATAAACAGACTATAGCAGCTGTCATGCATAATGTGCCAGCCTGAAATAAACAGACTATAGCAGCTGTCATGCATAATGTCCTATGTATTGCATATGTATTTGCAGTTGGCGGTAAATGTCCTTGACCTCATCGTAAGGGGCTAGGCTTTATTTATTGGTTTATTTAAGGGGCGAAGGTCTTGGTCTTTGGCCTCACCGTAACGGGGTATGGTTTATTTATTAGTTTATTTAATAATGTATTTATTATTGTTTTAGTTTCCTCCCTAGACCTCCACCAAGCTTAACAAATAAACCTAAAGATACCCACTTCAGATAAATATGTACAGTTTTCGGTAGGAAAATGCCCCTCATCCAAATTAACAGGCTAGCTATCGCTCGCCAGGAAAATATCGACACCTAAATGACAGGAGAGGTCTTGATATTGATGAAGAAGGGGGTCCAGAAAAAGCAACTACCTCACATTTAATAACTCGGTTATTACGAACATTTTGAAGGTAAATTAGTTGTTCATTGCCAAAACTCAGCCTTAACCCTTTCAAGATCCGATGCCGCATATATTGTCTGTCTTCTGGCTATTATTAGATGATTTTATTCAGATTAGGAAGGGTATACAGAAGTCAGGGTTATTTGAGATAAGTCTTTGCCCTTCTAATTCCCAAGGAACCTTCCTAAGCTGTATAATGTCGTCTAATGAAAACTAGAATAAACTATCAAAATACGGCATAATCTTCAAGGGGAGATTTTTTTTTCTGGACCCCTTTTTTCCTCATTTAGCCCCATTAGTTTTAAGATTTATTAATAAGTTCGCTAAATTAGTTTAGCGATTTTAAGGGGTTAGAGCTATTTATTAATAAGTTCGCTAAATTAGTTTAGCGATTTTAAGGGGTTAGAGCTATTTATTAATAAGTTCGCTAAATTAGTTTAGCGATTTTAAGGGGTTAGAGCTATTTTGGTGTCTAGTTTTTGTCCTAGCCAGCGATGGCGAGCCGAGACATTCTTCTACCGAAAAATGTACACATTTATCTCTAAGGGGGATCTTGATGTTTTATTAAGCTTGATGGATGTCTAGGGAGAAAACTAAACAAATCAATATATAAATGAATATATCGACCAATAAATACCCCCCCCCCCCCCCTCCCTCTTAAAGCTACGCCGTAATCTGATAAAAGATAAATCCACGTCGATAAAATTAAAGGTAACTTTCCCTCCTCAGCTCTCCCTATCTTATTCTTATCCCGAAAATATTATTCAAGATAGAACAATGACCCACTAATATACTCTCTCCCTATATTAATCTTTCCCTCATCCTATGACTGAAATTGCTTCAAACTCCGCGTGTCAAGACATTTTGCCTCGAACATTCCTTGATTTTGGCCTTGTCACTCTCTCAACTCTGGGTGAGGCACTCGTCACAGGCAGTTTCGCCTTTTGTCTCCCTCATCCACATAGAAAACAAAATAACTCATGTTCTCAAACTCAACTGCACACTGAATAGCCTAATGCTTAAAAGTGGAAGGAAAGGACATTTCATTCTGCACAATTGGTACAGAACAGCACAATAATTTATACAATATTAGATATAGGTTCATACAATAATGGTAGGAATAATAAACAAAACACAAATGTACACAAATCACAATTAGAAATATAGAATGACTTTACTTAAGTTAAGGCGGTGTCATGAGAGCGCTTTTTCCGTCAATTTTTACGAGCAATTGTTGTCTGGCAGCTTGAAGATACAAGTTGCAAAGAGTTAAACATCTATCATAATCTACCTTCGATCTAGTTTCCGATTCCAATGCCAAAGAGCTTCCAAATAGTACGAGAAAAACTTGCTCATCGAAAATTGCCGGAAAATTAGTTGGTGTGATACCGCTTTAGTGGTAGAAGACACGCATGCTCTGAACACGTGCTATAAATACAAAGGGAACACGTGCAAGCTTAAACCTTTTCTGTACCGGTGACGTCTTTCTAATTAATTCTGGCTACTACTAATCGATTGTATTTAGTTTAGGAAGAATCTCTGCCTATTAACATATTTTTAAGTATTTCACTTGACCCTTTTTTGCTACCAGAGATCCTTCTAAAACTGCACATAATTATCTGGATATATATTTATCATTCTATTGTATTCTATTATATTCTATTTACTGTTTTTTTTTTTTTCTGGGGATGGCCGACTCGAAAAAGAGCCCGAACATGGACAACACAACAAAAAGTAAATAAAATAAAATAATGAACACACAAAAACAAAACACAAATTCACACACATCTAGGTCACCCAGGAAAAGACCCAGAGCCCAGGGATCACCAAGGTCACTCCAGCACTCCCCCGGCCCTCGACCTCCCTCAAAAATCGTAGCCGGTACAGAAGGGGTTAATTATGCAATTATTTAATGGTGCTATTTCTTAGATATAATCAAATTTATGTTTTATTTAAGTTGAAGTATATAGAATTATAATGGTGAATTAGGTGTTTGCAGTCATTAAATTATAAGAGTTGAATATAGCAGGGTCTGAGCTCAAGTACTTTTTATCTTTTACTTCACTTCTCCAGGCTCTGTTTCGAGTCGGCCACACCAAATTAAAAAAACAAAAGTATGTGCCAGAGTATATGTATGTACAGTATGTAATTATGTATGTACTTTACTTCTCACTTCTCAACTTATTCTTCCTCTATCCAAATTACTCCACTCTCCTACTTTACTCCAGCCATCATCATCATCATCAGTCTTTCATTTTGTCACAAAGTCACGTATTCTTTATTCGTTCGACTATAGTTTTATTCACTTTATATATGAGATGCATAATTAGCTCCCTACGAGCGTGAGGGTGTGTGTGTATCACCGTAGCGCCAGGCGGCTGTATTTACTGAAAATTATCGTCTTTCCATGCTATTTTTCATGCATAAGCAAGAGTCAAAGCATAATATAATTAAATATCAGTGAAAGTGCAAAGATAGAGCTTTCCAATGAGACTTGAATCATCCCTGTACGTTATCTGGTTATCTTGCAACGATCGTGCAACCGAAGGCGAAAATACCCTAAGATGAGGTATTTTTGCCGGTTTTATCCTTGAGATACAATAGTCCCCAGTGCCAGCCACGGAGCTGTGGAGAGAGGCCCAAGGCCGCCTATCGTCCCCCCAACGCCATTTCTCATCACTCATAATGGCCTCAAAATGGCACCCGTTATATGACAGGCGCCGCAAGGGTGGCCAATATTCTCTCTCCCGTCATATGATGGTCGCCAGGAGTTGAGGGTTAAGTAATGGAAATCACTAAACAATAAGTGTGCGCGATTGGTTGTTGGGTGTCTTTGAAATTAAATTTACGCTGGGGCATGACACATAAATATTAATTTATTTAGAGTTCTACTTGTTTATTCAGTGAGGCCTTCAATGTGACCCAGATTACAAGTATCCTTCTCTAGTATTTATTCAATGAGGCCTTCAATGTGCCCCAGATTACAAGTATCCTTCTCTAGTATTTATTCAATGAGGCCTTCAATGTACCCCAGATTACAAGTATCGTTCTCTAGTTTTTATTCAATGAGGCCTTCAATGTACCCCAGATTACAAGTATCCTTCTGTAGTATTTATTCAATGAGGGCTTCAATGTACCCCAGATTACAAGTATCCTTCTCTAGTATTTATTCAGTGAGGCCTTCAATGTACCCCAGATTACAAGTATCCTTCTCTAGTATTTATTCAATGAGGCCTTCAATGTGCCCCAGATTACAAGTATCCTTCTCTAGTATTTATTCAATGAGGCCTTCAATGTACCCCAGATTACAAGTATCCTTCTCTAGTATTTATTCAATGAGGCCTTCAATGTACCCCAGATTACAAGTATCCTTCTCTAGTATTTATTCAGTGAGGCCTTCAATGCACCCCAGATTTTTTTTTTTTTTTTTTTTTTTTTCTATATTCCAACTTACTTCCTCTCGGGCATAGGCTGAGAGCCTTAACATTCACCGCTTACAATGAACAGTGAAGCCCGTGAGGTCTTGTTCCAGTCTAGGGAGTGAGACATGTGAAGCACGTAGAGTATAACGAGCACCTGCCATCTTGCCTTCACATGAGGCACGGTGCTCACTCATGGCCCGAAACGACCCCATCTCTGAAGCCATCTCGTTCCCGTGCTTCACTGTCTCACCCCCTACACTCGGACTCTCACACTTACACACACACAACGCCACCTGTTGAGCAGATAACTCACCAGGCATTGCACCCCTATAGCATATTTTGAATATGGGAATATTCATACAGTGCTATTTAATCAGGGAACAATGAGGGTATTTTATTGACGTTTCGGTGGGCTTGTGGTAATGCACTGATACCAGGTACAGCACAAATTCCATCCCAATAATATCTTCCCATTGATACATCGGGATTTGAACCCGGGACCTTTGGATTACCAGGCCAGTGGCAAGACCACTTCACCACACCTCCCAGATTACAAGTATCCTTCTCTAGTATTTATTCAATGAGGCCTTCAGTGTGCCCCAGATTACAAGTATCCTTCTCTAGTATTTATTCAGTGAGGCCTTCAATGTACCCCAGATTACAAGTATCCTTCTCTAGTATATATTCAATGAGGCCTTCAATGTACCCCAGATTACAAGTATCCTTCTCTAGTATGTATTCAGTGAGGCCTTCAATGTGCCCCAGATTACAAGTATCCTTCTCTAGTATTTATTCAATGAGGCCTTCAATGTACCCCAGATTACAAGTATCCTTCTCTAGTATTTATGCAATGAGGCCTTCAATGTACCCCAGATTACAAGTATCCTTCTCTAGTATTTATTCATTGAAGCCTTCAATGTACCCCAGATTACAAGTATCCTTCTCTAGTATTTATTCAATGAGGCCTTCAATGTACCCCAGATTACAAGTATCCTTCTCTAATATTTATTCAATGAGGCCTTCAATGTACCCCAGATTACAAGTATCCTTCTCTAGTATTTATTTGCTAGTGTTTGTGTGTGAGGTGTATGTGTGCATGGTATCTAGCTACGTGATAACGAGTCAGAGCGGGTGGTGGTGGATGGGATATAATTCCAAATGAAGCCACTACTTTTAGCTCCTCGGTGGTCTAGTGGTTTAGGTGCTGGAGATGGTGGAGGTGGTTTAGGTGGACTACTGGCCTGGGTTCGAACCCTGGCTGGGGCATGACACGTAAATATTAATTTAACCCCTTCTGTACCGGCGACGTCTTTTTGAGTTTATTCTTGCTGATATATATATATATATATATATATATATATATATATATATATACTGTATATATATATATATATATATAAATATATATATATGTATATATATATATAGATATATATATATATATAGATATAGATATACATATATATATATATTATATATATATATATATATATATATATATATATATATATATATATATATATGTATATATATATATATATGTATATACTGTATATATATATATATATATACACAGTATATATATATATTTAACTTTATTATTATTTCCATCTATTATTGTTAATGATGTTTTTGCCAACAGTCAAGTCTGGTCATATTTCAATTCATGGTACCTGACTATTGGTGCCACGCCCCAGGCCGGCTTAATACTACCTATGGCTCTCAACACTGGCGGAACCTGACTATACCAAGGTTAGTTATACTACTACTACTACTACTACTACTACTACTACTACCTATAGCTCTCAACACTGGTGGAACTTGACTATATATATTTTAATTATTTCACCACAACACCAAACACATCCAATTTAATTAATGGAAGCATATATATGATCCACCGGGACTCGAACGTGTGTCATCACACACAGATTTTAAACACCAACCATTACACCACCAAGACGGTCATAAGTTCATACCAAGGTTAGTTATACTACTACTACTACTACTACTAGTACTACTACTAATACAACTACTACTACATATTGCTCTCAAAACTGGCTATCGCTCGTCACGAAAAAAATTACACCTAAATTTCACGAAAAGTCTGAATATTGACAACAAAATGGGGCGATAGATCTTAAAATCACCAAACTAATGGGACGAACGTCGTATAATCTCAAAACCAATGGAGCTAAGCACAAGGGAGAAGGGGGACCATAAAAATGGTCCATCTCCCCTTAACAGCAGACCAGATCCGTGCTCCCTCTACCTGTGTTAGTCTTAAGGGGGGATGGGCAGTTTTTCTGGTTCCCCTTCTTCCTCGTGTTTAGCCGTAGTAGTTTTCAGATTTTATGACGTTCTGCTCATTAGGTTATCGAGTTTAAGACCTTTCGCCCCATTTCATTGTCAATTTTAAGCCCTTTTGTACCATTTTGGTGTTGATTTTTTCTTGGCGATCGATAGCGAGCCTGTAATTTTAAGAGGAACCAGCCTTCAACCGGGACATTTTTCTACCAAAAATGTTAAAAATTTATCTTCAAAGGGGGTCTAGGGGAGTTATTCTAAGCTTGATGGAGGTCTAGCGAGGAAACTAGTATATAAAGGATTAGATTAATTAACCCTCTCGCGCACGTGAGGAAGCGATCGCGTCCATCCTAAGATGTTTTTCCCCTCGCGCACGGGTGGACGCGATCGCATCCTTAAGCCTTTACGAATTAGGTAAAACCATACGAAAAATGCGATCGTCATTTTTAGAACAGGGAACTGATGGTAGACTAGTCGGTTTCATTTTAATTGACGGTAAATTGAATCTTTTAGGAGCTACTTTATCGATACTTAAAGGTGGTGGTGCATGGGTTGAGATAAACATGGAATAATAATCGCCAACCTGCACATAATTATCTTGCAAATTGCAATGGCACCATAATAATGATTAACAATGGCATAAAGGATTTTAAGGATCGTCTACACCAGACCTGTGACATCATAGGAGTGTAAGTCCACCATCCAGTCCAGGATGAGGATACTCCTGTGATGTCACTATGACGTCACAGGTCTGGTGTAGACGATCCACAAAATCCTTTTTTCCATTGTTAATAATTACTTCATTGACATTGCATTTTGTAAGATAATTATGTACTGGCTGGCAATTATTATTCCATGTTTATCTCAACCCATGCACTACCACCTTTAATGGAAAAATAAGAAACTACTATGGATTTCAGAGGCCGTGTAGCATCGTTTTTCGGGAATAACTTATTAACAAACAGATGGATCAGTAGGATATTTTGACACAGCTTTTTTCACACCGTCCCCTAATTTTTGTCAATATAGTGCATTACCAAAAGTGTAGAAATAAGCCACTTGTCCCTGTGTCATGAGGTTAAAGTCGCACATTAATGACTAAGAAACGGACAAGGCTACCGTGGCTTACCTGTGAGAACCACCAAACCATTATTGCTCCTCGATCAAACACGGTAGTTATCAGCCACCACTCAACCCTATTATTGCCTTTAAATTTAAGAAATATGTCAATATCAAGTATAAATATACATAAATACATACATCCCTCAAGTGGAAGTCTTCCCTTAAAGCCTCGGTCACACAGGACTGTCAATACGTCCTTTACAAATTTTTGAGTCGGGACCTAATGTGGGAGAGCTTACAACGACCATGGTGTTTAGCACCCATACATCCGTTATTGCCTCCACCTTGCTACATAGACGATATAACGACCATGGTGTTTAGCACCCATACATCCGTTATTGCCTCCACCTTGCTAGATAGACCATACAACGACCATGGTATTTACCACCCATACATCCGTTATTGCCTCCACCTTGCTAGATACACCATACAACAACCATGGTGTATACCACCCATACATCCGTTATTGCCTCCACCTTGCTAGATAGACCATACAACGACCATGGTGTTTACCACCCATACATCCGTTATTGCCTCCACCTTGCTAGATAGACCATACAACGACCATGGTGTATACCACCCATACATCCATTATTGCCTCCACCTTGCTAGATAGACCATACAACGACCATGGTGTTTACCACCCATACATCCGTTATTGCCTCCACCTTGCTACATAGACCATACAACGACCATGGTGTTTACCACCCATACATCCGTTATTGCCTCCACCTTGCTAGATAGACCATACAACGACTATGGTGTATACCACCCATACATCCGTTATTGCCTCCACCTTGCTAGATAGACCATACAACGACCAGGGTGTATACCACCCATACATCCGTTATTGCCTCCACCTTGCTAGATAGACCATACAACGACCATGGTGTTTACCACCCATACATCCATTATTGCCTCCACCTTGCTACATAGACCATACAACGACCATGGTGTTTACCACCCATACATCCGTTATTGCCTCCACCTTGCTAGATAGACCATACAACGACCATGGTGTTTACCACCCATACATCCGTTATTGCCTCCACCTTGCTAGATAGACCATACAACAACCATGGTGTTTACCACCCATACATCCGTTATTGCCTCCACCTTGCTAGATAGACCATACAACGACCATGGTGTTTACCACCCATACATCCGTTATTGCCTCCACCTTGCTAGATAGACCATACAACGACCATGGTGTATACCATCCATACATCCGTTATTTCCCCCACCTTGCTAGATAGACCATACAACGACCATGGTGTTTACCACCCATACATCCGTTATTGCCTCCACCTTGCTACATAGACCATACAACGACCATGGTGTTTACCACCCATACATCCGTTATTGCCTCCACCTTGCTAGATAGACCATACAACGACCATGGTGTTTACCACCCATACATCCGTTATTGCCTCCACCTTGCTAGATAGACCATACAACGACCATGGTGTTTACCACCCATACATCCGTTATTGCCTCCACCTTGCTAGATAGACCATACAACGACCATGGTGTTTACCACCCATACATCCGTTATTGCCTCCACCTTGCTTGATAGACCATACAACGACCATGGTGTATACCACCCATACATCCATTATTGCCTCCACCTTGCTAGATAGACCATACAACAACCATGGTGTTTACCACCCATACATCCGTTATTGCCTCCACCTTGCTAGATAGACCATACAACGACCATACATCCGTTATTGCCTCCACCTTGCTAGATAGACCATACAACGACCATACATCCGTTATTGCCTCCACCTTGCTAGATAGACCATACAACGACCATGGTGTATACCACCCATACATCCGTTATTGCCTCCACCTTGCTAGATAGACCATACAACGACCATGGTGTATACCACCCATACATCCGTTATTGCCTCCACCTTGCTAGATAGACCATACAACAACCATGGTGTTTACCACCCATACATCCGTTATTGCCTCCACCTTGCTAGATAGACCATACAACGACCATGGTGTTTACCACTCATACATCCGTTATTGCCTCCACCTTGCTAGATAGACCATACAACGACCATGGTGTATACCACCCATACATCCGTTATTGCCTCCACCTTGCTAGATAGACCATACAACGACCATGGTGTTTACCACCCATACATCCGTTATTGCCTCCACCTTGCTAGATAGACCATACAACAACCATGGTGTTTACCACCCATACATCCGTTATTGCCTCCACCTTGCTAGATAGACCATACAACGACCATGGTGTTTACCACCCATACATCCGTTATTGCCTCCACCTTGCTACATAGACCATACAACGACCATGGTGTTTACCACCCATATATCCGTTATTGCCTCCAATTTGCTAGAAAGAGAGAGAGAGAGAGAGACAAAGAGACAAAAATGGGACGAAAGGTCTTAAAACACATTTATTTATGTATTTATTAAATGGAAAACGGGACAAGCAGCCTAAAAGACGTTTCAGGGTCGTAATCTGTTTCCGTCATTTTTATTATCGTTTTAGTTTCCTCCCTAGACCCCCAACAAGCTTAAAAAAACACCCCAATGCCTTCCTTCTAGATAAATTTGTAAATTTTTCGGTAGGAAAATGTCCCGGTCAATGGCCGATTCCTCTTAAATTACAGGCTCGCTGTCGCTCGCCAGGAAAAAAATCTACACCTAAATGGCACGAAAGGTCCAAATATTAACAAAGAAATGGGGCGAAAGGTATTAAAATCGTCAAACTAATGGGCCGAACATCTTAAAATCTCAAAACTAGTGGGGCTAATTATGAGGGAGAAAGGGGACCATAGGCTGAAAAAGGACGGTTGATGAACGGTAGACAGACAGGAACCCACGTTTGTACCCCCCGCGTTGCCCCCCTCCGTGGTTTATGGTCTTTTCGCCCGCGAGTCTTTTTGCCCAAACTAGGAGTCTTTTCGCCCAAACAGTGAGGTCTGTTCGCCCAAACGATGGAGTCCATTCGCTCAAACCAAATCCTTTCGCCCAAACAATATAGTCCGTTCGCCCACCCCTTCAGGTCCGTTCGCCCAGTATTTGAAGTTTGTTAGCCCACGCTCTTAACTGGCTTCTATAATGCTGCAAATTACATTTTTATTTCAAATTTACGGTAAAAATGTGTCTGTCCATAACTGAATATTGATATAAATATATATGAATGTGTATATTTGTATGTGCGTATGTGTAAGTATGTATGCATAATATATATATATATATATATATATATATATATATATATCGGCCGCAGTTTTGGACCTGGGGAGCTGAAACTTTGTATGTGGGTGTCAATTGACCTGGGTCAGGTCATAGAGGGGGTGAGGGCACGATCGGAGGTCGTTTCGAGGCCGAAATTGAGAAAAAAAAATGACAAAAATTGCCGTTTGGGGCAGAAGGAGGCCTCCGATCGAAAAGGTGTATGGAACGAAAGTTGTTCGCAGCCCCCCAAAATGGGGGTACGGATGAGGTCAGATCCAAAATCGGAGGTCATTTAGCTGCCGAAATCGAGGTCGCCGTTTAATGAGGCACACGGAGGTCGAGGGCGGTGATTATGGTAGTAGTAGTATTGTGATGATTGTGGTAGTAGTGATTGATGATGGTGATTATGGTAGTAGAATTTAAACCCGGGCAACGCCGGGTACCCCTGCTAGTATATATATATAGGCTATATATATGTATATATATATATATGTATTTGTTGTACTTAAATTTCTAAGTTCAAGCACACTAGTAAGGTGGGGGAATAATGTTACGACCAGGGCTACGAATAAAACAAGGGCACTTAATGCTTGGACTAGTAATAGGGCACTATGCAACAACAGTACGCTAGATCCAAACCCTCGAACTTATATGCCGGCGAACAAAACACCTATACCCTCCAGAGTTAATCTGCGATAACGGGGTATCCTTAACTGAGCATAAATGTATTCTACTTCAGGCTAAGCCACACTGGTATAGCCTGATAACACACAGGATGCAAGTTACGTTAAAATGCATAAACAAGAATCTATGGAAAGATCAATTAAATCACTGCAAGATTTAATACAATAAAAAGATGCTTCAATACAGTTACTCTAAACAACAATAAACTCTTCACTCCTATCTGAAAGAAAGTGAAGTATAGTCCTACAGCATAGACCTGGAAACTTCTGAAGAAAGTCTGATGCTCATAAGATGCTTGTATCTTAAACTATATAAAGGCAGGAGGCAGGACACCACACGTGTAAAGCGAATACACAAAAAGATAGGACATATAATGTTAACTGACACGAGAATACTATAAATGCGCAACGGTAGTAATGCTCACCACTAAAAGAAGTACTTCCTCATCAACGAAACAGCCTACTATGGTTGTGCGGCTCAGCAACAACCTAGACTAATAAATGCTGTGAATAATAATGCATACATATCAAAGAGCTTATATTAAATACTAATAAGTGTCTACTCAATTAATAATGTCTAGCTGGGATACTCTAGGTAAGGAACTGGGGTTGAGCAAGACAGGCTCGTAGCCTAGCGATGTCCTTAAGACTGTATCCTTTAAGTTACGTTAATTGACTAGGGTGCTCTCTTGATAGATCGAGATCACAAGTATCTGGTTCTATCCTGGCGACCCTCTAAAGCCAAGCAAAGAGGCAGCAAAGTGTGGAACTGGCACAGGCCAAAGCCCTCAGTCAACACAAAGCTGGACTCGCAAAGGACACAACCAAAAAGACAGCAAGGCTACCACAGGACCGGTCGAAGTCGTGTAGATATAAGCAAACCATACACACATCGATGACAACGACTACAGTTACCCTATCCCAGTCTAGCATTAAATAAAAGAGCAGAAACACTAAATCAATAATGGAGACACACAGAGTTCATAACCTATACTAACTAAGAACCCTCAAAACCTATTCTAAGTACATGTAAATATCTCAGAGGACGGCGCATGCAATACAATGGGCCGGCTATGGAAACCGTATGCAGAACCCAAGGGGACAATTAATTGAATAAAGATGAGAAGTAATGGAAAAGAAGAAGTTCAGAGAGAGAAACAGTTCTAAAGGTGGTGATCGGGGGAGAGAGTAAGCAAGGGATGTTAGATGTATGCACGCCTAGCCTGTCCTGTGGAGGACAGCTCCTGGGGACCCCCATGAACACAGGAGCCCACAAAGACACGGTGGTCGGCCAATCACAGGCCGAGACGTCACAAGGCAGCAGGTGTCACGTGACACAGCCAGACACGCCGGCCAATCAAGGTTGTGAGAAAGCCCGTGCGCGAGCCTCCGAGCGAGGGAGGCAGCACATGCATACACACGCACACATTACAACCACACTGCCTACATCGCTCTTTCTCCTTAACTTTATACAATGCATGTTATTTGCCTTTATGGACTTGGAGAAGGCCTATGACAGAGTGGATAGAGAAGGTTTGTGGAAAGTACTAAGAATATACGGAGTAGAGGGCAAGTTGCTGAAAGCAGTGAAGAGCATGTATGAGGGTGCAAAGGCGGCAGTACGTGTCGAGAGTGAGCAGAGCGAGTTCTTTGACCTGAATGTTGGTTTGAAACAGGGGTGTGTGATGTCCCCGTGTTTGTTTACTGTATATATGGATGGAGTCATGAAAGAAATACTATCAAGAGCAGTGGATGTTGGTGTATCGCTGAAAAGGGAGGGAATTGAGTGGAAGCTACCTATACTGCTGTTTGCGGATGATACAGTTCTGATGAGTGATAATGAATGGTAGTTGCAGGGTCTGGTAAATGAGTTTGGAACAGTGTGCGAAAAACGGAATTTGAAGGTAAATACGGGGAAGAGCAAGGTTATGGTCTTCGAAAGGGGTGAAGTCACAGAGTGTGAGGTGAAGCTGAACGGTCAGGCTATGGAGATCGTCAACTCTTTTAAGTATCTGGGCAGTGTGTTGAGTAAAGATGGGACTATGGATGAAGAAGTGCGGGAGAGGGTACAACAGGGGAAGAGGGTTGTAGGAACGCTAAAAGCAGTAACAACAATAGGGTGGTCAGTATGGAAGTGAAAAAGTCCTTGCATGACAGTGTGGTAATCCCGACACTGACTTACGGAAGCGAAGCATGGACGGTGGTTGAGAGACTCAGACCAAGAGTGAGAGCAGTGGAAATGAATTACTTAAGGAGTGCGTGCAGAGTTACATGGAGGGATAGACAGACTAATGAGGAAGTAAGAAGGAGGTGTGGTGTGGAGGTAGATGTGCTGGAAAGTGTGGAAAGGAACAACTTGTGATGGTTCGGCCATATGGAACGTATGGAAAGCGAGAGAATGACTAAGAGGGTGTACGAGAGTGAGGTGGAGGGACAGAGAGGGAGAGGTAGACCGAATATGAGGTGGAAGGATGGAGTGAGGAAGTACATGAACGAGGGCGGTGCTGGTTGGGGGGAGGGGCGTCGACTGACTGGGGACAGAGGTGCATGGGGGCGGTTCGTTCGTGGCCACCCCTTCGGGGATCACGGCGTCAGGCAATAGATAGATAGATAGATGTTATATTCTATTAATGATATAAAACACTTCCCGTTCTCACAGACGAAAACAAAGACCACCACTGGACTGTCTGTGACAATACGATTGCTAGGAAAGAAAGAACAACATTCTCTGATAACTGTAGCCCATTTCGATGTCCCTGGCGAGCGATAGTGGCTACCGAGAGGCGATTCTGCCAACGCTGGTAGATGTCACACCCCGCCCAAGATATAGGACGCTCAACATTAGGCGAGCACGATATCTGACAAGGCAGAATGCCGACAAGACCCGCCACACCTAGCCACTCCACCAGAAATGAAATGCAAAGCTCAATCTTAATTAAAAACAACACATTAGCATAAAGAAAATCTTATAACCCCTCCCAAACACAATAGTATAATATAGCCTACTATGCTCCCTGAACGAGCTTCACAGAGCCCAGCCTACTAAGTGAAAGACAGGTTCAACTTAGGACTTTAGCTATAATATTGGCAACTTACAATTAACTATCAAAAAGAAAGAGTTTTTATGTGATTTTTTTTTATTTTTTATTTTAATGTTGTTTTTTGACGCCTGCTCTACAGGGGTAATCCTGGTTTTTTCTCAACTCTCAAACACACACTGACTGAACGGCGAGGGTGCTCCCCGAAGCGTACCCTCCCGTGACAAACAATCAGCCACAACATTATTAGCGCCCTTAACATGCCACACATCCAACTTGTGTTCCGGCAGCAAAACAACACCTGGCACTGATAAACTGCCCAGTTCATCACAAGACTGGCACTTCTCTTCGCTCTTTCCGGCAACGGGACCTGCCAAAAACCTTTCACTAGTTCTACCTTCGTGATAAACGATGCAGCCCCGATGCGGTCTATGGGATCGTCAACTCTCGATAAGGTATAAGCGTCTGTCAGGGATAATTCACACCCACTCTTGCAATCAACACACACACTGATCTTGCCACTTAACACAGGTTGCAAAGTTACAGGCAACGACCACTCACGACATTCCTTATCCCTCAGACCCTTCATCAACATGTAGTCCAGCTCTGCTTTCACCACAGGCTGTCGAGCAGGATTTATACGGTAGGGAGCCGCTTTGAGCCTTGCACTGTCTCCAGCCTCCATGTCGGATTCTACCCCGTACATCAGGCCTGGAGAATGAACAACCATGCGGATGTACTGCCACAGCCTAGTAAACAATTGCTTTGCACTGTCTCCAGCCTCCATGTCGGATTCTACCCCGTACATCAGGCCTGGAGAATGAACAAACATGCGGATGTACTGCCACAGCCTAGTAAACAACTTCTCTTGACGCTCAGGAACAAGAGGTTGCAACTTATCTCGACGAACAAAATGCTCATTGCCCTCCCACAACCCAGCCGAGCCCACAGTTTCTACACTATAGCCTCCCTCCTTCTCCACCTTTGTTCCCAGAACAGCCAGGTCCTGAGAGTGACAATCTGTACCACCTGTGCAGTCACTCCCACAGTTCATAATTGCTAATGCTCCCCCACCGATACCGTACATGCGCACCTCTGCATTCCTTGCAACTGCATCTGCCTACGCAGCAACACCGCCTTCAGCGACATTGCCAGATACAGTCGGTCTATGGTAGGGCTGTTGCATAATACTAGAGCAGCATTGGGAGGCTATGCGACGACCGGGCACATCCACTCCACAGCCAACCTCACCAATCTGCTCAATATCCTGGTTCTGACCACTACCCTTAGCACCCATGGGTCGACCCTGACCTGACAACCATGCCAAAGCCTCGTCGCCCACCTTGAACCACTGAAACAACGAGGCCAACGGTCTCGTTGACCTGTCAGCAGAACCTCGTGCACCTGTGGAACCTTGTGTCACCTGTCAGCGGAACCTCGTGCACCGCAAGAGTTTTGAGGCCTGGGTGCTAGGCACAAACAGTGAGGTATGAACCGAGCGGGTGCTGGAACGCTGCACACTGCTGCTCAGGCAGGTGCTCTAGCACTTCCACAGCCACCTGGCTCGTGTCCCCCGCCCACTGCTCCACCGAGACATGACAATCCCAATTCTCCTCCACCTGTGCCCCACTGCCCCCCTCTCCTTCTCCACCTTGGCCGCTGCAGACCAACATAGGGACAGTAGGCTGCTCAGGTGGTTGCCTCACAAACTCCTTCAGGTTCACATGACATGTTTCACCGTCCTCGAGTTCAACTTGCTGTCTCGGAGTTTTTTTACGCCCTACCTCCTCACCAAGAGTGACAGGTTCTGGGGCCACTCCGGACCTAAACGTTGGTGCTAATACTGAGTCGCCAAGAAGAGCCGCTGGATCAAACTTCACAAAACTACTCCCAACTTTAGCTTGCTCCTTTCGACCGTTCCTCCACTGGTCTAGAGACTGAGGAATAGGCTGTGACACCTTAGATGCACGAGATCGGGTGACAACACACGCCTTTTGCTGTAATTGACACCTCTCGACCCACACCTGCCCCTCCCTACTCACGTCGGCCGCCCTCTCAGCACCGACTAAGGGTGGAACCTCAGAAGTAGGTACCGCAAAGTCGTTGCCGAGAAGAAGGTCGACGCCCTCTACTGGCAGTTTCTCTACGATTCCAACATCAATCTCCCGTGTCACACCATCAACCTCCAGCTCCACTCGAACCAACGGGTATGACCGTGTAGCATTAATACCCTGCACCACAACTACCCGTGCCGCGTTTATAGGTTGGCCTGTAAAGTTTTTCATGAGAGTCTGGGATGCACCTGTATCTCGCAACAACTCCAACCCATGCTTGCAACCAGCCCAACTCACGCAGCCACGCCCTCTATGGCCGCAAAAAGCATCGCGGACAGGTTTCGAGCCTTCCGGACACTCCTTCACTGGCTGTGCCCCCGCATCTGACATATCACCCCGGGTAATTGCAGAAGACCTCAGAGAGACCCCAATGTTGCGAGCCAAAGACACGACTGCTGTAGGTTGGTTACTAGGGCAGGAACGTGCAAAATGCCCCTTATTATGACACCGAAAACACTCTACTTCACCCTTGGACTTCCCCTGAGGTGGGGAAGGGCCCTGACCTTTCTTAAACGGGACAGTTTTAGGTTTGTGATCAAAATTTGTATCATTGCTCTCACTTTTGTTATTAACTGTTGTATCACTGACTCGGGGGGGTGGAGTGTTGCGCCCCTTGTTAACTGCATCGGTCCGTTGTGCAGACCCGCACCCACGAATCAGCGATACTCTCAGGTCAGCCAACTCAGCTGCCTTTTGTAGAGTTTTAGGTTGTTTCTCTTTGAGGTTCAAAGCCAGGTCGCCACCTGTGCACTTAAAAAAATGCTCTAGAAGGACTAACTGCTCAAGCTCTTCGAACGTCGTCACCTTCTCTGGCCTCAGCCAATTTCTCAAAGCATCAGACAGTTCCCGGGCATGTTCTAGAAAAGTACACTCACGACCCTTTGTAACACCCCGAAACTTCAACCTATATGTCTCTGGTTGTAATTCATATGCCCACAGAAAAGCCTCCTTCAATACCTCATAATCGATGCAAGACTCCAAGGGCAATGCATCATATGCCTTGAGTCCTTTGCCAACCAACCTAGAGGAAACAAGGGCTGCCCACTTAACCACGGGCCATTGGTGCTCCCGGCACTTCTTTTCAAAACGCAGGAAAAACTCGGTGACACCCGACTCATCAAATGCAGGGACTAACTTAAGAATGTGCGATAAAGACTGATCAAGACCTCGATTCCCAGAACCGAGACGCTGCCCTGTCGACTCCACCCGAGACTTCTCAAGCTCTCTGTCTGCACAGTACTTCGTAGCCTCAACCTGAAGCTCAGCCTCACGTATGGCCTTTCTCTCCTCAGCTTCAGATTCCCGCTGCTGCTGCTGAATCTTAGCCATCCCAAGCTGCTGATTAAGGCAGACAAACCTTGAGGAGGGGGTGCTACTATCAGGGACCCACCCCGTGAATCACCTAGAGGCATACCCAACCGCCATCGGGCATCGGCCTGCGGGAACGTACCCGGCTCCGGAGCCCGAGGGGGCGCCATGGTAGGAGTCGAGTGGAATGGGGGCTGGGCAGAAGGTGCCCCAGCTCCCGCTCCACCCGAAGCCCCACGCATCCCACCGAGCACACAGGTAACCAGCTCACCTCTCGACAAACCGCTAGTACCGGGAAACCCTAAGACCGTGGCTACACACTGCAGTCCGTACCGGTCTAGCCCCGACACCCGATCCGCTGACACAGGCTCCTCCAAAAATATCCGAGCATCCTCCTCACTGTTCACCACTCGAGCGCCGCCAGACAACTCCACCTTCTCTACCTCCTCGCCTGTGCCCTCACTGTGTACTGATCCGTCGTTCGACATAGTGTCCACCGGAAATCCTCAACGTTTATACAAAAACAAAAAATGCCTACTCTCATGTAGCACTATTCACTCAAAAATGCTTGAAGACAACTCAAGTGCTATACTACGTTGCCAAAAAAAATCCCACGTGTCCAAAATATTCCTCAAAAAACAAATGTCCAAAAATCCTGCAATTATTTCTTAGTACACTAGGTTGTTGTGATGACTAAGATAAGATACTAGTCAAGGTCGCCATTTGTTACGACCGGGGCTACGAATAAAACAAGGGCACTTAATGCTTGGACTAGTAATAGGGCACTATGCAACAACGGTACGCTAGATCCAAACCCTCGAACTTATATGCCGGCGAACAAAACACCTATACTCTCCAGAGTTAATCTGCGATAACCGGGTATCCTTAACTGGGCATAAATGTACTCTACTTCAGGCTAACCCACACTGGTATAGCCTGATAACACACAGGATGCAAGTTACGTTAAAATGCATAAACAAGAATCTTTGGAAAGATCAATTAAATCACTGCAAGAATTAATACAATAAAAAGATGCTTCAATACAGTTACTCTAAACAACAATAAACTCTTCACTCCTATCTGAAAGAAAGTGAAGTATAGTCCTACAGCATAGACCTGGAAACTTCTGAAGAAAGTCTGATGCTCATAAGATGCTCGTATCTTAAACTATATAAAGGCAGGAGGCAGGACACTACACGTTTAAAGCGAATACACAAAAAGATAGGACATAATATGTTAACTGACACGAGAATACTATAAATGCGCAACGGTAGTAATGCTCGCCACTAAAAGAAGTACTTCCTCATCAACGAAACAGCCTACTATGGTTGTGCGGCTCAGCAACAACCTAGACTAATGAATGCAGTGAATAATAATGCATACATATCAAAGAGCTTATATTAAATACTAATAAGTGTCTACTCAATTAATAATGTCTAGCTGGGACACTCTAGGTAAGGAACTGGGGTTGAGCAAGACAAGCTCGTAACCTAGTGATGTCCTTAAGACTGTATCTTTTAAGTTACGTTAATTGACTAGGGTGCTCTCTTGATAGATCGAGATCACAAGTATCTGGTTCTATCCTGGCGACCCTCTAAAGCCAAGCAAAGAGGCAGCAAAGTGTGGAACTGGCACAGGCCAAAGCCCTCAGTCAACACAGAGCTGCACTCGCAAAGGACACAACCAAAAAGATAGCACAGGCTACCACAGGACCGGTCGAAGTCGTGTAGGTATAAGCAAACCATACACACATCGATGACAACGACTACAGTTACCCTATCCCAGTCTAGCATTAAATAAAAGAGCAGAAACACTAGATCAATAATGGAGACACACAGAGTTCATAACCTATACTAACTAAGAACCCTCAAAACCTATTCTAAGTACATGTAAATATCTCAGAGGACGGCGCATGCAATACAATGGGCCGGCTATGGAAACCGTATGCAGAACCCAAGGGGACAAGTAATTGAATAAAGATGAGAAGTAATGGAAAAGAAGAAGTTCAGAGAGAGAAACAGTTCTAAAGGTGGTGATCGGGGGAGAGAGTAAGCAAGGGATGTTAGATGCATGCACGCCTAGCCTGTCCTGAGGAGGACAGCTCCTGGGGACCCCCATGAACACAGGAGCCCACAAAGACGTGGTGGTCGGCCAATCACAGGCCGAGACGTCACAAGGCAGCAGGTGTCACGTGACACAGCCAGACACGCCGGCCAATCAAGGGCGTGAGAAAGCCTGCGCGCAAGCCTCCGAGCGAGGGAGGCAGCACATGCATACACACGCACACATTACCACCACACTGCCTACATCGCTCTTTCTCCTTAACTTTATACAATGCATGTTATATTCTATTAATGATATAAAACACTTCCCGTTGTCACAGACGAAAACAAAGACCACCACTGGACTGTCTGTGACAATACGATTGCTAGGAAAGAAAGAACAACATTCTCTGATAACTGTAGCCCATTTCGATGTCCCTGGCGAGCGCTAGTGGCTACCGAGAGGCGATTCTGCCAACGCTGGTAGGCGTCACAATAATTAGACAGTTGTTGGAGCTTTGTATATTTATTTAACAGCCCAACTCTTAAGGTAACACGGGTCCAGTAACCCACTTCCTGTTCGGGCCGAAATGAGTTCAATATACGAATTGAATAGTTCGTGTACCCACACCAGATAGTACATTGGAACTCGAGAGCTCCTGTTACCATCTACTTGGATTCCCGCTATTCAGGTAATGACTCACTTCGACTTCGATCCATTCCAGGTTACCAGACTCAACTAATATATTGTACAATGCCCTCGGATGTCTAACTAAGAGACCAGGGCTTCTCTGACCAAAAACTCTTATTCGTAAATCTAAATCACAAATGCTATTTCCTAAATAATATAACCTTTACCGAGCCCCTGGATGTCTATCTATAAGACCGGGGCGTTACGAACATAATTTCTCCGAATACAATACAACACTGGCCCGTAGACCACTTAATTCCCCACAAATGGTATAATCTTTATCTCACCACCCATTTACATCATCGAACGCGTAGTCCGTTACACCTGAACATAAATTCTCTTAATTAATACAACACAATATCTTAACCCTAATACAATACAGACCCGTAGGTCATCTAAGTCTCCCGTAGGACACAATCTTTATCCTATACAATATTTAACTCTTTATCCGTTACACTTATTCCCGGATACGTACATAATATCTTAACGCAATAGATACGTCCTTACTAATTCAAAGATTCTATTTTAGGCTTATTCTCCATCGACGCTCATCCGACGGACTAACCATTAATAAGATTGTTGATTCAATTTCCTCAACATAAGATATAATATAATTCTTGGACTAGTGTCCTTCACATTCGGACTAGTGTCTAGCTTCCTCTATATATTTCCCTAATACTCGGACTAGTGTCCGTCACATTCGGACTAGTGTCCTTCCTATATATATATATATATATATATATCCCTAAGCTGAAGCTCATCTATCTGCAATTATCTATTATTCCCACTGATCCCTATAGTTGCTTTCAAATCTCAATCCCTCTTACTTTAATTAAATCTCTTACTATGAGATCCTATCTATTTGGTAGCTAATGGCATGGAGCCTTCTCAATCAATCCACTAATACTCTATGAACCATCATCCCTTTATCTTGTTTCATAAGTCAAGTCTATTTATCTTTAGTCTGTTCTATAAGAACACATTTATTATTTTACGAGGAACCACTGGGTCAGTTAACATGATCTCTCTCTCTTTCTCCTTATCTCCTGGAAACGGTCACTCTCAGCTACTACCTGTCGCCCCTCTTGAATTGTCTGGCTACAGGTGTGTAAACCAGCAATGTGGCGCCAGGCGGAGGGATACTGGTGGTGTAATCTCCATGTAGGTGAGAGTGAGGCCAGGCCTGAGAGAGTATTCACGGGAACTGTTGAGGTGGGCTGGAAGGCTGTAGTAGGGTAAGCCAAGTTTCCTGAGGTGCCCTGGGAAGAGAGAGAGGCTGGGCTGTGGCAAGCTGCCCCAGTGGTGCCCGGTGCCTGAATGAACCGGGAGCTGAATGAATGAATAAGAATATAGAAAAGGTGGGTGAGGGTGAAAGAAGGGAAGTTTTTATTGGTGTAGTAAGAGAGAAAGTGTCAAAGTAGGAGGATAAAGAGTGTCGGGGCTTGACCCAACGTGCGTGAGTTGTTTTGATTTTAGTGTTGGGGTTTAGAGGAGGGCTGTGACTGTTGGTATTATTATATTTTTGAGAGCTTCAGTATGACATGCCAAGAAGGGATGGAGATAAACAAATTTGGGTGGTAAAGGCAAAAGAGAATTAATTTTGGGTGGTAAAAGTAAATTTGTGGTGAAGTGAGATTCAGAGGCTCTGATCGGTCAAGAGTGGTATAGAGGCTGGACTGTGGACATGCCCCACCGTCTCTACCAGTCTGGACAAATCAGATGAGTCTGGGTGAATTTGAATATAAAATTTGGTGATGGAGAAGGTTTTAATGATGGTCTGGCAATTTTGGATGGTAAGGGTCTAAAGTGGGGCAGCAAGGCATGGCTGTCAACTGCCGAGTTTAGAGATGATTGCACTGTCTTATGAAGAGCTTAATTTACTTTAGTTTTTATTGTGTATTTGTGAAAGAATTAGACATTTTGGCTGGTAGGTGAGTAAAAGGAATGGTGAAAATTGAGTGTGAGTTTGTGGTGTAACAAAGTTATTATGTGAATAGGGGATTTGGAGCCTCTCTGATAATTGGATGCAAGAGGTTCCACCAGGGACTTGAGTGATATTATTAAAAATGTGGACAAAGTGATCAAAGGTCTCAAGCTTTTCAAGTTGTTTATTAGCCAGAAAGTCGTTGTAGACATTAAGTGGAGGGATGCGGGAGAGTTCATGCAAGTGTTCCGATGTTTGGAACTCATACCACTGAGTTCCATGGATCCACCTCAGTGCTTTGTTCTGTACTCTTTGGAGTTTAATTTTGTGGGAGTTTGCCAAAAGAGTGCTGGTCAGTGGGGCACATGAAAGTAGCAGTCTAATTAGGGCTTTGTACAAATGGGTTTTAGTTTTGATGGAGGCATTTCGAAAACGGAAAATTGATTGAAGAGATTTTGAAGCAATGGGGATAATCTGATTTGCATGACGATGAAAGTGAAGTTTTTTGTCAAGGGTAAGGCCGAGTACTTTGTTAGTGGGTGAGACAGTTACTGGCATGCGATCGGGAGGAGGTGCGCGGGAGTTGAGGAATAGTGGTCTAGGACGTAGGTAACCAGTGGATATGTAGGTGATAAAGGATTTTCGAGGATGAGCATGAATCCGCCATTTCTGTTCCCATTGTGCTATTCGGTCAAGCTCTCTCTTGGCTTTGTTTGTCAAACCGTCTATGGTAGTTGCCCTAACAAGTTGCGTCACGTCATCAGCATAGGAAATTGTGAGAGAGTCATTATTGATTGGATCTGGCATGTCATTAGTGTAGAGAATGTACAGTGTAGGTGCGAGCATGGAGCCCTGAGGTACGCCTGCATGGAGTGGAAATGAGTCTGAATAGAAATTTGAAAATTTAATTTTGGCTGATCTGTTATCTAAAAAGTTGCAGAGAAGTTTTATAATTGGTAAAGGGAAATTGAAGTTTTCGCAGATTTTGTACTTCAGGCCTACGTGCCATACAGTGTCAAATGCTTTGTTGATGTCTTTTGTGATGAGTGCTGTTTTGTGTCCACGTCTGGAGTGTTTGTTGATGTGAATGTAGTTGGTGATTATGTTAAGTGCTTCCTGAGAGGATCTGCGGGGTCTAAAACCAAACTGTTTGTCAGTGAGAAGTCCTTCGTCTTCGAGGTACAGTCTGAGTCGGCGATTTATGATTGTTTCAAAAGTCTTCCCAACAGTCTCAAGTAGACTAATGGGTCTGTAGTTCAGTGGGTCTTTGCTATTTTGATTTTTCTTGGGAATAAGGATGATTGTTTCAGTCTTAAAGAAGACGGGGAAGTAACCTGATGCCAGGATGGCGTTGTATAAGCAAGTGAGTGCATTAATAACCGGGAGCTCCTCTCCCCCCCATTAATATAGGCCTGCCGCTCAGCCCGGGGCGCTGTGATTGGCTGGCTCGCACGCGCGAGCTGCATATTCACTTTTGTCCCTTCTTCTTCTCTCTTTCCATAATATGTCCCAGGAAGTCGTTTGCAATTATCTTTTAGTGGCTTACGGGAGTATATGGCTGGCACTAAGTTATTTAAAAGATTGCAATCCGAAGGAACGGTCTGTGAAAGAAGCGAGTTTTTAGGCGAGGCTGTACGGGCATATTTCGGCTCCGACAATGGAGCCTTTTGATTGGCTAATCAAGGAGGTGTGCAGACGGTGGAAGTCATGCCTGGAATGTCCACATTATCTAGCCACAAGGCTCGGCCAAAAGGAACACGCTGATTGGCCGGCCGTCTTTCTACTTTAGTATATATATATATATATATATATATATATATATATATGTATATAGAGTTGGGTCAGTTAAGTTAAATAACTTTTAAATTAAGTAGTTAATTTTGAAAAATGCGTTAACTTGCCATAACTTAATTTAAATGTATCATTAATCGGTTGAATTTAATTAATTTCCCATTAAAATTATTCTATTTTATATGTTCTACTGTCTGGGAGAGCAGAGTGAAGAGGTAAATTCAAAACTCACATGCTAATATATATATTCAAATCCTATGTTTGTCTTATCAGAATAGTAGATATTTTTCATAATTAATTATACTTCCGTTGTCTGTCTCGTACGGTAAGAAAGAGAGAGAGTGTGTGTGAGTGTGGAAATGAGTAAATTACTCATACATATTTCGATACAAATGTAGTATTTTGTGTAGGCCTAGTTGTTATAATGCAAAGATATGAATATATTATGGACTAGCAGGGGTACCCGGCGTTGCCCGGGTTTAAATTCTACTACCATAATCACCACCATCAATCACTACTACCACAATCATCACAATACTATTACTACCATAATCACCGGCCTCGACCTGCCTGTGCCTCATTAAACGGCGACCTCGATTTTGGCCGCTAAATGACCTCCGATTTTGGATCTGACCTCATCCGTACTCCCATTTTGGGGGGCTGCGAACAACTTTCGTTCCATACACCTTTTCGATCGGAGGCCTCCTTCTGCCCCAAACAGACATTTTTTTAATTTTGTTTTTTTTCAATTTCGGCCTCGAAACGACCTCCGATCGTGGCCTCGCCCCCTCTATGACCTGACCCAGGTCAATTGACACCCATATGCAAAGTTTCAGCTCCCCAGGTCCAAAACTGCGGCCGCCTCTTAAGAACACACAGACAAACAGACACACAAACTGATTTAATAATATAGACAACTAGCAGGGGTACCCGGCGTTGCCCGGGTAATCACCATAATCACCATCACTACTACTACCATAATCACCATCATCAATCACTACTACCACAATCATCACAATACTACTACTACCATAATCACCGGCCTCGACCTCCGTGTGCCTCATTAAACGGCGACCTCGATTTCGGCCGCTAAATTACCTCCGATTTTGGATCTGACCTCATCCGTACCCCCATGTTGGGGGGCTGCGAACAAATTTCGTTCCATACACCTTTTCGATCGGAGGCCTCCTTCTGCCCCAAACGTCCCTTTTTCCGATTTCGCGCCCATTTTCTCCGTCCCTTTCACCCTGGGGAATTCTATTTTTTCACTAAAACCTGCCTAGAGACCCCCTTACTATGCATACCAAGTATGAACGCTCTAGCTTAAAAACTGCGGCCACCTCTATAGAACAGACAGACACACACACAGACAATCGAAATTATTATATACAGTAGATGTTAATATTCATATCGAAATTTTTCGTTTTTCAAAGGACCGGCTATTTATGAAGCTTGATGATGGACAAGGTTAGTCCGAAATATTGCAAGAAATATTATAGACGTCAAGATGAACACCGTCGTTGCTCTGATCCTTCTGTTTATAATATATACTGTATATATATATATACAGTATATATACAGTATATACAGGTATATATATATATATATATATATATATATATATATATATATATATATATATATATATATATAATTATATACAGTATATATATATATATATATATATATATATATATATATATAAATATATATACAGTATATCAGTATATATACAGTACGGTATATATATATATATATATATATATATAAGATATGTATATATATATATATATATATATATATTGTTATGTATCTTGATTCAAAAATGGTTAACTAAATAAAACTAGATCGAACAGACAATATGAAAGGGTATCAAACATTGAGAAGCATATTCGTTCCTTGTCTTCTACTATTGCTCAAAAGATTGGTTTACTTCGCAAGTGTTACAAAACATTCGCTTGTGAAACCACAGTCATAAAAAAAAATTATGCTTTTATTTTGCCTCATTTTTAGTATTGCTCTCCTGTTTGGAACTCGGCTGCTGACTGTCATTTGAAATTGCTTGATAAAGCTCTTAATTCTATTAAATTTATTCTCCCTGCTCTATCTCTTGATCTTCATCATCGGCGTCGGGTTGGTGCCCTTAGTCTTTTATTAAATTGTTTTAACAATTCTCAGCATCCATTGCATAGTGTTTTACCAGAACCTTTTATTCCAATTCGCGCAACAAGATTTACGAGGAGTCTTAATGACCTTGCCATGACTCCAATTAATGTTTCTACATCTCAGTTTTTTCGGTGTTTTATTCCTTCAATGATTCCCTTTTGGAATCATTTGCCAAACGAGGTTGTACAGTCAACCCATATCTCAGCTTTTAAGTCCAGAGTTAATGTTGTATTACAGCAGTAAATTTTTGTTTTAATCATGATTTGCTTTTATTCTTTTTAGAATGGTGTTTTGATTGACAAACTGATCTTTTCTTCTGGGCTCTCTAACTACTGTAGGCCTTTTCCTTTTTCTTAGTTGTCTTAGTCTCTCTCCAGTACTTACGGGTATTTTGTGGGGATTCATCTTTTATAGGTGTATCTGCACCCTGTTGGGAGGCTTAGACAGCTTCTATAATAATAATAATAATAAACAGCTAAAGGCCAATAGAACTTAAAATGTTAAAGTTAGTTATGTTGTTACTTGCTTTCCTCTAGCTGTTGGGACAGTTATCCTTTATACTCTTGTATTGAGTATTGTTCACATGTGTGGGGAGGTTCCTCTCACACCGCTCTCCTAGACAAAGTTGAAAGGAAGGCCTTTCGTATCATTAACTCCCGTCCACTCACCAACTCTCTGCAATCTCTCTCTCCGCCGCAATGTTGCATCTCTCTCGCTATTCTATCGCTACTATAATAATCAGTGTTCCTCAGAGCTTTCCCAGTGTATACCACCTCCTTTACGTAGGGCACGTGGTACCCGTCTTGCAACTCAATCCCACCCCTACTCTGTGCAACTCTCCAACCCAAGAGTGAAACGTTACTCTCAAACTTTCTTCTACTCAACAGCTGAGCTCTGGAACTCTCTCGCAGAATCAGTCTTTCCCTCTTCCTATGACTTAAATTGCTTCAATCTCAGTGTGTCCAGGCATTTTGGCTCGAACGTCCCTTGATTTTGGCCTTGTCACTCTTTCAACTATGGGGGAGGCACTCGCTATAAGCAGTTCTGCCTTTTGCCTCCCTCAATCACATAGAAAAAAAAAAAATCTGATACACTTCAATTAGATTTAATCATGAAACTATTTGAAGTTATAGAATTATTTTAATGTTTAATATTAAGTAGGCTACTAATTACGAATAGAGAAAAGCTTGGTATGTAAGTAAGGACTTTTAAGCAATTATAAACTAATTATATACTAAAGTAATTAATCTGGATTATCATTAAAGTATAAATATTATTAAGATCTTTTTATATATACTTAATTTAGTTCGTTAACCCTTTAAATATTATGTTTTACTCTTTTTCTCTTATCTCGTTATACATTTAATCATTGTCCTCTTTACGGATCTTAAATCATTATTATTATTATTAGATTAGCCAATTAGTTATTCTTATTCTTTTTTATTAATGCAAGACTTTTGATGAATCAATATAATAGAGCAGGGAATATATAAAGTCACATATGAAATGGAATTGTATTTATAAAACAAATAAAGTATTTAACAATCACAAAACATTAGGTGATTATCAAGGAAATTAACATTTAGTACTTCAGGATCGTTTTATATCCGTTTTGGTTCACTTTAACTACATAGAATAAAGTTGGTTTGCTTTACAATATAAACTTAAGTCACAAGAATGTAATAGGACTTGAAACAATGCTTAATTACTAATGACAATAGTTTTACATCAAGTCATTTAAGAACATAACATAAGAAAATGGGAGTCTGCAGAAAGCCGATTGGCCTAAGCAAGGCAGATCCCTGTCCCACACAACCCCAATTACAAAGCCCAATTATAGGCTCAACACTCTAATACCCTGAGTATCATCTTACCAAAACGGTTAGAGATTAACGCAGGATTACGGGGGTCTGCAGAGCGCTGATTGGCCCAACCCGGCTGATCCCCCTTCACACCCAACCCTTTTCGTCCATATGCTTATCCAATTTTATCTTTAAGCTCCCTACCGTTTTTAATCCCACTATAGCACTTGGTAGTTTCCAATATCCAATCACAAAATTGTATCTAATAACAAAATTTATCTAATCATAAATTTTAACTCCAATCACAAAATCCATAAATCAATAATGAGGCTAGGTATTTCGACATACCTCTGGTTATCTAACCGTCACGAGTTCACTCACGAACTATCTAGTAGTGGTTCGGGCACGCACTGAAATAAAATAAAAAATTTCAGCCTCTCTCGTCTCCCTTGCCACTGCTTTCTTCCCCAGCCAAGAATGTACTGATTTGATCTATCAAATATCTGTCCTTATATACGAGTCCATCACCACACTAGTCCAATCAGAGCTTGGTTCAGGGGTTACGTCATCAGGTCCAAGGTGCCGCTACCAGTCACATGAGGGGGGCTAGTGCGCGATCCAATACGGGCAAGGTGGCTAGTGTCTGTCCAATTACAGGTGGTGGGAGTAGGGGGGTTGCTCACCACATCACAGCTGCCCCGCCCCTCTCACGCGTTTTTGGCGGGAAACAGCTCTCTCTCTCTCTATCTCTCCAGGCACGTACGCAGGTATGAGAGATAGAGAAAGCTTGCCACGAGGTGCACAGTCTCGGATCACAGCTTGGTGTCGGTCGCATAACATCCGGGTCTTTTCGGATGTTACATCCCCCCTGCTAGAAAAGAGTACAAGAGGAGGAAAGTATATGACAATATTTTTAGACTCTTGACAAACAATCTGCCAGCACGTTCTGGACACCCTTAATGTGTTTTGCATCTAAGGCATACTCCTGCACCAACAAGCTCCACCTGGTCAGTTTTTGGTTCTTATTTTGGAACTTGTGCAACAAAAATTATGGGTGATGGTCAGTATATACAGTGATGGAACCAGGGGCAGATTGAACATAGACACTAAAGTATTGAAGTGACAAAATCAACGCTAACAGTTCCTTTTCTATTACAGGGTAATTATGTTGAGCAGAATTTAACTTTTTACTAAAATAGCAAACAGGATGCAATACATTACAGTCATCCTCCTGGAGTAACACGGCTCCGACCCCGGTATTACTCGCATCAACATCTAGGGAGAAAGATCTGGTGAAATCAGGGGCACGGAGAACAGGATAGTTAGATAGAATGTATTTGGTAGCACTGAAGGCTTCCTCACATTCAGAGGACCACTCAAACTTCACATCCCTTCGGAGAAGATCTGTTAATGGTGCTGTTAACCTTGACAAATTTAGAATAAATCTCCTATAATACCCAATCATTCCTAAGTATCTTTGGATTTCCTTCTTATTTGTAGGCGTTGGGAAATTTAAAATAGACTCTACTTTAGCTTGAGGAGGTGCAATCTGACCCTGTCCTACTGTATATCCAAGATATTGGACGGTACTCTTGATGAAAGTGCATTTCTTTAAGTTCACCACTAGATTTGCTTCAGCAAGGTTAAAAAAAAGTAATCTGATTTGTTGTAGATGTTCTTCACATGTATGAGAAAAGAGGAGGATATCATCGATGTAAACTACACATCCAGGCACCCCCTCAGTCACCTGATTCATTAGGCGCTGAAAGGTAGCTGGAGGGTTTATCAAGCCATAAGGCATTACTTCACAGCAGAAGGCTTGATTATTTACAACAAAACATGAAATCTCCCTTGCTCGGGGAGTAAGAGGTACCTGCCAATATCCTTTCATAAGGTAAATTTTATTTATATAACTGGCTGTGCCAATCTGGTCAATACAATCATCAATCCGTGGCAGTGGATAGGTATCATTTTTTGTTACGGCATTGACTTGTCTGTAGTCCATGCAAAATCTATAACTCCCGTCTGGCTTAGGCACAAGTGTGACCGGACTACTCCACTGGCTTAAGGCCCTAGTAATCAGATCATTTGACAACATGAAATCTAATTCAACTTGCAGAATACTCCTGCGCTGTGGTGAGACATGGTATGTGGTTAATTTGATTGGTGCTGCATCCCCGACATCTATGTCATGCACGGCCAATGAGATGAGCCCTGGAGTATCACGGAACACACAGGGAGACTGGGATAAAACATGGATTAGTTGGTTAGCTTTCTCGGAGGGAAGATGACATAATTTTGTTGGTAATTCCCCCCATGCTACTGAATTACCTTTAAAGTTAGATAGACCACAAGACAAGTCAAAGTCATTATCGATACCTTCAGGATCTGGGACAGTCTGCTGCATGATCTGTGGGTAAGGACTACGAACATCATCACCCGCATCATGTCCACAGGTCCTTTCATTTATTACTGCCACAGAAGGAGAATCTGGAGGAGTGGAGTCAGGGGCCCTATGATAGGGTTTTAACATATTTATGTGAAATACTTGCTTAGGCTTCCTCCTGTCTGGGGTATCCACTAAGTAGTCAGTAACACTCACCCTTATTACTACTTTATATGGGCCTCTAAACTTTGCTGATAAAGGTTGGCCGAAGAGGGGAATGAGAACCAAGACCTCATCACCGGGCCGAAACTCCCTCACACGGGCTCTTTTATCGTACCATACCTTCATGGTGTTTTTAACCACTCTTAGATTCTGTGCTGCAAACTCGCACGAGGATCTCAGCCGGGTTTTGAAGTCTAACACATACCTTAGGAGATTTTGGTTCCCTTCCTGGCTAACTAGGCTGTCCTGCAATAGCTGCAAAGGGCCACGTACCTGGTGACCGAAAACTAGTTCATTGGGTGAGAAGCCCAGAGATTCAGTTGGAACCTCACGGGTGGCAAACAAAGGAAAAGGTACCCCCTTATCCCAATCGCCTTCAGTTTCTTCACAATATTTCCTCAACATAGATTTTAGAGTTTGATGGTATCGTTCGAGGACCCCTTGACTCTCTGGGTGGTAGGAGCTGGACTGCACATGGTCGATACCCAATTCCTTCAGGGACTTCTGAAATATATTGGAAGTTAAATTAGTACCTTGATCACTTTGCACCTCATGGGGGAAACCCATTCTGGTTAAGAATTTGAGCAGTTCCTTAATGACTGTTTGGGCTGAAGTATTTCTTAACGGTATAGCCTCTGGGTAACGAGTGTCCATGTCCATTATAGTTAACAAATATATATGTCCCTGGGATGTCTTTGGCAATGGACCAACGATATCCACTACCACCCGAGTGAAAGGGTTCTCGAACACTGGCAAGGGCACCAGAGGATGTACAGGCACCTTTTGATTAGGTTTTTCTGTCATCTGGCAGGTGTGACACACTCTACAAAACTCCACTACATCTGCATGCATTCCTGGCCAGTAAAAGTGGGCTCTAATGCGTCGATCTAGGGTTTTCCTCACACCTAAGTGCCCTGCTAAGGGTATACTATGGGCCATTTCTAGTATATCTCTACGACAAGGTTTAGGAACGACTACCTGATGTACGTACTATGCCCCGTCATCAATAGGTCTATGTGGCGGTCTCTACCTACGCCGCAAAACTCCTTTCTTCATATAAAAAAACTCACCCCTCTCCTTCTCGCACTCCTCTTCACTCACGGCACTGGCAGCTAACTCCTTACATTCACTGTCATCTCGTTGTAACTCTACCAGGCCACTAGGACAATTAGGAGGGGTTTCATGATTATCATTAGGCTCAAGGTTAGCCATAAAAATGTCAGACAGATCTACTAGTCTCCACATCAGGCACAGTTGGAGCATCATTCACTACTCTGTCATCCCTTTTATCTACTTTCACAGTTGGTACACTTGTATCAGAGGGAACTGCTACTTTGAGCCATAGATCGAGTGACATCACACACAGGGAAAACCTTTGGCATCTCCTTCTCGAGCTCACCAGTCAGCGGCCCGTCAACAGGGGAAAGTGACAAAACTGGGTCTGGTCGGACCCTCTCACCAGCCACATCATTCCCCAAAAGGAGTGTTACCCCGGGCACAGGGATATCCTGAGGTCTACACAAAGCTATACAGGCTTCACCCTTCAGCAAATCACACTAAATCTCTCCATTCACTAAGTAAGCTGGAAATTGGCCTCCAGCACCTCTCATTATTACTGGTTCGCCAGTTGGGCATTCAGCATAAGGATTCACCATGAGGGGGTTCCATGTCATCTCAACCAGTAGACCATTTCAACCAGTAGCTCTCAACCAGTGCCAAATTAAGCCAGACCAACCAAACCAGTGCCAAAATATAGTACTAACCTAACCTAACCTAACCTAACAGTATTGGTTGATTTGGTACTGGTTGAGAGCTACTGGTTGAAATGGTCTACTGTTTGAGTTGACCGGTCACCCCATGAGGGTGCTAGTAGAACCAGTATCTCTCAAAATTTTCACTTCATGTACACAACCATTCAGTTTCACATATCCAGATGAAATAAAGGGACGGTAACTGTCTTGAACTGATGGGGATAATACTACAGGTTTATCCTGGACTGATGGGGATATTACTACAGGCTTAACCCTTGCGTGTTGCACCACACACGCTACTACACCACTTCCTGTCGAGTTTACGTTAGTAGCTAGGTACTCCTGCAGTCGGGAGTCCTGCATTGAAGGCACATTTGGGTGGTTTTGATTATTGGGAGAGGCAGATACTGCAGCTACTGTCGGCCCCGATCTCTCGGCTCTCTCCTTGGCCCAACATTAACTCCCCCAGACATATTATGTTCCAGTAAGTCAGAGGAGGCGGGAGACCCAGGATCATTGCCACTGGCTCGCACTACACTCACAACAACACTGCGGCTGTTACAATTATCGCAGGAAACTGAGGTTGCCACCAACGGTTTTATCGTATGGTAACTTATCGGACTTACTGAGCTCATATGACGCAAAATTGAGTCATAAACTTATTGGAGAGGTATAGAGATAAGTCCATATGACGCGATCGCGTCATATGAGTTTTTGGTGGACTTATTCATATGACGCGATCGCGTCATATATGTCGTAAGGAGTTTTTAACCCTCTCCGAAATATGACGCGATTTTGAGCCTATTAGGGATACCGTACGGTACTTTAAAGCCTTTGTTACCATCAGGGGTAACACGCCTTCTGCGTGTCGTAAGAGGCGACTAAAGAGGTTGGGTCGGTGGGCTTGCGACCCCCACCCGGAAAAAATATCGAAGCAAGGAAAAACGAACGAACAGCCTCGGATGCGGACGGAACCAACGTTGACGAACCACGACCGACTAAGGACATGCCTTCGGACATTCTGAGAATGGCTACGTGGAATGTTAGTGGCATGAATGATGGCACAAAAGAGAGAGAGGTTCTGGAAGTGTTAGTGAATGCCAGGCTGGATGTATGTGGAATGACAGAGACCAAATGGAAAGGTTCAGATGTGAGAGAGTGGGAGTGTGGAATGGGTGTGTGTGTGCTGGAGTGAGTGAAGGAACAGCGAGACAAGGTGCATGTTTGTTTGTAAGTAGCAAATGGAAGGAATGTGTAAGAGAGTATGGGTCTGTGGGTTCAAGGATTGTGTGGGTGAGAATGAAAGTAGGAATACAAACGTGGGTGATTGTATGCGTGTATGCCCCGACAGAGGATATACTTGAAAGAAAGAAAGAGGAGTTCTGGATGAATGTGGAGGCGTGCCTGGAGAAGTTTGACAAGAACGAAAGAATATTTCTGATTGGGGATATGAATGGTAAGGTGGGTGATAGGAAAGTTGAGGGAGTGGTGGGAGGGTGGGGGGTACCATCAGAGGTGAATGGGAATGGTAGTGCACTTGTGGACGTATGTGTGGGGAGGAGGCTGTGGATAGCCAACACCTTCTTCCGACACAGAATGATCCACAGGTACACGTGGAAACGGATGTTGACGATGAAGGATAAGACAGTGGTGGAACGAAAGTCATTGATGATTATGTATGTGTGGATGAACGAATGAAGAAATCTGTGATGGATGCTAGGGTGTATAGGGGTATTGGAGGGGGTCTGTCTGATCATTATGTAGTGGTAGCTAAGGTTAGGATACAAAAGAAGTGGGTGAGGAGAGCGGGAGGGAGGCGAGAGGAGGGTGGAATGGTGAGGAGGGTGGAGAGGTTGCAGGAGGAGGAAATCAGGGAGGAGTATAGGAGAGCAGTGGAAAGACGACTAGGTGGGTTCGACCTGGAAGTTATGGAGGAAGTGGAGGAGATGAGCAAGGTGTTTAAGGATGAGATCTGTGCAGCATGTGAGGAGGTGTGTGGAGTGAGGAGAAGAGGGAGGGGAGTGAAAGGTACAGCATGGTGGACAGAAGAGGTAAGAATAGCTGTGGAAGAAAAGAAGAAAGCATATAGAGAGTGGTTGGGTAGTAGAGGGAATGAAGATTCCGAGAGACAGAAACGAGCGAGGTACGTGGAGAGTAAGAGGGTGGTGAAGAGAGTAGTGAAGGAAAGTAAGAGAAGAGTAGATGAGGAATTTGGAAGGAATCTGAGTGTAAAATGGAGGGAGAGTAAGAAACTGTTCTGGAAAGAAGTCAAGAAAGTTAGGGAAGGTAGCAAGGGAAACAGTAAGGGTGTGAAAGATAAGAATGGGAGAATGCTAGCCGAGAAGCAAGAGAGAGTCGAAAGATGGAGGGAGTACTTCAGTGAGTTGCTAAATGAAAGGAATGAAGAGCCAGCAAACATAGCTGGATATGGTATGGGAGGGAGAAGAAGAGAAGTAGTGGAGGAGGAGGTGGGGATCAGGAGGTCAGAAGTGTGGGAAGCCATGAAAAGAGTGAAGTTGGGGAAAGCACCAGGAACAGATGGAGTGTGTGGGGAAATGTTGAGGTATGGTGGTGAGATAGTGATAGAATGGGTATGGAAAATGTGCAAACTAGCATGGGAGAAGGGAGTGCACCCGATGACTGGAAGACTGGCATAATAGTCCCCCTATATAAGGGCAAAGGGGAAAGAGGAGTGTGTGGTAACCACCGAGGAATATGTCTTCTAAGCGTAGTAGGGAAGGTATACAGTAGGGTAGTGATTGAGAGAGTGAGAGTGAGAACGGAGAAATGGATAGGCGACGAGCAGGGAGGTTTTAGGAAGGGAAGAGGATGTGTAGATCAGATTTTTACCCTGAATTGTGTTGTGGAGAAGTATCTGGAGAAGAAACAAAAGGTGTATGTTGCCTTTATGGACTTGGAGAAGGCCTATGACAGAGTGGATAGAGAAGGTTTGTGGAAAGTACTTAGAATATACGGAGTAGAGGGCAAGTTGCTGAAAGCAGTGAAGAGCATGTATGAGGGTGCAAAGGCGGCAGTACGTGTGGAGAGTGAGCAGAGCGAGTTCTTTGACCTGAATGTTGGTTTGAAACAGGGGTGTGTGATGTCCCCGTGGTTGTTTACTGTATATATGGATGGAGTTATGAAAGAAATACTATCAAGAGCAGTGGATGTTGGTGTATCGCTGAAAAGGGAGGGAATTGAGTGGAAGCTACCTATACTGCTGTTTGCGGATGATACAGTTCTGATGAGTGATAATGAATGGGAGTTGCAGGGTCTGGTAAATGAGTTTGGAACAGTGTGCGAAAAACGGAATTTGAAGGTAAATACGGGGAAGAGCAAGGTTATGGTCTTCGAAAGGGGTGAAGTCACAGAGTGTGAGGTGAAGCTGAACGGTCAGGCTATGGAGATCGTCAACTCTTTTAAGTATCTGGGTAGTGTGTTGAGTAAAGATGGGACTATGGATGAAGAGGTGCGGGAGAGGGTACAACAGGGGAAGAGGGTTGTAGGAACGCTAAAAGCAGTAACAAGAAAAGGGGTGGTCAGTATGGAAGTGAAGAAGTCCTTGCATGACAGTGTGGTAATCCCGACACTGACTTACGGAAGCGAAGCATGGACGTTGGTTGAGAGACTCAGACCAAGAGTGAGAGCAGTGGAAATGAATTACTTAAGGAGTGCGTGCGGAGTTACATGGAGGGATAGACAGACTAATGAGGAAGTAAGAAGGAGGTGTGGTGTGGAGGTAGATGTGCTGGAAAGTGTGAAAAGGAACAACTTGAGATGGTTCGGCCATATGGAACGTATGGAAAGCGAGAGAATGACTAAGAGGGTGTACGAGAGCGAGGTGGAGGGACAGAGGGGGAGAGGTAGACCGAATATGAGGTGGAAGGATGGAGTGAGGAAGTACATGAACGAAGGCGGTGCTGGTTGGGGGGAGGGGCGTCGACTGACTGGGGACAGAGGTGCATGGGGGCGGTTCGTTCGTGGCCACCCCTTCGGGGATCACGGCGTCAGGCAATAGATAGATAGATAGATAGTTTAGTTACTTCAACCTCTGCAGTTGTCTTTGAGTTAGCTGTGGGCAGAAAACTAATTTTGGAGAGGTAATTATAAGAGTGAGAGAACTCTATTTCTTATTGCTAAGCTGGCAACCTCTGCGTCATATGAGCGTGAAAGGGTTAATAAGCTAAGTAGCCTCTCTTGCCACAATAAGTACACACTTTCTGGGATACATTCCCCTTGTAAGCATTATTATTATTGGTTTGGGCCCCACCTCTGTTACCATTACCAGGAGTCACATTCTTAGTTGGGGGAGCATTTTTAGTTTGGCTAGCATGGGGAGACGTTACAGGCTTTTGCGAGTGACTGGATTTATCAGATTTGTGAATGGGGTCTTAAATTTATCATATGGCTTCTTCCCATGGAATTTGTTGTTTAGTACACAGGTATCAGCCATGTCTGCAGCTTCGGCAAGAGTTTCTACCTTTTTCCCTCTCAAGTGATAGGCTACTGATGAATCTATCTTCCATAGGAAATAGGAAATGCCGCTAGCAGTCACATGAGGGGGGCTGGTGCGCGATCCATTACGGGCAAGCGTGGCTAGTGTCTGTCCAATTACAGGTGGTCGTGCTCACCACGTCACAGCTGCCCCGCCCCTCTCACGCGTTTTTTGGCGGGAAATAGCTCTCTCTCTCTATCTCTCTCCTCTCTCTCTCTCCAGGCACGTACGCAGGTATGAGAGAGAGAGAAAAAGCTTGCCACGAGGTGTACAGTCACGGATCACAGCTTGGTGTCGGTCACATAACATCCGGGTCTTTTCGGATGTTACAATATATATATATATATATATATATATATATATATATATATATATACATATATATATATATATATATATAGTTGCAATAGATTCATTTGAAGGGAAGCGTAAGCGAATAATGAAAGTAAAAACCATAGCTGCTACCACAAAAAAATAACTTATTATTTCCCGTTGAACTACTAGACCTAGACGGATATTCTAGTCTATCAGTATTTTCATCATTACTATCAGTTACATGTGGCTGGGATTCTATTTGATTGTCACATGAAGTACCATATGCTGCTCCATCTGGAGAGGGTATTTTACTTACACACCCAGTTTTTTTTAACAAAACCCCGCAACAATCTTGTCAAGTGAGCTGGCTAAGGTCGAAACTCCTAGTCGAGAGAGATGTACTCCATCCTAGGCTTACAGTTCATCCTTACCATAGATCGCATAGATACGCATATCTCCGTAGGTACTCGGAAAAAAGGCACCTGGAAAAAAAGGCACAGGAAAAAAAGGCACAAGAAAAAATGTCACAAATTACGGACTAGGAAAAAATTACACATAAAACAAATGTTGCCTTAAGGAGTAATAGACATGTAAAATGTGTTTCGATGCAATATGCAATATTGTTCGAATCTGAATTTATAAAGAGACACCTTCGCAAATAACGATTAAGGAGTTTAAAGCTTTGAAGTGTATATACATTAATTTACATGCCTCTACACTCTTGGACTAAATCGAAGCCCGAAGAATACGAAGCTATGCCGAAGTGATTTGAATCTTAGCAAAATTTCAGTAACTGATATCTATAATGTGTAGGTTCCTTATGTTATTAGAAGCTTTTATTGGGTCAGCAATTGGTTGGGCAGCGACCCAACTATATGGTGTGCTATTCAGTAGATCCAAGCTGACCATGCTGTTGTAGCCACTCAGATCCTCCAAGAATCTCGTGCTGAACCTCTACGGAAGCGCCAAAAAAAAAGGTTTACCGGTATTAGAATCGTCTAAGAAGAATGAAGAATCTCTGCCAAGATCACCAGGCTGGTCCGTAGAAGAGTTATTTGGAAGGAGCTGGATATATAATTTGATGGAAATCGTAAGCTAGTTATAAACAACATAATCCATACCCAAAATATTTAAGTAATTTTTAGCCTGAAAATATGTTGTGTATATTTACAAGGATAATTAACTTACCTTATTAGACATTGTAATACATTTTCATAATATGCCATTTTTTCCTACCCCGATGAATATGCCATTTTTTCCTGTGCCTTTTTTTCCGGTGCCATTTTTTCCTGTGCCTTTTTTTCCTTTGCCTTCTTTTTTTCCTGCATTCATCTCCGTATCATTGCCCTTCGGAGCCTGTAGTGATTTATTAAGCTTGGTACACAGGTGGTAGGCCTACCGGGTAATTCATATTATTTAGAACATATTATAACTCCCAATTTATTGCTAAAGAAGATATATAACTTACCGGGTAGGCACATACAGACACACACACTAAAATGTATATACATATATATATATATATATATATATATATATATATATATATATATATATATATATATATATATATATATATAGAGTATATACTGTATATGTATATATATATATACAGTATATATATACCTTTATATATATAGTATATATTATTTTTTTTGCTATGTGATTGAGGGAGGCAAAAGGCAGAACTGCCTATAGCGAGTGCCTCCCCCATAGTTGAAAGAGTGACAAGGCCAAAATCAAGGGACGGTCGAGCCAAAATGCCTGGACACACAGAGTTTGAAGCAATTTAAGTCATAGGAAAAGGGAAAGACTGATTCTGGGAGAGAGTTCCAGAGCTCAGCTGTTGAGTAGAAGAAAGTTTGAGAGTAACGTTTCACTCTTGGGTTGGAGAGTTGCACAGAGTAGGGGTTGGATTGAGTTGCAAGACGGGTACCACGTGCCCTAAGTAAAGGAGGTGGTATACACTGGGAAAGCTCTGAGGAACACTGATCATTATAGTAACGATAGAATAGCGAGAGAGATGCAACATTGCAGCGGAGAGAGAGAGATTGCAGAGAGTTGGTGAGTGGACGGGAGTTAATGATACGAAAGGCCTTGCTTTCAACTTTGTCTAGGAGAGTGGTGTAAGAGGAACCTCCCCACACATGTGAACAATACTCAATACAAGGACGCACTATGCCCCTGTACAGAGCAAGAAGTTGTGCAGGGGAAAAGAACCCCCTAAGGCGGTTGAGCACACCCAGCTTCTGGGAGGCTGCCTTAGCAAGACTGGTAATATGGTCCTTCCAACTGAGAGCAGAAGAAAAAGAGACACCAAGAATATTGAGAGAAGATGAAGGATTGATTTTTGTATTGTTGAAGAATAAGGGATAGTCCGCTGGGAGTTCCTTACGGGTAGATAGATGGAGAAATTGGGTTTTAGAAGCATTAAAGGTAACAAGGTTTTCTCTGCCCCAATTGGAGATAGTATTTAGATCAGAATTTAAGAGTTCTATGGCTTCATTATGTTTGTCGTTGAGGGATTGCTGGCTGGGGCGTTCTGAAAAACTAATGGAGTAGTGTAAGGTTGAGTCGTCTGCGTATGAATGGATGGGAATTGAGGTAGAGTTGAGGAGATCATTTATAAAAATTAGAAAGAGAATAGGAGATAGGACAGAGCCCTGTGGAACACCGGATTTTATAGGGTGAGGAAGTGAACAATGGCCGTCCACAACCGCAGCTCTGGAACGGCCGGAAAGGAAATTAGAGACAAAGGCACAGATGGAGGGATAGAAACTGTAGGAGGGTAGTTTAGAAATTAAAGATTTGTGCCAGACTCTATCGAAGGCTTTCGATATGTCTAGTGCAATAGAAAAAGTCTCACCGAATTCCCGAAAGGAGGATGACCAAGAGTTAGTAAGATATGAAAGAAGATCACCAGTAGAGCGTCCCTTAAGGAAGCCATACTGGCGATCTAAGAGCAGATTATGAGAAGAGAAATGCTTAAGAAATTTGGAAGCAAGAATAGTTTCAAAAACTTTAGAAAGACAAGAGATGAGAGTAATTGGACGATAGTTGGAGGGTTGAGAGCGGTCACCCTTCTTTGGGACAGGTTGAATGTGAACAAATTTCCAGCATGAAGGGAAGACATTAGAGGATAGACAGAGACAAAAGAGTTTGCCTAGGCAGGGAGTCAGCACGGAAGCACAGTTTTTGAGAACAACAGGAGGAACACCGTCCGGACCGAACGCCTTATTAGTATTAAGCCCAGAGAGGGTAGAAAGTACATCTTTAGAAGAGATTAGGATATTAGGCATAAGTAAGAGAGAGGAGGGTGGAGATGGAGGAATAGCACCGGAATTATCCAAGGTGGAGTTTCTAGCAAAAGTTTGAGCGAAGAGTTTAGCTTTGTCAGAGGAAGAAGTGATGGTTGTGCCATCAGAGTGGAAAAGGGGAGGGAAAGACGTGGAAGAGAAATTGTTGGAGAGGTTTTTGGCTAGATGCCAGAAAACTTGGGAAGAGCTAGAGTTGGATAGTTCAGTGCATTTATTATTGATGAAAGAGTGTTTGGCAAGTCGAGGAACAGATTTGGCTTGATTCCGGGCAGAAACATAGGAAGAATGAGAGTCTTGAGTTTTAAGGCGTCGGTACCGTTTGAATGCTTCCTCCTTATTGCGGACAGCAGTAGAACAGGCGTGAGTAAACCAAGATTTTTAGCATTAGTCTGAGAGAAAGAGAATGGAACGTATGCTTCCATGCCCGATAGGATTACCTCGGTAATGCCGTCAGCACTCTCCGAGAGTCCCCGGCCACGGAAGCAGAAATCATTCCATGGGAAATCAAAGAAGTACTGCCGGAGAGCCTCCCAGTCGGCAGCGCCAAAGATAGAGAGATATATATATATATAGAGAGAGAGAGAGAGAGGGTGGGGTGGGGGCAAGGGACGGGGAGGATGGACTAATCCGCTGCGGCGGGCGGATTTATTTTCCCCTTAATCTTTGTCATTAAGGTGTTAATGGCCTTCTCAAGACAGAATACCTATATTTATTAGAGGCCCCTCCATCATTGACGATATGCCTATTAGTATAATAGCCTCCATTCAAGCGCCCGCGGTCAACCAGTTTGAATATACCGCCGCGGGGAGAACGGAGTACGCTTCATAAGAGTAACGCTTATTCTCTTATGGAATCGTCTTATGATTGGGTACTCACTACGAAAAAACCTTCGTAAAATATAATAAAGAAAAATATACTTAATAATTGTTATACTACAGCTTTCCATCTCGTGGATTTCTTGTGCGGGCTTCCTTGACGCTGCTCTCTGAGCCGCCATACTTCCTTCCTCTTCCCGCGGTCGTACCGAGAGGTTGGGTGCCAGTGTGCTCCGCTTCATTCTTCGTTTTCTCCCTTCTAGTTAGTCCTTACTCATTTGTATATATCTGAGTTGTATTGAACAAGGTTTTAGATTAACTAGCACAGGCTACCCCATTGGTACGCCCGCAGGAAGTGTTAAAATAGGGTACTTTGTACAGGCGCTTCGAGTCCACCAGGATCTGCGCATCATATGTTTTATATGTTATTGTCAATCTGCGCCTTAGCTATTGCTTAACTATTAGTTAGGAGGCTACTTCGATGCAGGAATATGCATCAGGCCGTCTCTATGAGGCAGTTGCATTATTGTTTTTAGCAGACGCTCTAGTTTAAGGGTTGCCACACATGGTGTGGAATCTTCTAGATTCCGGGTCTGCGTGTGGGCCCCTCTCTTGGGCCTCGTCACTATGTGCTGCTGCTGCTGGGTCTTCAGGAGGATGGGGAGCTGCCGTTTTGCTGTTTCTACGAGCCTCGTGGCTAGCCTCAGTAGGGGTCTCCGGGTAAGGCTAGGGGTCATTATTTAATGAATAAAATTATTCTATATGTTATAGCCTAAGTTGTTTCCCTGAGTTTGCATGTGAGATTTTACATGTTTACAGGGAATCAGGAGATGTCCTGATGGTGTGGGTTTTTTTGGGGGTGTCTGACATTCCCAGATAAGTCAGTACCTCTAAAAATTTTGGTTCGTTTTTCCGGCGGCTTTCAAAGCCAGCTGCCTGTTTCTCGTCCAGCGGACGAGTAAGGTACTTACCAAATGTCCCGGCGTGGTATGCTAAACCACGAACCTCCCGGCGGAAATGCGATTTCCTTAGGGAGTAACTCGGCCCGCCGAGTGAACTCGCCCTGACCGATAGCCTCACGCGGCAACTTAGTACGCCCGGCGCACAGTTCAATGGGAAACACTGGCTAAATAGTCAGTGATAACAAAAAAGCGTGGTCATTTGCTATCTCTCTAGTCCGAATAGTCATTGATAGTAAAACGCTTCAGGTTATTGAGGGCCAGTGACACTTTGTCACAGGTAAGCAGTTAAAAAAATTGGAGAAACCTAGAAGTTTCTCTTGGTCAAGTCCAGCGGAAGGTTAGAGTAGCAGTGGCTATAGCTAATTTTCTGGCGGACTTGAGGTAGGATGTGTTAACACCTCTCAGGTTATCCTTATGAGCATTGATTCCTGGAAATTTCTACTTCCAGATCACAACACTTCAGTAGCAGTACCGGCGGCAGGAGAGGAGCCGATTACGGCGAGGGGGGGTCCTAGCTCCATCATGCCTCGGTTTGACTTGTGCACTACTCCTACCTGTTCCCTCTTACCAGTATTCGCACATAAATTATGTATTAAATGCGTTAAGTGCCTCGATCGTTCACGGGGCTTATGAGATGTGCCGTGTGCTCAGAATTAAGAGCGGCTCTCTTCATCAAGAGATACCTTTCATGCCTAGTGGCACTAAAAGAGATAAAGAACTTGTTTAATGGTTATGCAAAGGACGTGGCCCATAAAGCATTACACTGTGACGATGAGGCCCTGTGGGATCATCTAGTAATTAAATCTCCTTTAATAAAGTGAACTCCGGCCAAGTCAACAAAACTAAAAACGAAAACTAAAGTCCTTTCCAAAGAGCTGGTGAGTAGTAGTAGTAGTGACAGTGAAAGCGCCGAGGAGACCCCCCCTGACCGGTCGAAGAGGAGACGGTCGCCTTCTCTGAGGACCAAGTCTCGGTCCAGATCACGGTCCCCCCATAAACAATCCCGTCATTCGTCAGTAGAGTCATCTAGGTCGACTAAACGATGGAGGGAGGACTCTGATTCTTCGACAAGACAATCTAGTTCAGGACATAAAAGTGCCCGCACGGATATCGCGAAGCCGCACCACCAGCCTTCGCCGGGGTCACGGCCACTCCTCTCCACCTCTACCTCCACATTGACTTACGTCCAATCGGGCAGCTCGGAGGTAGGGACGGAGGGGATTAAGTCGAGTCCTAGGGATGTGCATAGTCAATCTTTGAGTGAATCACAAGACTTTACCTTCGCTATACCTAAGTTAAATTATGTAGCACATGGAGCTCCACCGATTGTGTCGAACAGGGTATTAGCCGAAAACTATAGGGGTTCTCAAACTTGCTCACGTCAGACTTATGATAACCCTCAGGTGATACCCGACTCCCAACCACCTGCGGGGCAGGGTCGGGGTGTCTGGAGACAGTCAAAGCCCTCACAGCTAAACCCCTCCAGTGATAACCAGGCCACGACTAGGGAAAGTACTAACTTAGACACAATCCCCTCGTCTGTCCCGGATCTGGTTTGGCCACCGGATAACCAGGTACCTGAAACCCGGCAACAAACTCCGGAAGTGATTGAAATAACAAGGGAGCCGGAGGACGTTGATCTGTCCTCGGCTCAACAAGTGAACAATAAGGTGAAATCTGAAGAGAGCTCTCATTCCTCTAGGGGGTCCCACAGTAAATGTGTTACTACAGATGAACTAAATGACATTTTACATAAAATTATGCAACAATATGTTCCTACTACCCAAGGTCCTTCCACTAGTACCCCGGTAGCTCCCCCTATTGACTCTACGGTAAGACCTTTAGAACCTACTGGCATTAAACCTCCCCAGGCCTCTCTGCCTCCACTTAATTAACGTAAATCCGGCAACTACCACAGCATGTAGCACGCCAGTGCCTGCCTCCTTGACTACCTCTACGGTCCGTGTAATCACAGACATTACTCCTCCCCCTCTTGATAAACTCCCACAGAGATGAGGCCCTATGCCTCTCCTATACGGGCCAGACTGTTCATGAATTCCGGCAATAGCAGAGAAACCACACATGGCTCAACAAACCGTATCGGGGGAGCTTCCGGTCCCTAGTGAATGGACCATTGAAGTAAGTAAGAGCAAAAAGCTTAGGGCCAAAGATGTGGAAGGGAAATTATTGGATGTTACTATTAAGGCAATACCCAATGTATACAGTGCTGATTTCTTCGTATACTCTGCTTCACCGGCGTTACCTCCTGCCTCAGCTGCACGACTCTTTGCAGATTGGGCACGATCGGACGGCATGAACGACATTAAGTCACTCAATGCACTGACACCGGAATTGGATACAATTCCGGCGGTCGATTTGGTCCACAATCCAGTTCTGCAGGTGGGGCAGGTAGGTGCAGGTCCGTGGGTTGACTGAGAAATTGAGGCACAACAATTCGCAGCCACCATTACCTCGAAATCCTCCCATCAGATCCCTCAAGAGAACCACTTATGGTCCTCGTTATCTGTTAATAAGGCTGGAGGGGTTTTGCCGTTTTTGTTTTTTTTCTTAACGGCTCCCAAACTCGTATTTTACGAATTGCATGACCCAATTTGTACTCCCCCTCCAGCCCACTTATACAGAGATTTCAAGTTACGCAGTAAAGCACTTAGACTGTTCTCTCAGTATCTCGTAAGTTGCCAAATTGCCCAGTCACTCACGAGAACCATTACAGCCATCTCTGATCAAAATGTGCGGAAGGCCACGGAACTATCACGGAGGCTTCTGTTACAAAACTCCATACAGTCCTTAGGTGATGTAAGAATAGCTATCATGGGGGCGTTCAGAGCACGCCAGGACTTGAGGGTATACATGGTCAAAAAGTTGCCGGAAGATGTAGGTCGCCGAGCAACACTTTCCCCTGTATTAACTGCCTCACTACTTAATATGGATACATGAAGTGCAGTATTTATCATGGTAGACAGCTTAAAGCAGAGTACCTCCCAGCCTAGGAAGGAGTCTTTTAAGAAACCGTACTCTAAACCAAAAGGCGGAAATAAACCTCAAGCTTCTAGTGCTAAACAGTCCTTTCAGGACCCTAGGTCTCCCCAACAGCAGGGAGGTACTCAGAACAAGCACAGGCAGGGTAAACAGTCAGGCAAGTGGGACAACAAAGGTAAGTCACACAACAAGCCTCATCAGGGATCGACGTCTGCCAAACCTAGCCAGCCGTCTAATCCCACTACACCACCACCAAAAAACTAGTCAGTCACACTCTCTCTCTCCAGGGGCCTATCGTGGGCGAGTTGGATTCGAGAGTAGTTCCGCCAAACAGACCCAGTACAGAAACTGGGTCGTTCCAGTCATGCCGCAGGGCCTGGCCCCGGCGAACTTGGGCCCGGACACTGGTAAGCAAGGGCGACCTCGTTTACGTCAAACTCAAGAGTTCAATCATGTTTCTTTAGAGGTGGAGTCACTTGTCCAAGAAATGATCGCCAAGCATGTCATTGTCCCGGTAGATCCAACTTGCCATGTTTTCACCTCCAGACTTTTTCTAGTGCCAAAGAGGAACAATGTGCAGATGCGACCAGTAGTAGATCTCTCATATCTGAGCACCCATATTCACAATTCACCCTTCAGGATGTTCACAGTGAATCAAATCAGGCTCACACTTCCGCCGCAAGGTTGGATGTGCTCTCTAGACCTGAAAGACGCCTATTGGCATGTCCCCATAAGCAAAAGATTCCAAAAATTCCTTGCCTTGAGGATCAGGCAAGAGACTTACGTCTTTCAGAGATTACCCTTCGGGTTGAACCTGGCACCGAGAATTTTCACAAAATTAGTCCGGCAAGCCCTGATGCCTTTATTAGCTCAAGGAATCAAGGTGATGTGGTATCTACACGACTGGCTGGTAGTGGCAGAGTCAGATAATTTATGTCAGATTCATGTAAACCAAGTAATAAATCATGTACAGACCCTAGGGTTCAAGGTCAACTTGGCAAAGTCTCTCCTTGTCCCCACACGGGAAATTCAATGGATAGGACTGGTCTGGGACACGGCCAATCTGACTCTTACTCAGAGTGTGGACAACCGCAACAGGTTTCGCAGGAAACTGTTTTGCTTTCTCCACAGTCTGAATACAACGAGGACGACATGGGAATCCCTGGTCGGTTCTCTCAATTGGATCCAATTAACTGTAAATTTGGGCCGGCTGAAAGTAAAGAGATTAATCATAGAAGGCAACAAATTCTTCCCACTTTTGCCGGCGGGAAAGTTATGGGCCATTCCTCCATTAATTCACGACTTACTGTCGGTCTGGGCAAAGAAGGAAAAATTGCACTCGATAATGACGTGGGTTTCTCCTCCACCTACGGTATGGGTAGACACAGATGCTTCAGGGACAATAGGCTGGGGATATCGGTCGAACCTAGGCCATCAGGGTCAAGGTCTTTGGTCCCAAGACATGGACTTTCATATAAACCAACAGGAACTCTTAGTCCCACTATTTTTCCTTCAAACTCACGGCTATTCATTACAAGGGAAGTCAATTCCGTTTCGAATGGACAACTTGAATGTGGTAACCTGTATTCAAAAGCAAGGGTCAACGAGGTCTCGGAAGTTGCTGGAATTGTCAGAACAGATTTTTGCTCTAGCCGAATCGCTGAGCATTCATCTACATGCATCTTATCTCCCGGGCGTAGCGAACATCTGGGCAGACGCTCTGTTCCGGAGACAGAGCACCTCAGTAGAATGGGCAATCAGACAAGACATCTTCAACAAGATGATTGCAGAGCCATACCGTCCACAAGTGGATCTATTTGTGTCAGAATGGAACCACAGACTTCCTCTCTACCTAACCCGCCGGGAAGTGACCTCGGCGGTGGGTCCCAACGCATTATCAGAGGACTGGAACAGATGGACTTCCATCTATCTTTTTCCGCCTCCAGACGCTTCACTCATGTGTCAAGTAGTTCACAAACTACGGGGTTACCGAGGCCTAGTCTCGATGATCGCGCCACTATGGCCGGCTCAGTTGTGGTACCACCAGTTGAAAATGTGGTGCGAGAACCCGGTATTACTCCCGGTCCCGTCCTTCCACTTGGAAACAATTGGCAACCTAAAGACCTCGCTGACTTTTGCCTTATGGACATTCAGAATGCCAAATGGCTAACCCAGTATGGAGAGAGTGTTACAAGTAAATTTCTTAATCAGTATTTTATGTCCACCAGGAGACCGTACCAATCACATTGGAAAACGTTCAACCTGGATAGTGGAGACAGCGCAAACAGACACCTCAGTGGCTCTGATTTTTAACACTCAACGAGCGGCCCAGGCGGTATATTTGACCGTGCCGCCCAGCGTGTGGTTTTTACCATAAATTGGGTTGTTTCCGTGCTCTTTTTCATGCATAAACAAGAGCCAGAGCGTAATACAAGTATGTATCCCTAAAAGGGCGTAAATTGAGCTTTCCAATGACACCCGAACCATCCTTCTACGATCACTGGTTGTCTTGCAACGATCGTGCAACCGAAGGGCAAAATCGCTAAAATACGGTCACTTTGTTACATAATTACGTGTGTAGCGAGTGAGAGAGGGTGGAGTAGAGTGGAGTAAATGTCAGTGGGCCGACGACGGTCGTGGCGAGCGGTCATGAGGTAACCTATGCTCCTCCCACCGCTCGGCTCTCTCTCAGAGCCAATATTGCGCCAAAATTGCACACGGACTTAAGTCGGGCCCCGCCACAGTGTCCAGCTTTTTAGATACAGACTTAAGTCGGGCCCCGATAGACAAGGGTTAAATACTTAGATTATTTGTTTGAACATAAGCACTTCTCAGTAGTTACACTAAAGAATCACTTGTTTGCCATTAGGACCCCCTTTTTCGACCTCACTGGTCTATCCATACTGCAGGCAGAGGAAAAAGGTTTCATGAGGGCATGTTTCAAACTACGCCCACCACCACGTCAGCTCATGCCTACCTGATCGTTAAACAAAGCTTTGTCATTGCTTCACTCATGCAAGTATAACCATGCGCCAGATTTTGATTCATTATTAAAGAAGGCTGTGTTCCTTATGGCTTTAGCGACAGGAAACAGAGTATCTGAGCTGGCGGCGATGAGCAACATACCTAACTGCCTCAGGTTCGGGAGACTGAACGAACACTTACAAATCGCTCCGTCTCCCACGTTCATTGGAAAGAATGAACATTGTGATCATGTATTCTCAGAATTTACTGTCCCGGCGCTGAAACACGGACATACACATCACCTTTTGTGCCCAGTACAGGCTTTACTTAAGTGTATGAGGGTAGCACAACCTCAACAACCAAGCTTCCTATGGGTCAACCAAGCAGGTACTCGCATCACGAGAAGGAAATTGGCTTCTTTACTCTTAGACGTAATTAGGGAAAGTAATCCCGGCATAGTGGGCAGAGCCCATGATATAAGAAAGTGGGCCGTTTCTCTTAGATTCTTGAAAAATTATTCAATTGACGACATAGCTAACATAAAGCTGTGGGAGTCCAACAATACTTTCTTGATGCGATACCTGTCGGTGGCTCTGGATAAACCAAAACTAACCTGTGTGGCGTTGCGGCAATGGGTCTAGTAGTCCATGTGCTATTACTAAAGACAGGAAGTTATGGCACTAAAAAACACTAAAATAGGCAGGCAAAAAGGCATTTATGAATTATAAAAAAGGCTAAAAAAAAGGCATTTATTGATGAAAAAGACATTAAAAAGGCATTTATTTTCTGAATTAATATATATAGTGAAAATGCCCAAATCAAGCTATAATTGGGTAAAAAGGGTAAAAGTTACCAAAGTAACATTGTCATTGATACACTTCCTACATTTTTCCCTGATTGCACATAATTACAAAATTTGTTTTCAAATTGTCAGGCGCTAAATTTTTCCGTCTGTCGGAGAGAGGCTAACTTGGGCCAGGTTTCCATCTGGCGGAAGCAACAAGCACCAATAGTTTACGCTGAAAACACAAAATAAGGTAAACAAGGCATTATACTGATAAAATCACCAAAAAAAGGCACAAAAAGGCTCTGAAAAACATAAAATAGTCATAATAGGCACTAAATTGGTAAAAAAGGCATTATAGTAATGAAATCACCAAAAAAGGTACAAAAAAGCACTTATGGCATTTATGGCAAAATCCGGTCTTTAGCTATTACTAATTAAGTGTTAATCTTAAAAGGGGGAAAGGAGGGGGGGGGGTGCTAGATAGCTCAAAGACCCCTAGAGCCCTCCGCAGGATATTGTGATAAGTTCACGAGCTGTGATACTTAATAGTCGAGCTGGTTCTACAGCTCAAAAAAATTTAATTTTAATTTTTGAGATATCTATCATAGTACAACTAGAAGTTCACAAGCTGTGATACTTAACCCGGGAGCTGCGGGGAGACTCTTAAGAGTTCCCCCGGCGCACTGCGGGGAGACTCTTAAGAGTCAGAGAAAAAAAAAATCAACTTTTGACATCGAAAAAAAAAAAAAAAAAAAAAAAAATTGTTTTTATTTTATTTTATTTTTTTGGCCCCTGGGCCATGCAAAATCTCAGTCCTCTACCTCCCCTCCTTCCCCACTTTCCTCCTCTCCTTCAGTTATCACCTATTTTCCCTGTTATTCCCTTATTCTGAGGTATATTTTCGTGCTAACATTAGAAATCCGATTGGAGGGTGTGGTCATCACTGATAGCAAGCGAGTGCAAGAGAGAGAGAGAGAGTATCGATCGACTGTGTCTCAGTGGCCTTGGGGGAAATTGGGGGGAAAGCAGATAGCTCATACAGACCCCTCGCCCTATCTCCGATTTTGACCATCCAAGTTCACTCGTTTTAAGAGTCGAGGTTTACATAATCAAAAAAAAATTAATTTTAATTTTTGAGATATCTATCATAGTACAACTAGAAGTTCACAAGCTGTGATACTTAATATGTCGGGCTGGTTCTACAGCTCAAAAGTTTTACTCTTAAATTTTTTTGAAGATATCTATCACCTAGTGGTTAAGGCCCCATTAATTGCTCTTTCCATTCACATATGCATAGCCTACGTGAGTTGCAGTTGGGATGTGTGTACATGCTAAGATTGATATGCAGGATTCGAAGTTGCATAATAAATCGTAGGCAGTGTCCACCATTCTTTTAACTGTCTTCGTGGTGCGATGCATAAGGTGTTGATTTTCGGTGTGAGCATCCTGGATTCGAATCCACGGACTGCCACATGTGTATGTAAAATTTCATTAATCGATTTTAGGAGTATAGTTGGTTGTTGGAAGGAACATAATAATTGATATTGGTTCAGGGGTAATTTATCGAGAGGACTTCCCTAGTGGTTAAGGCCCCATTAATTGCTCTTTCCATTCACATATGCATAGCCTACGTGAGTTGCAGTTGGGATGTGTGTACATGCTTAGATTGATATGCAGGATTCGAAGTTGCATAATAAATCGTAGGCAGTGTCCACCATTCTTTAACTGTCTTCGTGGTGCGATGCATAAGGTGTTGATTTTCGGTGTGAGCATCCTGGATTCGAATCCACGGACTGCCACATGTGTATGTAAAATTTCATTAATCGATTTTAGGAGTATAGTTGGTTGTTGGAAGGAATATAATAATTGATATTGGTTCAGGGGTAATTTATCGAGAGGACTTCCCTAGTGGTTAAGGCCCCATTAATTGCTCTTTCCATTCACATATGCATAGCCTACGTGAGTTGCAGTTGGGATGTGTGTACATGCTTAGATTGATATGCAGGATTCGAAGTTGCATAATAAATCGTAGGCAGTGTCCACCATTCTTTTAACTGTCTTCGTGGTGCGATGCATAAGGTGTTGATTTTCGGTGTGAGCATCCTGGATTCGAATCCACGGACTGCCACATGTGTATGTAAAATTTCATTAATCGATTTTAGGAGTATAGTTGGTTGTTGGAAGGAACATAATAATTGATATTGGTTCAGGGGTAATTTATCGAGAGGACTTCCCTAGTGGTTAAGGCCCCATTAATTGCTCTTTCCATTCACATATGCATAGCCTACGTGAGTTGCAGTTGGGATGTGTGTACATGCTTAGATTGATATGCAGGATTCGAAGTTGCATAATAAATCGTAGGCAGTGTCCACCATTCTTTAACTGTCTTCGTGGTGCGATGCATAAGGTGTTGATTTTCGGTGTGAGCATCCTGGATTCGAATCCACGGACTGCCACATGTGTATGTAAAATTTCATTAATCGATTTTAGGAGTATAGTTGGTTGTTGGAAGGAACATAATAATTGATATTGGTTCAGGGGTAATTTATCGAGAGGACTTCCCTAGTGGTTAAGGCCCCATTAATTGCTCTTTCCATTCACATATGCATAGCCTACGTGAGTTGCAGTTGGGATGTGTGTACATGCTTAGATTGATATGCAGGATTCGAAGTTGCATAATAAATCGTAGGCAGTGTCCACCATTCTTTTAACTGTCTTCGTGGTGCGATGCATAAGGTGTTGATTTTCGGTGTGAGCATCCTGGATTCGAATCCACGGACTGCCACATGTGTATGTAAATTTCATTAATCGATTTTAGGAGTATAGTTGGTTGTTGGAAGGAACATAATAATTGATATTGGTTCAGGGGTAATTTATCGAGAGGACTTCCCTAGTGGTTAAGGCCCCATTAATTGCTCTTTCCATTCACATATGCATAGCCTACGTGAGTTGCAGTTGGGATGTGTGTACATGCTTAGATTGATATGCAGGATTCGAAGTTGCATAATAAATCGTAGGCAGTGTCCACCATTTTTTAACTGTCTTCGTGGTGCGATGCATAAGGTGTTGATTTTCGGTGTGAGCATCCTGGATTCGAATCCACGGACTGCCACATGTGTATGTAAAATTTCATTAATCGATTTTAGGAGTATAGTTGGTTGTTGGAAGGAACATAATAATTGATATTGGTTCAGGGGTAATTTATCGAGAGGACTTCCCTAGTGGTTAAGGCCCCATTAATTGCTCTTTCCATTCACATATGCATAGCCTACGTGAGTTGCAGTTGGGATGTGTGTACATGCTTAGATTGATATGCAGGATTCGAAGTTGCATAATAAATCGTAGGCAGTGTCCACCATTCTTTTAACTGTCTTCGTGGTGCGATGCATAAGGTGTTGATTTTCGGTGTGAGCATCCTGGATTCGAATCCACGGACTGCCACATGTGTATGTAAAATTTCATTAATCGATTTTAGGAGTATAGTTGGTTGTTGGAAGGAACATAATAATTGATATTGGTTCAGGGGTAATTTATCGAGAGGACTTCCCTAGTGGTTAAGGCCCCATTAATTGCTCTTTCCATTCACATATGCATAGCCTACGTGAGTTGCAGTTGGGATGTGTGTACATGCTTAGATTGATATGCAGGATTCGAAGTTGCATAATAAATCGTAGGCAGTGTCCACCATTCTTTTAACTGTCTTCGTGGTGCGATGCATAAGGTGTTGATTTTCGGTGTGAGCATCCTGGATTCGAATCCACGGACTGCCACATGTGTATGTAAAATTTCATTAATCGATTTTAGGAGTATAGATGGTTGTTGGAAGGAACATAATAATAGTACAACTATATAGTATAAACAAAGTGTACAAACTTATATGGAAGGTACAAATATATACAAGTATATAATCCAAAGAATTATGGGTCTGTATCTGTTTGAAAGGGAATAAGAATATGTCCGCAAACAACATTATGACGGATCGCAAAATGCAGATCCAATCACATATAAGCAGATCTTCTTTGAAGTAACGCACTGCTTTTCCTTTCCATTTTTATAAAACATTGTATGTAAACAATAAAAGACTAAATCGATTACTCATAGTGACTCTAGCAACTCCTAGCGACTTCTGTTAGACTCCCACTCGCTCGCGGTGAAAATCGATGACTCCTAGTGATTCTAGCGACTCCTAGTGACTCCTGTTAGACTCCGACTAGCTTGCACTCCTGACTGTGTGATGTACCCTTAACAGATACATGTATTTTCCTTGACACAATCGTTATGGGATTTTTTTTTTATTAAGGTGACAGTTACAAAGTGGTGTACAATCTATCTTATTCTAGTTACATTGTAGTTTATCTTATTGTACCAGTACCTCCCTACAATCAACCTAGTTGTTCCCCAATTCGTCCCTCCGCCACGACCATTTCAAAGTCCAAGTCTCTCACTCTTGTCCTCTGTAGCGGGGAGGACCTTGTACCCCTGAGACATAGGAGTGCAGACCTGAGAAGAGAGAAAGAGAGCCGGCATCTCATCCAAGTTATGACTTGGCTTCTATGCTGGCGCTTTTTCTCCGATATTTGTTCAGCTAATCTGGCATAGAAGACACTTGCAGAAGGTCCCATACCTCCCGACGATGAGAAGACCAGAGGAGTAAAGCTTCCTTGATCCCTGTTCAAAATTCTTTCTTCATAAGCGCGTTTTTTCTCACTTTCGTTTCTCAAGTATGCCGCCTTGTGTCCTCGCTCACGATATGTTTGTGCTCTTGGGATGAAGATTCTGATGTCGAAAAAAGCCCGTTGTCCCCTTGTCCAAAAACCTCAAGCACTTACGTCCACTCTTGCTTCATTTGAAGTATTTGCAGTATTGTGGGCCAAGCGCTGTCCGTTCATAGGCAGAAGTTCCGGTTCGATTCTGACATCATGGCACACCTCGTCCAGCATTTGTGCAGTGATGTCTCGTACTTCATCATGCCGGATACAGATGAATCCTCCTTTCTTACAAGTCATACAGTGGTCTGAGTTGTTTATTTCACCACATGCACATTTCAGCGGCAGGTTCGAAACTGGCCACCCATACCTCAAGGCTACGGCATCATTGAATTCTTGTTTATTTAAGCTGAAGCCTTTCTCCTTTATTGGTAATGATGTGAGCCAATTTGAAGCCCCCGTGTCTTGTGCCATCTCAATTCTCATTTTCAGTTCTTCCCTACATCTGGTCTTAATTTGTTCTAGGCTATGTTTCTGTCTCTCTTCTCTGCTCTTTGTAATTTCCTGTCTTGCATTTCGTTGTTCCTCTTCGTCCACCTCATCATTTTCATTTTGCTCCCGTATTTTTTCTGTCAGAGACGTAGTAAGTTTAAGGGAATTTTGGTTCTCATGTAGTGCCGCCTCCACTGGGTTTATGATCCCCATACCTCCGAACCTTGGCGGAAGAGCCAATAGATCTCTTAGCTCTTGCGTGACGCCTTCCATCTCTGTTAGGGCCGGTATGAATGTTCCTCTGATTGCTTCTTCAAGCGGTTGGAGCATCTGTCTAATGCCAGGCACTGTTCTCATAAGAAAGGTCCATCTGTGCTTAACACCATATGTGAAGGCAGTATATGCAGCATGTGGTTCAGATTTCGCAATGTCTGCCAGGGTTTTCACTTCCTTTACCCACTCTGCTACCTTTTTTCGCACATAGTCTCTCTTGCAGTCTTCTGTGCCTATTACTGCTCCCAAATGGCGTTGACCCTCCTTTGTAATCTTCACTCCTGTCCCATCAAAAGTCCGCACCGCTTCTTCATACTTGTTTTCTTTCACTATTAGTACAGATTTACTAGCATTCGGATGGTACCCAATGACTTCGCCTACCGATTGTACTCTCCGCCACCATTCTTTGAGATCCCCTATTTTTCCTGCACCTGTGAGGTCATCTGCATACGCCACTTGTTTCACTCGGGTTACCTCATGTTTTATTTTCTGCTGCAGAATTGATAGTGCCAGTGCGTACATTGCCATTGCCACTGGATCTCCTTGCGTTGTTCCTTCATTTGATTTGAGAATTTTCATTTCTTCCTTCTTTGTGCTTCCAACTATATACAGGTTAGCTGGCTCCTTATAAGTATTTTCTATGTACTTTGCGATGCTCGGGCATTTGATCTTGATGTTGTGAATAGCTGCCTCCCTATTAATGGTGTTAAAGGCATTTGTTGCATCCACTAGCAGTACCGCTTCACAATCTTCCTCATGATACACCTTCCCCATTGCATGTATTGCTGCTTCTCCTCCGGCTTGCTGTCCTGCACATACTTGTAAGTTGCCCACTGCTCTTTGTACATCTTTTCCAAATACAGACATGATTGCTTTTCCTATAATCCTTCTAAGAACTTCCCCAACGCCTACTGGTCTAACTCCTGGATTCTTATTTAAAGGTATCAGGCGACATGCTGTCAGAGCTTCTATGTTCACGCATGGTGATGATGCAAGTTTCTTTGCCAGCATGGCTATTGCTTCACAAAGGTCACCCGCGGCTGAACCAAACTTGTTTTGACTTAGGAAGATCCTCCAAGTCTTAGCATCTACTCCTGATGGACCTGCTCCTCCCTGTGTTTTCAGCGCCTTTCTCCATATGAGGTCTCCAGTTATATTCTCATATATCACCGGGTCTGGAGGAACATATTCCCCGTCTAGTTTGGCCTCATCACTTGCTGGTTTTGCTTCTGGGTGTTTCTCCTTCAGCTGGTCCAAGATGCGTCGATTCACTTCGTGCACCCCACTTGAGGCTTCCCCAGTGACCATTCTGACTGCCTGTGCCACTTTACCAATCCTCATGCTATTTCCCACTGATCGTGCCATATCATCTGGCTTCCTCTTTCTTCGTTGTTTTGTTTTCAGTCTTTGCTGGATTGCTCGTACTTGGCTAAGAATTTTGTCTAACTCCCCATTTTTCCACCACTCCATTCTCTGTTTCAGCGCTTTAATGTTCTCATTCAGTTTTCCCTTTGGTCTTTTTCTTTGAAGGAACAACTGAGGAATGAAAGAAGCTATCTTGATTGCCACGTGCGCCAAAGGGGCATCCTGAACATACTTTAGGATCATACGTCTGAGTTCCCCCAGCATGTCTTTTGCGGCTTCACAAATCGGTAGTTCAAACTTATTATGTTGCCATTGTATCACTTCTGTATAGATTTCATTCACTAATGTTGTGAGTCCGTCACCAGAATGTCCCATCCATTCTCCACCATTCATGTTTACGTTACGAGGTCGTTCATTCTGTTCACGATTTTCGATTATTTCTCTTATTATCTTCGTTTAGGCCTACACTATTTTCATTATTTTGTTCCACACCTCTGTTGTCTTGCGAATTATTGATTCCTGCGTTTTCTTCTGCGGGCTGCAGTTGTTGATTGTTATTTTCTGCATTTTCTATAACAGGGTTTGCTTGTACATCTCCATTAACTTCATTGTCTGTTTCACGGTTCATTTGTACTGCATCTCTCACTGCGTTTTGTCTGTCATCAGGATTATTCCTCGACTGGGACCGAGTTAATATCATCTTGTCTTATTATCATAATTTCCTACCTATTCGCTAATACTGAGTCTATCTATCATTTCTTCCTAAGGGACGAGCCTCTGCACGATAAAGGTGAAAATGTAAACATCCTATGAGTAGCGTTAGAGATAGAAAGAGTAAGATAAGTTATTTAACTCACCTAGTATGATGCAAGGCTACAGAAGATCAGGCTATATTACAAGACAGTGGGTGCAAAAGAAAATAGAAAAATAAAGTAAAATAAAAGTAGTGTTTAAAAATACGCACAAAGAATAAACACGGGAAAAAAATATCTATATATATATCTATACGGTATATATATACCGGGTATATATATATATATATATATATATATATATATATATATATATATATATATATATAAATAATACAAAACAATTATTGTAGTGAGAAAGGAAATACACTAATTAAGAGAGTAAAATGATTAAAAAGACAAGTGTCACAATAGTGCTAAGGATTAAAGAAGGATGTTAGAAATCTACTATTAGTTTGAGAAAAAGGTCCTGGTTATCAGTATGCACATAATATATCAGCGAATTATACCTTATTTTAAATAGTATACTTAGTTACTAGTTCGTTAGAGATAACTCTCACATGAAATATACCACTTCAAGTCTGATTTCCTGACTCGGCCATAAATCATATATAACCCTACCTAATATAATCGGCCTGTTTCCTCAAAGCTAAATGACTCTATACAAAGCTAAAGAAACCTTGGCAATTTGAGCCGCTTTACATTCTAAATATGCCTAACTTTAAATGGAAACCAGCCAATTATGTCCTAAGATTTAATTATTTTCAAGTCAAAAATATGTACAAAATATTACATCATGTTACTCATGTAAATTATTAGCATGAGGGACATTGAGGAAAGTGGAAGGAAGAGGGAAGGAGGGAAGAGGGAAGGAGAGGAGAGGGAAGTGAATGTGTGGGTAAGGATGGGGGGGAGGAGGGAGGGTTGAATACTTGTTGTCACTGTGTTTCTCTCTCTCTATTATACAGTAGCTACTACTACTCTTACATAAACACACATTTATTTTTAAGCTGCATTGCATCAAAAACTACCACTGACATTTTGTTTTCAGTACAAATCTCCCCCATGGATTTAGATAAGAACCATACTTAAATACACTTTTGTTTTGCCTTTATACTGTCAGGTATCATATTATACATATCAGGTATCATATAAGCGAGGGGAGGAGAGTTAGAGAGGGGGGGGGGGGGTGTTGTGGTCAGCGAGGTTTATGGCTCCTTCCTCTATTCCCTTACTCCGCCTTTTCGCCTCTGCTGTACTTCGCTGTCTCTCTCCTGCATACTTCCCCCTGCTGCAGTCGTCCTCTCAGCATTAGCGCCATGCAGAATATTTCGGTCCACTTTCACACGACCAGCTTCTCCATGCACTGGCAAATGGGATGTGGGTGGGGAAGGGGGGGGGGGGGGGGGGCACACCCTAGGGTGAGTGGTGTTGGCTGGAGACAGTCAAGGGTGGAGGGTATTTTGCCTGGCATCGGCTTGCCCCTCGTCCTTACGCCTCCCTCGCTGCCTGGCACAGCACTCTTCAATTTTCTGTCTCTTCTTTCACATGTTGTTTGATTTTGGTTAGATAGAACTCCAGAGTTTCACCCAATATCAAATCACCGTAATTTCCCACTCACCCTGTTGTATATTTCACAAATCCATCACCACCCCTTCCCTCACTAACTTGCTGTTCACCACGGAGGGAATACCTATACATAAGATAAAGCGAGGTGAAATAGATGAGGTCGTAATAATATGCATAGCAGCAAACCGTTATGAATAGGCAACATTTTACTATCAGTCTAGACAAAAAAAAACAAAAAAACATATGCAGCCTTTAGAACCCAATCTGTAGTATTGGCTAACAAACTGAAAAATGTGGGCGAACAGACCTCATGGTGTGGGCGAACGGACTATATTGTTAGTGCGAAAAGACCAATATTTGGGCGAAGGGACTTCCTCGTTTGGGCGAACAAACTTCTTTGATTGGGCGAATGGACCTTCTCGTTTGAGCGAACAGACTGCAAAGTGTGGGCGAACAGACTTTGGGCGAAAAGACTGTAAACCCCCTCCGTCCACGTGCAACTCACACTATCGTTAAGCCGGTGTCACACAATCACTTTTTCCGGCAATTTCTTCAGCCAATTGTGGTCTGGCGCCTTCCTAAGTAAAGTTGTATATTATTTCAGTGTCTTAAAATCATGTACTTTCAGTCTAGTTGTCGAATCCAATGATAAAATACAAAAACTAGTACAAGAAAAAACTTGCTCATCGAAAATTGACGGAAAAAGTGCTCGTGTGACACCGCCTGTATTGCGGCCCACCCACGCCCTACGGCCATCTAGTGAAGGGGTTCATCTAGGCACGATCTATCCACCATCCACGCCCTACGGCCATCTAGTGAAGGCGTTCATCTAGGCCTGATCTGTCCACTACCCACGGCCATCTAGTGAAGGCGTTCATCTAGGCCCAATCTATCCACCACCCACGCCCTACGGCCATCTAGTGAAGGCGTTCATCTAGGCACGATCTTTCCACCACCCACGCCCTACGGCCATCTAGTGAAGGCGTTCATCTAGGCACGATCTTTCCACTACCCAAGCCCTACGGCCATCTAGTGAAGGTGTTCACTAGGCCCAATCTATCCACCACCCACGCCCTACGGCCATCTAGTGAAGGCGTTCATCTAGGCCCGATCTTTCCACTACCCACGCCCTACGGCCATCTAGTGAAGGCGTTCATCTAGGCCTGCTCTTTCCACTACCCACGCCCTACGGCCATCTAGTGAAGGCGTTCATCTAGGCCCGATCTTTCCACCATCCACGCCCTACGGCCATATAGTGAAGGTGTTCATCTAGGACCGATCTATCCACCACCCACGCCCTACGGCCATCTAGTGAAGGCGTTCATCTAGGCACGATCTATCCACTACCCACACCCTATGGCCATCTAGTGAAGGTGTTCATCTAGGCCCCATCTATCCACCACCCATGCCCTACGGCCATCTAGTGAAGGCGTTCATCTAGGCCCGATCTTTCCACCACCCACGCCCGGCGGCCATCTAGTGAAGGCGTTCATATAGAGCCGATCTTTCCACCACCCACGCCCTACCGGCGACCTACGGCCATCTAGTGAAGGCGTTCATCTAGGCCCGATCTTTCCACTACCCACGCTCTACGGCCATCTAGTGAAAGCATTCATCTAGGCATGATCTTTCCACCACTCACGCCCTACGGCCATCTAGTGAAGGTGTTCATCTAGGCCCAATCTATCCACCACCCATGCCCTACGGCCATCTAGTGAAGGCGTTCATCTAGGCCCGATCTTTCCACTACCCACGCCCTACGGCCATCTAGTGAAGGCGTTCATCTAGGCTCGATCTTTCCACCTTTCTTGGATACATTAACTCATACTGTATCGGCGACGTATTATTTTACTTGATGCCAGCTACATTTAGACGATTTTATTAAGTTTTGGAAGGATATATGGTAGCTAAAAGGATTAATTGAGATATTCTTATGGTAGGCGTCCTTTCTCTATCTATCTATCTATCTATATGCTCAGGCCCAATCCCCATTTTGGGGGTAGCCGACTCAAGACAGAGCAAGAACAGGGAAAACACAAAAACAACATAAAACAACAAATAAACACAGATAAAAAGCACAAACTCACACACATCCAGGTCACCCAGGAGAAGACCCAGAGACTAGGGTCACCAAGGTCGCTCCAGCACTCCCCCGGCCCCCCGGAGAGGTTCCGATCTCGGCAGGCAGACATGCAGCGGAGCCAAAGCCACAAGCCCTCCCACCACACTTCCAGGCGCACCTTTCATATTAATCGTCTCCCCGGGCCAGGCGCCTGATGGACTATTATCTAGTCCAACTTGCGCCCGACACCTTACTCCAAATGACCATGTGTTCACTCAACTATTCACAAGCATTCTCCATTCACTCCTGTCCACCACCACTTCCCCTGCCTGATCTATAGTCATTCCTCTATCATCCAAAGCCTTTCTTACACAGTCTCTCCATCTCAATGGGGGTCTTCCTGCCCTTCTATCTCCCCTTATAGCTGACTCACATATTCTCTTTGTAAGCCTTTCATCTCCCATTCGTTCAACATGACCATACCAGCTCAGCACCCTTCTGTCCACTCTGGCTGACAAATGTTCCTGCTGCCCCACTCTCCTACGTATCTCTTCATTCCTCAATCTGTCTCGACAAGTAACTCCACACATACTCCTCAAGCAGCTCATCTCCATCACATCCAGCCCTCTTTTCTCCTTTTTCTTCAGAGCCCATGTCTCAGCCCCATACATCACTGTTGGCACAACAATTCCTAGATACAGTGCACTTTTTACTTTCACTCCGAGATTTCTCGTCTTCCACATACTTCCCATTGCTCCGAAAACCTTCCTTCCTTCACACACTCTCTGTTTTACCTCCACTTTCATACCTCCACTCCTGCTTATCGTTCCTCCTAGATATTTAAAACACTCTACTTGTTCCAATATTTCCCCATCCAGCCTCACATCTAGATTCACCCTATGCTCTCCCCTATTACACACCATTACTTTACTTTTATTGACGTTCACCTTCAGTTTCCTCCTTCCACAAACCACACCAAACTCTTTGACTACCCGCTGCAGTTTCTCATCAGAATCCGCCACCAATGCTGTGTCATCAGCGAACAGCAACTGATTCAACTCCCAATCTCTACCATTCTTTCCTACTAAACCCAATCCTCTTCCCATAGTTCTCCTTTTCACCTCCCTCACCACACCATCCATAAACATATTAAACAGCCATGGTGACATTACACAACCCTGTCGCAAACCTACCTTTACCTCAAACCATTCACTCAACTCACCATTTCCTACTCTCACACATGCTCTGCTCCCTTCATAAAAACTCTTAACTGCTTCTAACAAATTTTCTCCTATTTCATAAATCCTTAACACCTTCCACATTGCTTCACGGTCCACACGATCATACGCTTTTTCCAAGTCCATAAAAGCTCAAAATATCTCCTTGTGCTTCTCTAAATACTTCTCGCATAACTGTCTTACTGCAAACATCTGATCCACGCACCCTCTTCCCCTCCTAAAACCGCACTGTTCTTCTCCTATTGCAACTTCCGTACACTTTATTATCCTCTCTATCAACACCCTGCCATACAGCTTTCCAACCACTGGCAATAAACTAATACCTCTATAACTTGAACACTCCTGCCGATCTCCCTTCCCCTTGTACAATGGCACAATACATGCACTCTTCCAGTCTATTGGTACCATTGACACAGCAAAGCACACATTGAAAATGTGTGCTTTGCTGAATATTTGCTGAATATAAAGAGGAAGTCACCGGTATAGAACGGGTTAAAATAAGGCGGTTGTGTCCACGGCCTGATGCGTTCTTACCAGGACTCCGTTGACTTTGCTCTGACCTTGCAGGACTTTGCGAAACACTCGGTCATTTCAAAGTCTGGAAGTTTGACAAAGGTCGAGGGAGGAAAGTAGAAAAATAATAAATGAAAAAATCGGCCTAAAAGTAAACCATGCCCGCTTAAGGGGGTAGTGATTGTTTTTTGGTCTATGTATTTCCTCGCTAGACCTCCATCAAGCTTAAAATAACACCCCCTAGATCCACTTTCAAGGTAAATTTGTACATTTTTCGTTAGAAAAATGTCCCAGGCCGAAGGCCGATTCCTTCTAAAATAACAGGCTCGCTATCCTTCGCCAGGACAAAAAATGTACACCTAAATGGCACAAAAGGTCTGAACATGGGCAAACAAATGGGGCAAAAAGTCGAAAAATCGATAAGCTAATTGAACGAACATCATAAAATCACAAAACAAATATGCTAAATATGAGGGAGAAGGAGGTCCAGAAAAAGCGACTACCTCCCCCTTAACCCGTTAAGCGCGAGCTATTGGTAGTGCACACCCTACCGCCAAGCAACGATGTTAGGCTTCATTCCAGCCTAAAATCGTCATTTTACGATAAATATCGTTATTACTTATTTATATGCGCCTATTTTATGTTTAATATGAAGATATTAACATGTAACAGCAATAATACAAGTGGGAATAGTATTTGGGGGGTGAAAAAGATTAATTATTGCCGACCCTCTAGTCATGAAGTGTGAGGCGAACGAGACTTACAACCTCATATCTCGAGGCCTGAAGCGAGACTGAGGTCTCTCTCTCACTCTCTCTCTCTCCCCATGCACTCGATAGACGCAGGAGAACACCTTGGAACCGGGTTGGAGATATTGGCGCAGTAAATAAACCGATACACAAGGGAATAAGAGGAAATATAGGTGATAATTGAAGGGGGGGGGGAGGAGGGGGTTTTGACACTTGTCGAGGAGTGATAGGAGGAATGGAACGGAATTATCTCACTTAATCACATATTCCTTTGTTTTAAGTACTACTGAGGCCATTTAAAAGTTTTTTTTTGGCCTTGGCTCTTAAGAGGTTCGTCGCCTTTCACCACCAAAACCTGTTAAGAGGCTTCTCGCCGTTCTCGAGTTAAGATTTTGCAATGTTCATTATAAGCACCGAAACTCAGATGTCTGAGACTACTGACAGCAAACTCTTCTCTGTATCCTCTTACTATCTCTATCCTCAGTTTCAACCCAAAGGTGGATGTTGCGTCTATGTGCGCAACAATCTTGGTTTCTCTCATGTTCCCAACTTTGAATCTTCTGAATTCTCAACTCTCTGACTAAAGCTTTCTTGTCACTCTCAAGCTAAATATTTCTGCGCTGTTTATCTCTCCCCTAATTCTACTGACTATCCAAAATTCTTTGACTATCTAACTTCTAAAGAAATCTCAATCCTAGGAGATTTCAACGTTCACCACCGCCAATGGCTCTCCTCTTTTTCCACTGACCAACCTGGTGAACAAGCCTACATCTTTTCTATCCTAAATGACCTAGAGTAGTTAGTCCAGCAACTCACCCATATCCTTCATCGCATCGGAGACTAGCCCAACATTCTTGACTTATTTCTAATTTCTAACCCTTCTGCTTATAATGTAAATCTGTTCTTTCCTTTGGGCTCCTCCGACCATAAACTTATCTCTGTCACCTCTCCTATCTCTCTGCTACTGCCACCCGATCATCCTAGCCGGCGGCGCTTGTGGCACTTTGGCGCTGCCGACTGGGAGGCCCTTCAGCAGTAGTTCTTTGATTTCCCATGGAGTGATTTTTGCTTCCGTGGCCGGGGACCCTCGGAGAGTGCTGAACGCATTACCGAGGTAATCCTCTTGGACATGGAAGCATACATCCCATTTACTTGCTCTCAGTCTAATGTAAAAAAATCTTGTTTTACTCACGCTTATTCTACTGCTGTCCACAATAAGGAGGAAGCATTCAAACGGTACCGTTGCCTTCAAACTCAAGAATCTCATACTTCCTATGTTTCTGCCCGGAATCATGCCAAATCTGTTCTTCGCCAAACATTCTTTCATCAATAATAAATGCACTGAACTTTCCAACTCTAGCTCTTCCCAAGCTTTCTTGCATCTAGCTAAAAACCTCTCTAACAACTTTTCTTTTTCGTATTTCCATCCTTCTTTCCACTCTGATGGCACCACCGTCACTTCTTCCTCTGACAAAGCTGAACTCTTCGCTAACACTTTCGCTAAAAACTCTGCTTTGGATGATTCCGATGTACTTTCCACCCTCTCTGGGCTTAATACTAAGAAGGCGTATGGACTGGATGGTGTTCCTCCTGTTGTACTAAAAAACTGTGCTTTCGTGCTTTCATGACTCCCCTGCCTAGGCAAACTCTTCCGTCTCTGTCTATCCTCTAACGTCTTCCCTTCTTGCTGGAGTTTCGCTCTCATTCAACCTGTCCCAAAGAAGGGTGACTGCTCTCAATCCTCCACCAATAATTCAATTGCTTTCATTTCTTGTATCTCTAAAGTTTTAAAACTATTTTTACCTCAAAATTTCTAAAGCATTTAACTTCCCATAACCTATTCTCAGACCACCAGTATGGCTTTTTTAAAGGCTGCTCTACTGGTGATCTTGTTTCTTGTCTTACTTACTCTTGGTCATCCTCCATTCGGGATTTCGGTGAGACTATTTCTGTTGCACTAAACATATCGGAGACCTTCAATAGAGTCTGGCACAAATCCCTCATTTCCAAACAACCCTCTTTCGGTTCCTATCCTTCCATCTGTACGTTTGTCTCCAATTTCCTTTTTGTTTGTTCCATAGCTGCAATAGTGGACGGCCACAGTTCACTTCCTCAACCTATCAACTCCGGTGTTACTCAGGGTTTTTTAATATCTCCAATTCTCTTCCTATTATTCATTATCTACCTTCTCAACTGCACCTTCAGCCAAATCCACTTATATGCTGGCTGACGACTCTACATTACACTGTTCAACTATCCTTCCACAACAGCATTCACAGCAGGAACTCCAAAACTCACGTAAGGAGGCCATAAAGCACCTATCTTCTGATCTTTCTACTATCTCTAATTGGGGCTGAGAAAACCTTGTTACTTTCAATGCTTCCAAAACTCAATTTCTCCATCTGTCTACTCGTCGCCCTCTTCCGGAAAACTACGACCGACTCTTCAACAACAAACAAATTATCCCTTCATATTCTTTTAATATTCTCGGTATCTTCCGATCTCTCTTGGAAAGATCATATTACCACTCTTGCTAAAACAGCTTCCCAGAAGCTGGGTGTGCTCAACCGCCTCCAGAGGTTCTTTACCCCTGCGTAGCTTCTAGCGCTCCATATATTGAGTATTGTTCACACGTGTGGGGGGGATCCTCTCACACAGCACTTCTAGACAAAGTAGAAAAGAAAGCCTTCCGTCTCATTAACACACGTCCACTCACCAATTCTCTGCAATTTCTCTCTCTTTGCCGCAATGTTGCATCTCTCTCGCTATTCTACCGCTATTACAATAATCTGTGTTCCTCAGAGCTCTTTCAGTGTATACCACCCCCTCTTCGTAGAGCAAGTAGCACCCGTCTTTCCCACCCCTACTCTGTGCAACTCTCCAAACCTAGAGTGAAATGGGTTATTCTCAACCTTTCTTCTATTCAACCGCTGAGCTCTGAAACTCTCTCCCAGAATCAGTTTTTCCCTCTTCATATGACTTCAAACTCTGTGTGTAATTATTATTATTATTATTATTATTATTAGTAGTAGTAGTAGTAGTAGTAGTAGTAGGATAGTGGTAGTAGTAATACTATTTTTGTTGTTGTTAACAGTAATTGTAATAGTAACATAAATATTAGTAAAATATATTTTATTTTCACAATCATTATTATTATTATTGTTATTATTATATGATTAAAAGCCTTGTACATTATTATCAATATTGTTATTTCTCATTATTTGAATTATTACTATTTATATTACCACAGTCAATACTGTATTGATTTCAATTATTATTAAAGGAGTAATTCCGTCCGCCAATCAGGGGACGGGATTAGCCCAGGTGAAGAGGAAAGGTTTAACCTTTAAAACTTGTCACAAGAAGACTCCTGCCACACCCTCATTCTCCACCAATCAGCGATTCCCTGTGACACAACGAGTAGAGCTAGTGGTATCTCCCTTTAATTGCTCGCCACTAACTTCGCTCCGAGTTCACACACGTATATTCTATCCTGATCGCAGATGTCCTATTACCATGGTGCAACCTTCTCACTCCCGTCAGCCACTACAGGACATCTCCAACAAGCTTCCAGGAGAATATTACGAAGATGAAACGAAGAAGGAGGAGAAGAAATGGGAGATTTAAAGCGAGCGGGCTAGGCAAGTTCCTCCCTGGTGCGCGGCTCAGCCAGTCACAGATCTCCGGGCCGTGAGGGAGGGGTATGAAGGGAGGTGGGCGGGGCCTCAGGAGACACTCAGCCACAGGTGCATGAAGGGATCATACCTGGACGCTCTTAGCAAATACGACCCAGAGTCTCACCTTGGCACTTATGGGAAATCAACTAAGCCTGTTCCTGTCCTCCAGCAACCTTGCACTACTGAACGCCAGACGAACCAGGAGATAGTATATCACCCACCCATGGCTTAGTCACATCTTCAGTATCCTGATGCCTGCAGACACATCGCTAGTCTTCACACAAAATCAAGCGATTCAAGATGGTCACCGGGTGGTAGATGGGACAGAGGAGATGGAGATGGTTTACTGGCCTGCTATGAAGTGGTGAAGCAATCCAGGAGAGTCTACAAAATATTTTATTAAAGTACCCTTAAGGGTCCGAACAGACTTACCAAAAAAGTAAATGCTAAGACTAACCAGTGTGTTCCAGATATAAAATATATGTGTTCTTATAGAACAACCAAAGAGAGATTGACTAGACAAATGATGAAATAAAGAGATGAAGTGTTGTGAGATATAATTGTTATTGTTAGTAAAGGCATCCAGCCAAATAGCTAGTAATAGTATAGGATCTTATAGGAGATTAAGTAAGATAGATAATTATCAGACATTAAGTGGGAGTTCTTCGGGACAATGGTTTAAGCGGGGAAATAACTGATTACATGCAGGTAACTGAGATAACGGGATTTACCTGAGAAACTTTGAGGGATTTACCTGAGCAGCTTTGCGAGGTTTAGTATTTGAAGAGTAGGTTAGACATAGCTAAAGGAATAGTTAGGGAAGGGCTTCAGTCCTTACCCATGAAATACAATACAATACAATACAATACAATACAATACATTACAATACAGTCGGTATTAATTAGATATTCACCTCGTCGACAGCATGCTTTCGATTGCGCGTAAATATCTAGCCAACTAGTTTAAAGGAGATCATTGATTGAGTAATCATTTGTGATCTTGTAAATTGACCTGAAGGACATACCGTTCTAATATTGTAAAGGTGACGAAGATACCTGTTGATATAGTAATTGTGTTATGATATTATGAAGGTGATGTAAATACCTGTTGAGTTAGTGATTGTGTATAATATTACAAAGGGGATTTACGATCGCAGATCAAATAATTGTTTAGTAGTACGGTCATGGTGATTTAAAAGTCTAAAGATTTATTATTCGTGTCTAATATGATTAAGGTGATTTGATCTTATGAAAGGAATAAGTGTTGCTAATATTGTCACGGTGAGGTGAGAACTTATAGGTAAAATCCTCTGTCCTAATTAATATTGTTCAGGTGATTAAAGGGTATATTCAGGGATAGTAATAATATAGTTTTGTCAAGCATTGTGAAGATAGTGATGTGCCTTTGGCTCGAAGTCGAAGTGAGTCAAGACTCTGAATAGCGATTGTCCAAATATAGTGTAATGGGAATGTAACAATTCCGAAGTGCAAACTATAGTGGGCCGCCGTAGGTATTCAAACAATAGCTTGAACTAATTTTGACCCGAACAGAGAATCAATTGCTATGGGGATTACGGCTACCATGGGAACATGTTAAATCAAAACGCAAACTTTTAAACAACTGTCGAATTATTCCAACCCTAGTAGAACAGTGTATTTAGAAATAAGTACAACAATTATTATTGTTATTTATAATATTATTATAATTTTGTTTATAATTATTATTATTAATATTAATATCATAATTATTTCTTTTATTATTATCATTATTACAATAATGATTACTCCTTTACCTCCCCAGATCCAATGATAATAGCGGGTATGCGAAGTGCGAGATGTACAATTACCGCTGGGAAGACAACAACACGGTCTTCTTTACTAACAACACTCAAGGTACGATATAGCCCGAATAGTCCACTATAGAGTATTAAATTAGCTTTAACCCTTTCATTGTGGGAGCCGTTCAGGAACGCTATGGCAATTTACTGCAATTTAAAGCCCATTACAGCCTGTGGAGACGAGTGCAAGTGAGCAGGAGCGCGACAGGCTCCCATCCGCTCTCAGGCACGTCTACCGGGGCACTAAGAGTCTCACCCGATATCTCACGAGGTATATGTAACGCTGCCAAAGGCAAATGTAGCGCGACTTTGCTAGTTATTTGCAAATATTGCCGATATCTGTAGAAGCGCTGTGGGTGAACCCTGCGCACTACGAAGCTCCTTCTGGTGTAATTTTAAATCTATTTTCTTCTATGTTTTTACTGCAAACATTTAATTTCATTCAGGCACTTCCTTAAGCAATCAAGAGTGCCTGAATGAGCTCTATTATAGCGGAAATAAGCCCGCAGTGATTGGGTTAAGGGGAAATGGGTCGTTTTTCTGGTTCCTCTTCTTCCTTATATTTAACCCCAATTATTTTGAGATTATAAAATGTTTGACCCATTAGTTTGACAATTTTAACACCTTTCACCCCATTTCGTTGTCAGTTTGATGACCTTTCGTGCCATTTAGGTGTTGATATCGTTCACCAGGGCCGGAACATTTTTCTACTGAAAAATTTCAAATTTTATTTTGTCTAGGGTTTTTTTTTTTAAGTTTGATGGAGGTCTACCGAGGAAACTAAAAAAAATATATGAATATATAAATAAATATAAAAAAAAAATAGCCACACTCCCGTTAAGATCATACAACATTAATCACAGGCAAGGTAAAGGATCAGGGAAAGTTAACTCTTTTCTTGAGGTGGCTTCTATAGGTAAGTTACGCCCTGGTGGCTATTTTCCCAATAATTTCACTCAATATATGTCGCCCTAACACCATATCCGTAGCCTTGAGGAAATTGGAACTATCTACAATGCAAAGATTGGGTCAAACTCTCTCTATAACAGTCACCATATCCTGCCTACATCATATCACACCACCCAGGAAAATAAATCTTCGCTGACAGCCGACCCCCCACATTACACTCGTCAGCTAAAATATACAATTTTCTCACTCATTTCCATTCGATTTATCTCATACATTTCCACTCACGATAAGTCTAAGTCGATGATATTTACCGCTATTTTATCATGTTTTGTGTTTACAAGAGAGTATGACTTGCTGAAATGAAGATGATAATCTCATCTTCGTACCTGGTACATAGATGTCGAAATTACAAGAAGTAACCCTGTTTTCATTGATTTTCAGCTTCTAAAACACATCTTTATTCCACACACACTCCACACTCAACCAATGCAATAACACTGATATAAGTATGGGTGGCAAGCTTAGAGCCTCCTGGAAGCATCTGGCAATAAGCAGGGTGCGTTGGTGCAACCAATTCAGCAGTACTACCAGAAAGTATTGTTACGACTGAGGGTTAAATATATCAGGGCTCTTATTCATTGGACTAGTAATGGCATCAATGCTACAACGGAAAGCGCTAGATCCAACCTCTGATGTATATTCCCAGTGAACAAAGAACACAAATACTCTACAGAGTTCTATATGTAATAATAGGTTATTAAACTCTCAATAAATGTGCGTCTATTCTAGGCTTAATGTTATGTGAAAACAGCCTATTACTACCTATAACCGAAGGTGCTTGGTTATGGTATGCAAAGTAAGGTGGTAAGAGAAGTTACAGCTTACGTTACTTTAATCAATAAATGTCAGGCACTCCTGCATGAAAGAAAGTGCACTAAAGTCCTTCAACACCAACAAGGAATCTTCTTTAAATGTTAGATGCTATAAAGATGCTCGTATCGGAAATGGAACCCAAAAAGGCAGGCAGCGGAACAATGCTCGTGCAGGCTATGCACACAAAAAGGCAGAATATATAATGCCGTCGGAGCCAAGAATATCCTAAACACTACAACAATAATAATGATCGCCACAACAATGCAGTATTCCTATCAACAAAAAGAGCCTAAGTCGTTTGTATCTCAATACATCAAACTAGGCTGCGAAATGCTTGATATAATCATAAATGGGTATGCATAATAAGAGTACTTGGTTTAATATACTTAATGTCTACTGTGACTGATAAAGTCTAGCTAGAGTCAATGATACGAGATACTGGTGCGCATGGCATGCCGCATAGCCTAGTGCAAATCTCAAGTCTGTGCATCAAATATTACGTTATAGGGAAGGGTAACTCTCTTGAGAAACCTTAATACCGAAGTATTAAGCGTTCTCCTGGCGTACCTCAAAGACAAACAACGAGCTTAGAACAGTGCAGAATGGTATAGGCAAAAAGCCCTCATTCGTGCATGCTCTACTCTCAATGGCACACAGACTAGAATTTACTCAATCAACTCCAGTTCTCAGGTATGTCGTGCAGCTTTTAACTAAGCACTCATAGGAAACAATACCTTATAATATCAGACTCCTAGTCTAGCATTATCTAATCCAGCAGAACACTAATAATTATAGGAAGTGGTACTAAACAATATGAATGCCAACCAATGCCTCGTGATCAACTTATCTTAACAACTAACATACATGGGTTATATCAGACCTTAACGCACAATACAACTGGCCAGCATGAAGCTGATTTTGCAGAGTTAACCAGAGGGGGTACAATATGAATAAAAGGTGGTGAAAGGTATGGAAAATGAGAGAGATAGGCAGAGGAAAAGATTCTCAGGTGCAGAGCGGTGGACAGATATCAAAGAGATAAGAGGGATGCGTTCTAGAAACCAGATCTGAGGGAGAGAGTGGCGAGGGACCTGTATATATACTAGCACTAGGTCGAGCCGCGTGGGAAAAAAGCGGTAACAAGTCCTCTAACCACTACCAAAGTAGCTAGCAAAACATTACGTCACCAAGCATGGTAAAGAACTCCCTCAACCAATCCCCACGAGGCCAGCCAGCTATGACGTCATCGAGTATAGCAAAACACTACGCGCCCCCACTCACTCTGTGCTACTCTCTCTCTCTCTCTGATCCTATCATTACTAGTTAAGGATAAAACATATACTTTACAATTAAATATATAAAGCCTTGACATGGGTGAAAACAAAGAGCCTTTCTGGACTGCCCATGACACAAGCTTTCATATGAAATAAAGCACACCTTAATACATAAACTGTAGCTACATCCACTGTCCTGGCGATCCTAGCGAGTCACTCTAGGACAAGCCATGTGGTTCTAACGGAGTGGTTAACGCCCCCCCCCCCCCCCCCCCCCCCCCCCCCCCCCCCCCCCCCCCCCCAAGATTTTTCTCAGAGGCCCAAGGCTCACAAAAATCTGATGGATAGAACCCATGCTATATCTCTACTTCCCATCACCCAGCGGCAGTAAAATATCTGGCACAGTTCTTCAACAAAACATTTTACAAAATTATAACCCTCCCCAACACAATAGGTTAAATTATATGTAGTTATGCTCCTCAAGAGCGAGCTTCTCTAGCCCAGCATTCTGCAATAACATACTGAAAAAAATCAACTATCAACTTTATTTCGGCTGCACTATAGGGGCAAGCCTAGTTTTTTCTTCTATACCAAACGCTCAACTCCTGCTTTACGACCCAATACGCTGGGCTACAACCGCGAGCCAACAAGCACCAAGCGCAAAATACTATTCAAACTAAAGCAGGAGGCTACCCGTGTGTCAATCTACCCAGGATCATATACCCTTGAACGACCATCTGCAACCACGTTGTCACAACCGGCAATATGGCGTAGGTCCAGGTTATATACCAGTAACCTTAGTGACCACCTGGTCAGCCTCATATTCCGATTGTGAAACTGGTCCAAGAACTTGAGAGGGTGATGATCTGTGTAAACTACAACTACCGGACCATAGGCTGGAACATAGACCTCGAAATGCCCCAGCGCAAGCACAACCGCCAGCAGCTCCTCCTCGACAACAGAGCAGCTCCCCTGGGCCGAATCGAACTTCTCCGAGCATAAACTAACAGGATGCTCCAACTCATCATCGTCCTTTTTCACAAGGACGGCACCAGCCCCCACACCACTAGCCTCCGTTGCTAGATGGAAAGGTAGGCTAAAGTCAGGGGCCCTGAGGATCGGGTGAGTGCACAACAGGTGTTTTACTTCTCTAAACACCTTCTCACACTCAGGCACCCATTTGAACTTCTTATCCTTCCAGTTATCCTCCACCTGAGCTTGACTGTCCCGTTCTCCTTCTCCACCTTGACTGCTAAACGTCATCACAGGCACAGTGAGAGGCTCAGGGGGGTGCCTCCCATACTCCTTCACGAGATTAACATGACATAACTGATTGCGCTTCCGTCTGTCTGGAGTGGCTACCAAGTAATCCAGGTCTGATAGCTCCTCAACCACCCTATAAGGACCAGCGTACTTCGCGGATAAGGGGTGACCTACAAGGGGCAGTAGAATCAACACCTCCTGACCCAAGTGAAACTCCCTGAGTTCAACCTTGAGGTCGTACCTGTCCTTCCTGAGGGCCTGAGAGCTAGTCAAATTACGGCCAGCCAACTCCAGACTGCGCATGATCCGTTCTCGACTGTTGAGGACACACTTGAGCATAGAACAAGGTTTTTCTGCGCCCTCCCATACTTCTTCAACCATATGGAGAGGCCCTCTGACACGGTGTCCAAAGACGAGCTCATTAGGGCTGAATCCCAAACTCTCCCCAGGTACCTCCCACACAGCAAACAAAACACATGGCAGGCCAAGATCCCAATCCTTCCCCCTCTCAAAGCAACAACAACGAAGCACAGATTTCAAGTCTGAGTGCAATCGCTCTAACACACCCTGGCTCTCCAGATGATACGCAGATGACACAACCCCAACAATCCCATGCTGCGGCATTGCTTGAACAAAGAGGCTAGAAGTGAAGTTGGGTCCCTGGACTGACTGAATCCCCTGCGGGTAACCATACCGGGAAAAATACACTAGCAAGTTTCGGACCACCGTCTTCGCCGACCCATTTCTCATAGGGTACGCGTCAGGGTACCTTGTTGCTACATCTCCCGACTGTGCATCACTGTCCTCCTTCAACTCTTTCGTCTTTTTAAGCCCATCCTCTGCCTTTTCAGGAACAGTTACTGGGTCTTCTCCAGACTCGAAATGTGGTCCTAATAATGAGTCCCCGAGAAGGTCCGGTGATACTAAACTCTCAACCGCATCAACTTTCAACCCCTTCTCGGTACCCTTCCTCCGCTGATCTAAAGATTGTTGACCAGAATGTAACTCCCTGGATGCAGGATCTCCGGTGACAACACACACCATAGGCTGCACCGGACACTTCTCAACCCACTCCTGCTCCTCCCTACTCACGTCGGCCGGCTTCTCGGCAACGACCAAGGGTGGAGCCTCAGAAGTAGGTCCCGCAAAGTCGTTGCCGAGAAGGAGGTCGACGCCCCCAACAGGTAACTTCTCCACAATTCCTACATCCAGGTCCCGAGTCACACCATCAACTTCCATCTTCATTCTTACAAGCGGGTATGACCTTGTCGCATTAACTCCCTGAACCACAACCACCTGCGCCGTATTGACAGGTTTACCAGTGAAATTTCTCAACAGTGTTTGCGATGCCCCAGTGTCACGCAAAATTCTCACCTCATGTCTTCTACCCCCCACTCCACACAACCGAGTCCCCTGTGGTCACTAAAGGCATCACGGACAGGGAATAAGCCTTCCGGATCCTTCTGCACTGGCAGTGTATTTACCTCGGAAGAAATGCCTCTAACAAACTCCGATGTCCTCTTGAACACTCCAATGCCGTGAGCAAAAGACACGGCTGCCGGAGGAGGTCGACTAGGGCACTCATTTGCCTTATGACCCTCCTGGTGGCAACTAAAACACATACATTTCGGTTTCGACTTATACTGTGATGTAAAAGGCCCCTGAATTTTCACATACGGTGTGGTGTAAGGTTTGGATTCAGTTTTAGTTTCATGGCTCTTCTGTTTAAATGTGTCATTGCTACGGGGAGGGGGAGGATAACGGTCCCTAGCACTTGCATCGTACTTCTGTGAGGACCCGCAACCCCGAATCAACGACAGCCGTCGATCAGCCATTTCTGCTGCTTCGACTAGAGTTCTTGGGTTTTTCTCCTTTAAGTTCAAAGTTAGATCACCGCCCGTGCTCTTAAAGAACTGCTCCAACATCATCAACTGCTTAACTCCATCAAACATTGTTACCTTCTCAGATCGGAGCCAGTTCGCCATAGCATCGGACAAGTCCCGGGCGTGTTCCAAAAAGGTGCTATCTCTTCCCTTAGTTACACCCCGGAACTTCAAACGGTACGTTTCTGGTTGCAGTTCGTAAGCCCTCAGGACAGCCTCCTTGAGATCCTGATACACAATACATGACTCCAAAGGTAACGCATCGTAGGCTTTAAGACCCTTGCCTATTAATCTAGAGGATACAAGTGCTGCCCATTTATTCTCCGGCCACTGGTGTTCCTGGCACTTCTTCTCAAAGCGTGCGAAAAATTCTGTTAACCCACTCTCATCAAACACCGGAACCAGTTTCAATAAGTGCGAGAGAGATTGATCATGGGCACAGTTACCAGCCCCAAGTCGCTGTCCCGTTGTCTCTACTCGCGACTTCTCTACGTCCCTGTCGGCACTGTACCTAGTCGACTCGGCTTGGATTTTTGCTAGCTCTATGTGCTCATGACTGATAGTTTTTCTCTCTTCTATCTTGGCTAATTCTATTTGCTGCTGGATCTTAGCTAATTCGAGCTGAAGCAATAATTCTGGAGTTAACCCTTGAGGAGGTGAAGGTGCTACAATGTTTGAAATTACCGGTGGTCCCCCCAGGGGCAACCCACCCTGCCAGTCACCACCCAACTGCGGAAGCGTACCCGGGGTCGGCAAACTACTGGGATGGCTGGGAGTCGAGTGTAGGGGAAGCATGGCCGAAGGGCTCTGAGCACTCAACCCATCTCGCTCACCAGTCACCCTGCCCAGTACACACGTTATCAAGTTATCCCTGGTCATGCTGCTAGTAACCGCATGAACGATAGCTGTGGCCAGGCATTGAAGACCGTACCGATCCATACCCTCCAACCGCTCGGCAGTAACAGGCCATTGCAAAAATATCCTAGCATCCTCCTCACAGTTCACCTGATTAACCATATCATCATACTGCTGTTCCTCAGTTTCGACATTACGTACTGTGTCTCCATTCTCCTCTGATCCGGTATAAGACATGATGCTCACAAAAAATTCCCACCTCAATATTCAGAAAAGAAGTACCCCAAACTCTTATACCTCAATATACACACAAAATTCTCGAAAAACTCAAGGGCTATACTATGTTGCAAACAAAATTATTCTTGCTGATCCCCGCAAAATATTGACCAAAACAACAAATATTCCCTGCTAATAAATGTAGGTTCACCAAATCCTAGGTAAGGTCGCCATTTGTTACGACTGAGGGTTAAATATATCAGGGCTCTTATTCATTGGACTAGTAATGGCATAAATGCTACAACGGAAAGCGCTAGATCCAACCTCTGATGTATATTCCCAGTGAACAAAGAACACAAATAAACTGCAGAGTTCTATATGTAATAATAGGTTATTAAACTCTCAATAAATGTGCGTCTACTCTAGGCTTAATGTTATGTGAAAACAGCCTATTACTACCTATAACCGAAGGTGCTTGGTTATGGTATGCAAAGTAAGGTGGTAAGAGAAGTTACAGCTTACGTTACTTTAATCAATAAATGTCAGGCACTCCTGCATGAAAGAAAGTGCACTAAAGTCCTTCAACACCAACAAGGAATCTTCTTTAAATGTTAGATGCTATAAAGATGCTCGTATCGGAAATGGAACCCAAAAAGGCAGGCAGCGGAACAATGCTCGTGCAGGCTATGCACACAAAAAGGCAGAATATATAATGCCGTCGGAGCCAAGAATATCCTAAACACTACAACAATAATAATGATCGCCACAACAATGCAGTATTCCTATCAACAAAAAGAGCCTAAATCGTTTGTGTCTCAATACATCAAACTAGGCTGCGAAATGCTTGGTGTAATCATAAATGGATATGCATAATAAGAGTACTTAGTTTAATATACTTAATGTCTACTGTGACTGATAAAGTCTAGCTAGAGTCAATGATACGAGATACTGGTGCGCATGGCATGCCGCATAGCCTAGTGCAAATCTCAAGTCTGTGCGTCAAATATTACGTTAGAGGGAAGGGTAGCTCTCTTAACCCGGCAAGCGCGATAGGCCTCACGGAAGGCTTCCTATAGGGAACGCGATAGGCCTCACGGAAGCAAGACCATAAAAAAAGCCTTCCAAAAAAAAAAAGGGCCTATCAAAACAAAGGATTTTGTCTCTAGGTGAGATAATTCCCCTCTAGTACTCATCCATGTGTTTCTCACCCCTCCCCCTTCCCTCCTTCCCTACCTTATTCCCCCCTCCCCCCCCTCCTCAATTATCACCTATTTATCCTCTTATTATCATCATTTATCGGTTATTTTTCTCTCCCGCGATAATGTAGCACAAGTGGGTTGCATAAAAGATCGTTATGCAACACCCAGACACCGGCACACACCGCCCCGCTCGTCTCAGTTGACTCCCAGACAGCGAGAGGGGAGGGCTGCCTGTGGCTCTCTCTCGCCTGAGATTATGACCGGGTGGCCAATATCTTCGTTTTTCACCACCCAAATGCTTTTCCCACTTATTTTAGCACTCTTGAAGGTTCATATATACATCATATATGTAAAATAAAAGCATACCGAAAACAAATAATGCTTTATATTGTAAATATAACGAATTCTGTCAGAATCCAGGGCTAGAAATGCACAAATAACTACCCTAGCACCTAGGTCTATATCGCGCTTGTCAGGTTAAGAAACCTTAATACCGAAGTATTAAGCGTTCTCCTGGCGTACCTCAAAGACAAACAACGAGCTTAGAACAGTGCAGAATGGTATAGGCAAAAAGCCCTCATTCGTGCATGCTCTACTCTCAATGGCACACAGACTAGAATTTACTCAATCAACTCCAGTTCTCAGGTATGTCGTGCAGCTTTTAATTAAAGCCAGCACTCATAGGAAACAATACCTTATAATATCAGACTCCTAGTCTAGCATTATCTAATCCAGCAGAACACTAATAATTATAGGAAGCGGTACTAAACAATATGAATGCCAACCAATGCTTCGTGATCAACTTATCTTAACAACTAACATACATGGGTTATATCAGACCTTAACGCACAATACAACTGGCCAGCATTAAGCTGATTTTGCAGAGTTAACCAGAGGGGGTATAATATGAATAAAAGGTGGTGAAAGGTATGGAAAATGAGAGAGATAGGCAGAGGAAAAGATTATCAGGTGCAGAGCGGTGGACAGATATCAAAGAGATAAGAGGGATGCGTTCTAGAAACCAGATCTGAGGGAGAGAGTGGCGAGGGACCTGTATATATACTAGCACTAGGTCGAGCCGCGTGGGAAAAAAGCGGTAACAAGTCCTCTAACCACTACCAAAGTAGCTAGCAAAACATTACGTCACCAAGCATGGTAAAGAACTCCCTCAACCAATCCCCACGAGGCCAGCCAGCTATGACGTCATCGAGTATAGCAAAACACTACGCGCCCCCACTCACTCTGTGCTACTCTCTCTCTCTCTGATCCTATCATTACTAGTTAAGAATAAAACATAATTATACTTTACAATTAAATATATAAAGCCTTGACATGGGTGAAAACAAAGAGCCTTTCTGGACTGCCCATGACACGAGCTTTCATATGAAATAAAGCACACCTTAATACATAAACTGTAGCCACATCCACTGTCCTGGCGATCCTAGCGAGTCACTGTAGGACAAGCCATGCGGTTCTAACGGAGTGGTTAACGTCATCCCCCCCCCAAGATTTTTCTCTGAGGCCCAAGGCTCACAAAAATCTGATGGTTGGAACCCATGCTATATCTCTACTTCCCATCACCCAGCGGCAGTAAAATATCTGGCACAGTTCTTCAACAAAACATTTTACAAAATTATAACCCTCCCCAACACAATAGGTTAAATTATATGTAGTTATGCTCCTCAAGAGCGAGCTTCTCTAGCCCAGCATTCTGCAATAACATACTGAACAAATTCAACTATCAAAGAAAGAGTTTTTATTTGATTTTTTTAATTTCGGCTGCACTATAGGGGCAAGCCTAGTTTTTTCTTCTATACCAAACGCTCAACTCCTGCTTTACGACCCAATACGCTGGGCTACAACCGCGAGCCAACAAGCACCAAGCGCAAAATACTATTCAAACTAAAGCAGGAGGCTACCCGTGTGTCAGTCTACCCAGGATCATATACCCTTGAACGACCATCTGCAATTACCACGTTGTCACAACCGGCAATATGGCGTAGGTCCAGGTTATATACCAGTAACCTTAGTGACCACCTGGTCAGCCTCATATTCCGATTGTGAAACTGGTCCAAGAACTTGAGAGGGTGATGATCTGTGTAAACTACAACGACCGGACCATAGGCTGGAACATAGACCTCGAAATGCCCCAGCGCAAGCACAACCGCCAGCAGCTCCTCCTCGACAACAGAGCAGCTCCCCTGGGCCGAATTGAACTTCTCCGAGCATAAACTAACAGGATGCTCCAGCCCATCATCGTCCTTTTTCACAAGGACGGCACCAGCCCCCACACCACTAGCCTCCGTTGCTAGTTGGGAAGTTAGGCTAAAGTCAGGGGCCCTGAGGATCGGGTGAGTGCACAACAGGTGTTTTACTTCTCTAAACACCTTCTCACACTCAGGCGCCCATTTGAACTTCTTATCCTTCCAGTTATCCTCCACCTGAGCTTGACTGTCCCGTTCTCCTTCTCCACCTTGACTGCTAAACGTCATCACAGGCACAGTGAGAGGCTCAGGGGGGTGCCTCCCATACTCCTTCACGAGATTAACATGACATAACTGATTGCGCTTCCGTCTGTCTGGAGTGGCTACCAAGTAATCCAGGTCTGATAGCTCCTCAACCACCCTATAAGGACCAGCGTACTTCGCGGATAAGGGGTGACCTACAAGGGGCAGTAGAATCAACACCTCCTGACCCACGTGAAACTCCCTGAGTTCAACCTTGAGGTCGTACCTGTCCTTCCTGAGGGCCTGAGAGCTAGTCAAATTACGGCCAGCCAACTCCAGACTGCGCAACATCCGTTCTCGACTGTTGAGGACACACTTGAGCATAGAACAAGGTTTTTCTGCGCCCTCCCATACTTCTTCAACCATATGGAGAGGCCCTCTGACACGGTGTCCAAAGACGAGCTCATTAGGGCTGAATTCCAAACTCTCCCCAGGTACCTCCCGCACAACAAACAAAACACATTATTATGTTCCTTCCAACAACCAACTATACTCCTAAAATCGATTAATGAAATTTACAAACACATGTGGCAGTCCGTGGATTCGAATCCAGGATGCTCACACCGAAAATCAACACCTTATGCATCGCACCACGAAGACAGTTAAAAGAATGGTGGACACTGCCTACGATTTATTATGCAACTTCGAATCCTGCATATCAATCTAAGCATGTACACACATCCCAACTGCAACTCACGTAGGCTATGCATATGTGAATGGAAAGAGCAATTAATGGGGCCTTAACCACTAGGGAAGTCCTCTCGATAAATTACCCCTGAACCAATATCAATTATTATGTTCCTTCCAACAACCAACTATACTCCTAAAATCGATTAATGAAATTTACAAAACACATGTGGCAGTCCGTGGATTCGAATCCAGGATGCTCACACCGAAAATCAACACCTTATGCATCGCACCACGAAGACAGTTAAAAGAATGGTGGACACTGCCTACGATTTATTATGCAACTTCGAATCCTGCATATCAATCTAAGCATGTACACACATCCCAACTGCAACTCACGTAGGCTATGCATATGTGAATGGAAAGAGCAATTAATGGGGCCTTAACCACTAGGGAAGTCCTCTCGATAAATTACCCCTGAACCAATATCAATTATTATGTTCCTTCCAACAACCAACTATACTCCTAAAATCGATTAATGAAATTTACAAACACATGTGGCAGTCCGTGGATTCGAATCCAGGATGCTCACACCGAAAATCAACACCTTATGCATCGCACCACGAAGACAGTTAAAAGAATGGTGGACACTGCCTACGATTTATTATGCAACTTCGAATCCTGCATATCAATCTAAGCATGTACACACATCCCAACTGCAACTCACGTAGGCTATGCATATGTGAATGGAAAGAGCAATTAATGGGGCCTTAACCACTAGGGAAGTCCTCTCGATAAATTACCCTGAACCAATATAAATTATTATGTTCCTTCCAACAACCAACTATACTCCTAAAATCGATTAATGAAATTTACAAACACATGTGGCAGTCCGTGGATTCGAATCCAGGATGCTCACACCGAAAATCAACACCTTATGCATCGCACCACGAAGACAGTTAAAAGAATGGTGGACACTGCCTACGATTTATTATGCAACTTCGAATCCTGCATATCAATCTAAGCATGTACACACATCCCAACTGCAACTCACGTAGGCTATGCATATGTGAATGGAAAGAGCAATTAATGGGGCCTTAACCACTAGGGAAGTCCTCTCGATAAATTACCCCTGAACCAATATCAATTATTATGTTCCTTCCAACAACCAACTATACTCCTAAAATCGATTAATGAAATTTACAAAACACATGTGGCAGTCCGTGGATTCGAATCCAGGATGCTCACACCGAAAATCAACACCTTATGCATCGCACCACGAAGACAGTTAAAAGAATGGTGGACACTGCCTACGATTTATTATGCAACTTCGAATCCTGCATATCAATCTAAGCATGTACACACATCCCAACTGCAACTCACGTAGGCTATGCATATGTGAATGGAAAGAGCAATTAATGGGGCCTTAACCACTAGGGAAGTCCTCTCGATAAATTACCCCTGAACCAATATCAATTATTATGTTCCTTCCAACAACCAACTATACTCCTAAAATCGATTAATGAAATTTACAAACACATGTGGCAGTCCGTGGATTCGAATCCAGGATGCTCACACCGAAAATCAACACCTTATGCATCGCACCACGAAGACAGTTAAAAGAATGGTGGACACTGCCTACGATTTATTATGCAACTTCGAATCCTGCATATCAATCTAAGCATGTACACACATCCCAACTGCAACTCACGTAGGCTATGCATATGTGAATGGAAAGAGCAATTAATGGGGCCTTAACCACTAGGGAAGTCCTCTCGATAAATTACCCCTGAACCAATATCAATTATTATGTTCCTTCCAACAACCAACTATACTCCTAAAATCGATTAATGAAATTTACAAACACATGTGGCAGTCCGTGGATTCGAATTCAGGATGCTCACACCGAAAATCAACACCACATGGCAGGCCAAGATCCCAATCCTACCCACTCTCAAAGCAACAACAACGAAGCACAGATTTCAATGCTGAGTGCCATCGCTCTAACACACCCTGGCTCTCCGGATGATATGCAGATGACACAACCCCAACAATCCCATGCTGCGGCATTGCTTGAACAAAGAGGCTAGAAGTGAAGTTGGGTCCCTGGACTGACTGAATCCCCTGCGGGTAACCATACCGGGAAAAATACACTAGCAAGTTTCGGACCACCGTCTTCGCCGACCCATTTCTCATAGGGTACGCGTCAGGGTACCTTGTTGCTACATCTCCCGACTGTGCATCACTGTCCTCCTTCAACTCTTTCGTCTTTTTAAGCCCATCCTCTGCCTTTTCAGGAACAGTTACTGGGTCTTCTCCAGACTCGAAATGTGGTCCTCATAATGAGTCCCCGAGAAGGTCCGGTGATACTAAACTCTCAACCGCATCAACTTTCAACCCCTTCTCGGTACCCTTCCTCCGCTGATCTAAAGATTGTTGACCAGAATGTGACTCCCTGGATGCAGGATCTCCGGTGACAACACACGCCATAGGCTGCACCGGACACTTCTCAACCCACTCCTGCTCCTCCCTACTCACGTCGGCCGGCTTCTCGGCAACGACCAAGGGTGGAGCCTCAGAAGTAGGTCCCGCAAAGTCGTTGCCGAGAAGGAGGTCGACGCCCCCAACAGGTAACTTCTCCACAATTCCTACATCCAGGTCCCGAGTCACACCATCAACTTCCATCTTCATTCTTACAAGCGGGTATGACCTTGTCGCATTAACTCCCTGAACCACAACCACCTGCGCCGTATTGACAGGTTTACCAGTGAAATTTCTCAACAGTGTTTGCGATGCCCCAGTGTCACGCAAAATTCTCACCTCATGTCTTCTACCCCCCAACTCCACACAACCGAGTCCCCTGTGGTCACTAAAGGCATCACAGACAGGAAATAAGCCTTCCGGATCCTTCTGCACTGGCAGTGTATTTACCTCGGAAGAAATGCCTCTAACAAATTCCGATGTCCTCTTGAACACTCCAATGCCGTGAGCAAAAGACACGGCTGCCGGAGGAGGTCGACTAGGGCACTCATTTGCCTTATGACCCTCCTGGTGGCAACTAAAACACATACATTTCGGTTTCGACTTATACTGTGATGTAAAAGGCCCCTGACTTTTCACATACGGTGTGGTGTAAGGTTTGGATTCAGTTTTAGTTTCATGGCTCTTCTGTTTAAATGTGTCATTGCTACGGGGAGGGGGAGGATAACGGTCCCTAGCACTTGCATCGTACTTCTGTGAGGACCCGCAACCCCGAATCAACGACAGCCGTCGATCAGCCATTTCTGCTGCTTCGACTAGAGTTCTTGGGTTTTTCTCCTTTAAGTTCAAAGTTAGATCACCGCCCGTGCTCTTAAAGAACTGCTCCAACATCATCAACTGCTTAACTCCATCAAACGTTGTTACCTTCTCAGATCGGAGCCAGTTCCCCATAGCATCGGACAAGTCCCGGGCATGTTCCAAAAAGGTGCTATCTCTTCCCTTAGTTACACCCCGGAACTTCAAACGGTACGTTTCTGGTTGCAGTTCGTAAGCCTTCAGGACAGCCTCCTTGAGATCCTCATACACAATACATGACTCCAAAGGTAACGCATCGTAGGCTTTAAGACCCTTGCCTATTAATCTAGAGGATACAAGTGCTGCCCATTTATTCTCTGGCCACTGGTGTTCCTGGCACTTCTTCTCAAAGCGTGCGAAAAATTCTGTTAACCCACTCTCATCAAACACCGGAACCAGTTTCAATAAGTGCGAGAGAGATTGATCATGAGCACGGTTACCAGCCCCAAGTCGTTGTCCCGTTGTCTCTACTCGCGACTTCTCTACGTCCCTGTCGGCACTGTACCTAGTCGACTCAGCTTGGATTTTTGCTAGCTCTATGTGCTCATGACTGATAGTTTTTCTCTCTTCCATCTTGGCTAATTCTATTTGCTGCTGGATCTTAGCTAATTCGAGCTGAAGCAATAATTCTGGAGTTAACCCTTGAGGAGGTGAAGGTGCTACAATGTTTGAAATTACCGGTGGTCCCCCAGGGGCAACCCACCCTGCCAGTCACCACCCAACTGCGGAAGCGTACCCGGGGTCGGCAAACTACTGGGATGGCTGGGAGTCGAGTGTAGGGGAAGCATGGCCGAAGGGCTCTGAGCACTCAACCCATCTCGCTCACCAGTCACCCTGCCCAGTACACACGTTATCAAGTTATCCCTGGTCATGCTGCTAGTAACCGCATGAACGATAGCTGTGGCCAGGCATTGAAGACCGTACCGATCCATACCCTCCAACCGCTCGGCAGTAACAGGCCATTGCAAAAATATCCTAGCATCCTCCTCACAGTTCACCTGATTAACCATATCATCATACTGCTGTTCCTCAGTTTCGACATTACGTACTGTGTCTCCATTCTCCTCTGATCCGGTATAAGACATGATGCTCACAAAAAATTCCCACCTCAATATTCAGAAAAGAAGTACCCCAAACTCTTATACCTCAATATACACACAAAAATTCTCGAAAAACTCAAGGGCTATACTATGTTGCAAACAAAATTATTCTTGCTGATCCCCGCAAAATATTGTCCAAAACAACAAATATTCCCTGCTAATAAATGTAGGTTCACCAAATCCTAGGTAAGGTCGCCATTTGTTACGACTGAGGGTTAAATATATCAGGGCTCTTATTCATTGGACTAGTAATGGCATAAATGCTACAACGGAAAGCGCTAGATCCAACCTCTGATGTATATTCCCAGTGAACAAAGAACACAAATAAACTGCAGAGTTCTATATGTAATAATAGGTTATTAAACTCTCAATAAATGTGCGTCTACTCTAGGCTTAATGTTATGTGAAAACAGCCTATTACTACCTATAACCGAAGGTGCTTGGTTATGGTATGCAAAGTAAGGTGGTAAGAGAAGTTACAGCTTACGTTACTTTAATCAATAAATGTCAGGCACTCCTGCATGAAAGAAAGTGCACTAAAGTCCTTCAACACCAACAAGGAATCTTCTTTAAATGTTAGATGCTATAAAGATGCTCGTATCGGAAATGGAACCCAAAAAGGCAGGCAGCGGAACAATGCTCGTGCAGGCTATGCACACAAAAAGGCAGAATATATAATGCCGTCGGAGCCAAGAATATCCTAAACACTACAACAATAATAATGATCGCCACAACAATGCAGTATTCCTATCAACAAAAAGAGCCTAAATCGTTTGTGTCTCAATACATCAAACTAGGCTGCGAAATGCTTGGTGTAATCATAAATGGATATGCATAATAAGAGTACTTAGTTTAATATACTTAATGTCTACTGTGACTGATAAAGTCTAGCTAGAGTCAATGATACGAGATACTGGTGCGCATGGCATGCCGCATAGCCTAGTGCAAATCTTAAGTCTGTGCGTCAAATATTACGTTAGAGGGAAGGGTAGCTCTCTTAACCCGGCAAGCGCGATAGGCCTCACGGAAGGCTTCCTATAGGGAACGCGATAGGCCTCACGGAAGCAAGACCATAAAAAAAGCCTTCCAAAAAAAAAAAGGGCCTATCAAAACAAAGGATTTTGTCTCTAGGTGAGATAATTCCCCTCTAGTACTCATCCATGTGTTTCTCACCCCTCCCCCTTCCCTCCTTCCCCACCTTATTCCCCCCTTCCCCCCCTCCTCAATTATCACCTATTTATCCTCTTATTATCATCATTTATCGGTTATTTTTCTCTCCCGCGATAATGTAGCACAAGTGGGTTGCATAAAAGATCGTTATGCAACACCCAAACACCGGCACCCACCGCCCCGCTCGTCTCAGTTGACTCCCAGACAGCGAGAGGGGAGGGCTGCCTGTGGCTCTCTCTCGCCTGAGATTATGACCGGGTGGCCAATATCTTCGTTTTTCACCACCCAAATGCTTTTCCCACTTATTTTAGCACTCTTGAAGGTTCATATATACATCATATATGTAAAATAAAAGCATACCGAAAACAAATAATGCTTTATATTGTAAATATAACGAATTCTGTCAGAATCCAGGGCTAGAAATGCACAAATAACTACCCTAGCACCTAGGTCTATATCGCGCTTGTCAGGTTAAGAAACCTTAATACCGAAGTATTAAGCGTTCTCCTGGCGTACCTCAAAGACAAACAACGAGCTTAGAACAGTGCAGAATGGTATAGGCAAAAAGCCCTCATTCGTGCATGCTCTACTCTCAATGGCACACAGACTAGAATTTACTCAATCAACTCCAGTTCTCAGGTATGTCGTGCAGCTTTTAATTAAAGCCAGGACTCATAGGAAACAATACCTTATAATATCAGACTCCTAGTCTAGCATTATCTAATCCAGCAGAACACTAATAATTATAGGAAGCGGTACTAAACAATATGAATGCCAACCAATGCTTCGTGATCAACTTATCTTAACAACTAACATACATGGGTTATATCAGACCTTAACGCACAATACAACTGGCCAGCATTAAGCTGATTTTGCAGAGTTAACCAGAGGGGGTATAATATGAATAAAAGGTGGTGAAAGGTATGGAAAATGAGAGAGATAGGCAGAGGAAAAGATTATCAGGTGCAGAGCGGTGGACAGATATCAAAGAGATAAGAGGGATGCGTTCTAGAAACCAGATCTGAGGGAGAGAGTGGCGAGGGACCTGTATATATACTAGCACTAGGTCGAGCCGCGTGGGAAAAAAGCGGTAACAAGTCCTCTAACCACTACCAAAGTAGCTAGCAAAACATTACGTCACCAAGCATGGTAAAGAACTCCCTCAACCAATCCCCACGAGGCCAGCCAGCTATGACGTCATCGAGTATAGCAAAACACTACGCGCCCCCACTCACTCTGTGCTACTCTCTCTCTCTCTCTGATCCTATCATTACTAGTTAAGAATAAAACATAATTATACTTTACAATTAAATATATAAAGCCTTGACATGGGTGAAAACAAAGAGCCTTTCTGGACTGCCCATGACACGAGCTTTCATATGAAATAAAGCACACCTTAATACATAAACTGTAGCCACATCCACTGTCCTGGCGATCCTAGCGAGTCACTGTAGGACAAGCCATGCGGTTCTAACGGAGTGGTTAACGTCATCCCCCCCCCAAGATTTTTCTCTGAGGCCCAAGGCTCACAAAAATCTGATGGTTAGAACCCATGCTATATCTCTACTTCCCATCACCCAGCGGCAGTAAAATATCTGGCACAGTTCTTCAACAAAACATTGTACAAAATTATAACCCTCCCCAACACAATAGGTTAAATTATATGTAGTTATGCTCCTCAAGAGCGAGCTTCTCTAGCCCAGCATTCTGCAATAACATACTGAACAAATTCAACTATCAAAGAAAGAGTTTTTATTTGATTTTTTTAATTTCGGCTGCACTATAGGGGCAAGCCTAGTTTTTTCTTCTATACCAAACGCTCAACTCCTGCTTTACGACCCAATACGCTGGGCTACAACCGCGAGCCAACAAGCACCAAGCGCAAAATACTATTCAAACTAAAGCAGGAGGCTACCCGTGTGTCAGTCTACCCAGGATCATATACCCTTGAACGACCATCTGCAATTACCACGTTGTCACAACCGGCAATATGGCGTAGGTCCAGGTTATATACCAGTAACCTTAGTGACCACCTGGTCAGCCTCATATTCCGATTGTGAAACTGGTCCAAGAACTTGAGAGGGTGATGATCTGTGTAAACTACAACGACCGGACCATAGGCTGGATCATAGACCTCGAAATGCCCCAGCGCAAGCACAACCGCCAGCAGCTCCTCCTCGACAACAGAGCAGCTCCCCTGGGCCGAATTGAACTTCTCCGAGCATAAACTAACAGGATGCTCCAGCCCATCATCGTCCTTTTTCACAAGGACGGCACCAGCCCCCACACCACTAGCCTCCGTTGCTAGTTGGGAAGTTAGGCTAAAGTCAGGGGCCCTGAGGATCGGGTGAGTGCACAACAGGTGTTTTACTTCTCTAAACACCTTCTCACACTCAGGCGCCCATTTGAACTTCTTATCCTTCCAGTTATCCTCCACCTGAGCTTGACTGTCCCGTTCTCCTTCTCCACCTTGACTGCTAAACGTCATCACAGGCACAGTGAGAGGCTCAGGGGGGTGCCTCCCATACTCCTTCACGAGATTAACATAACTGATTGCGCTTCCGTCTGTCTGGAGTGGCTACCAAGTAATCCAGGTCTGATAGCTCCTCAACCACCCTATAAGGACCAGCGTACTTCGCGGATAAGGGGTGACCTACAAGGGGCAGTAGAATCAACACCTCCTGACCCACGTGAAACTCCCTGAGTTCAACCTTGAGGTCGTACCTGTCCTTCCTGAGGGCCTGAGAGCTAGTCAAATTACGGCCAGCCAACTCCAGACTGCGCAACATCCGTTCTCGACTGTTGAGGACTGACATAGAACAAGGTTTTTCTGCGCCCTCCCATACTTCTTCAACCATATGGAGAGGCCTCTGACACGGTGTCCAAAGACGAGCTCATTAGGGCTGAATTCCAAACTCTCCCCAGGTACCTCCCGCACAACAAACAAAACACATTATTATGTTCCTTCCAACAACCAACTATACTCCTAAAATCGATTAATGAAATTTACAAACACATGGAGCAGTCCGTGGATTCGAATCCAGGATGCTCACACCGAAAATCAACACCTTATGCATCGCACCACGAAGACAGTTAAAAGAATGGTGGACACTGCCTACGATTTATTATGCAACTTCGAATCCTGCATATCAATCTAAGCATGTACACACATCCCAACTGCAACTCACGTAGGCTATGCATATGTGAATGGAAAGAGCAATTAATGGGGCCTTAACCACTAGGGAAGTCCTCTCGATAAATTACCCCTGAACCAATATCAATTATTATGTTCCTTCCAACAACCAACTATACTCCTAAAATCGATTAATGAAATTTACAAACACATGTGGCAGTCCGTGGATTCGAATCCAGGATGCTCACACCGAAAATCAACACCACATGGCAGGCCAAGATCCCAATCCTACCCACTCTCAAAGCAACAACAACGAAGCACAGATTTCAATGCTGAGTGCCATCGCTCTAACACACCCTGGCTCTCCGGATGATATTCAGATGACACAACCCCAACAATCCCATGCTGCGGCATTGCTTGAACAAAGAGGCTAGAAGTGAAGTTGGGTCCCTGGACTGACTGAATCCCCTGCGGGTAACCATACCGGGAAAAATACACTAGCAAGTTTCGGACCACCGTCTTCGCCGACCCATTTCTCATAGGGTACGCGTCAGGGTACCTTGTTGGTACATCTCCCGACTGTGCATCACTGTCCTCCTTCAACTCTTTCGTCTCTTTAAGCCCATCCTCTGCCTTTTCAGGAACAGTTACTGGGTCTTCTCCAGACTCGAAATGTGGTCCTCATAATGAGTCCCCGAGAAGGTCCGGTGATACTAAACTCTCAACCGCATCAACTTTCAACCCCTTCTCGGTACCCTTCCTCCGCTGATCTAAAGATTGTTGACCAGAATGTGACTCCCTGGATGCAGGATCTCCGGTGACAACACACGCCATAGGCTGCACCGGACACTTCTCAACCCACTCCTGCTCCTCCCTACTCACGTCGGCCGGCTTCTCGGCAACGACCAAGGGGGGGGCCTCAGAAGTAGGTCCCGCAAAGTCGTTGCCGAGAAGGAGGTCGACGCCCCCAACAGGTAACTTCTCCACAATTCCTACATCCAGGTCCCGAGTCACACCATCAACTTCCATCTTCATTCTTACAAGCGGGTATGACCTTGTCGCATTAACTCCCTGAACCACAACCACCTGCGCCGTATTGACAGGTTTACCAGTGAAATTTCTCAACAGTGTTTGCGATGCCCCAGTGTCACGCAAAATTCTCACCTCATGTCTTCTACCCCCCCACTCCACACAACCGAGTCCCCTGTGGTCACTAAAGGCATCACAGACAGGAAATAAGCCTTCCGGATCCTTCTGCACTGGCAGTGTATTTACCTCGGAAGAAATGCCTCTAAACAAATTCGATGTCCTCTTGAACACTCCAATGCCGTGAGCAAAAGACACGGCTGCCAGGAGGTCGACTAGGGCACTCATTTGCCTTATGACCCTCCTGGTGGCAACTAAAACACATACATTTCGGTTTCGACTTATACTGTGATGTAAAAGGCCCCTGACTTTTCACATACGGTGTGGTGTAAGGTTTGGATTCAGTTTTAGTTTCATGGCTCTTCTGTTTAAATGTGTCATTGCTACGGGGAGGGGGAGGATAACGGTCCCTAGCACTTGCATCGTACTTCTGTGAGGACCCGCAACCCCGAATCAACGACAGCCGTCGATCAGCCATCTCTGCTTCGACTAGAGTTCTTGGGTTTTTCTCCTTTAAGTTCAAAGTTAGATCACCGCCCGTGCTCTTAAAGAACTGCTCCAACATCATCAACTGCTTAACTCCATCAAACGTTGTTACCTTCTCAGATCGGAGCCAGTTCCCCATAGCATCGGACAAGTCCCGGGCGTGTTCCAAAAAGGTGCTATCTCTTCCCTTAGTTACACCCCGGAACTTCAAACGGTACGTTTCTGGTTGCAGTTCGTAAGCCTTCAGGACAGCCTCCTTGAGATCCTCATACACAATACATGACTCCAAAGGTAACGCATCGTAGGCTTTAAGACCCTTGCCTATTAATCTAGAGGATACAAGTGCTGCCCATTTATCTCTGGCCACTGGTGTTCCTGGCACTTCTTCTCAAAGCGTGCGAAAAATTCTGTTAACCACTCTCATCAAACACCGGAACCAGTTTCAATAAGTGCGAGAGAGATTGATCATGAGCACGGTTACCAGCCCCAAGTCGCTGTCCCGTTGTCTCTACTCGCGACTTCTCTACGTCCCTGTCGGCACTGTACCTAGTCGACTCAGCTTGGATTTTTGCTAGCTCTATGTGCTCATGACTGATAGTTTTTCTCTCTTCCATCTTGGCTAATTCTATTTGCTGCTGGATCTTAGCTAATTCGAGCTGAAGCAATAATTCTGGAGTTAACCCTTGAGGAGGTGAAGGTGCTACAATGTTTGAAATTACCGGTGGTCCCCCCAGGGGCAACCCACCCTGCCAGTCACCACCCAACTGCGGAAGCGTACCCGGGGTCGGCAAACTACTGGGATGGCTGGGAGTCGAGTGTAGGGGAAGCATGGCCGAAGGGCTCTGAGCACTCAACCCATCTCGCTCACCAGTCACCCTGCCCAGTACACACGTTATCAAGTTATCCCTGGTCATGCTGCTAGTAACCGCATGACCGATAGCTGTGGCCAGGCATTGAAGACTGTACCGATCCATACCCTCCAACCGCTCGGCAGTAACAGGCCATTGCAAAAATATCCTAGCATCCTCCTCACAGTTCACCTGATTAACCATATCATCATACTGCTGTTCCTCAGTTTCGACATTACGTACTGTGTCTCCATTCTCCTCTGATCCGGTATAAGACATGATGCTCACAAAAAATTCCCACCTCAATATTCAGAAAAGAAGTACCCCAAACTCTTATACCTCAATATACACACAAAAATTCTCGAAAAACTCAAGGGCTATACTATGTTGCAAACAAAAATTATTCTTGCTGATCCCCGCAAAATATTCTCCAAAACAACAAATGTTCCCTGCTAATAAATGTAGGTTCACCAAATCCTAGGTAAGGTCGCCATTTGTTACGACTGAGGGTTAAATATATCAGGGCTCTTATTCATTGGACTAGTAATGGCATAAATGCTACAACGGAAAGCGTTAGATCCAACCTCTGATGTATATTCCCAGTGTACAAAGAATACAAATACTCTACAGAGTTCTATATTTTTTTTTTTTTTTTTTTTTTTTTTCTATATTCCAACTTACTTCCTCTCGGGCATAGGCTGAGAGCCTTAACATTCACCGCTTTACAATGAACAGTGAAGCCCGTGAGGTCTTGTTCCAGTCTAGGGAGTGAGACATGTGAAGCACGTAGAGTACAACGAGCACCTGCCATCTTGCCTTCACATGAGGCACGGTGCTCACTCATGGCCCGAAACGACCCCATCTCTGAAGCCACCTCGTTCCCGTGCTTCACTGTCTCACCCCCTACACTCGGACTCTCACACTTACACACACATAATAGGTTATTAAACTCTCAATAAATGTGCGTCTACTCTAGGCTTAATGTTATGTGAAAACAGCCTATTACTACCTATAACCGAAGGTGCTTGGTTATGGTATGCAAAGTAAGGTGGTAAGAGAAATTACAGCTTACGTTACTTTAATCAATAAATGTCAGGCACTCCTGCATGAAAGAAAGTGCACTAAAGTCCTTCAACACCAACAAGGAATCTTCTTTAAATGTTAGATGCTATAAAGATGCTCGTATCGGAAATGGAACCCAAAAAGGCAGGCAGCGGAACAATGCTCGTGCAGGCTATGCACACAAAAAGGCAGAATATATAATGCCGTCGGAGCCAAGAATATCCTAAACACTACAACAATAATAATGATCGCCACAACAATGCAGTATTCCTATCAACAAAAAGAGCCTAAGTCGTTTGTGTCTCAATACATCAAACTAGGCTGCGAAATGCTTGGTGTAATCATAAATGGGTATGCATAATAAGAGTACTTAGTTTAATATACTTAATGTCTACTGTGACTGATAAAGTCTAGCTAGAGTCAATGATACGAGATACTGGTGCGCATGGCATGCCGCATAGCCTAGTGCAAATCTCAAGTGTGTGCGTCAAATATTACGTTATAGGGAAGGGTAACTCTCTTGAGAAACCTTAATACCGAAGTATTAAGCGTTCTCCTGGCGTACCTCAAAGACAAACAACGAGCTTAGAACAGTGCAGAATGGTATAGGCAAAAAGCCCTCATTCGTGCATGCTCTACTCTCAATGGCACACAGACTAAAATTTACTCAATCAACTCCAGTTCTCAGGTATGTCGTGCAGCTTTTAACTAAAGCCAGCACTCATAGGAAACAATACCTTATAATATCAGACTCCTAGTCTAGCATTATCTAATCCAGCAGAACACTAATAATTATAGGAAGCGGTACTAAACAATATGAATGCCAACCAATGCTTCGTGATCAACTTAACTTAACAACTAATATACATGGGTTATATCAGACCTTAACGCACAATACAACTGGCCAGCATGAAGCTGATTTTGCAGAGTTAACCAGAGGGGGTATAATATGAATAAAAGGTGGTGAAAGGTATGGAAAATGAGAGAGATAGGCAGAGGAAAAGATTCTCAGGTGCAGAGCGGTGGACAGATATCAAAGAGATAAGAGGGATGCGTTCTAGAAACCAGATCTGAGGGAGAGAGTGGCGAGGGACCTGTATATATACTAGCACTAGGTCGAGCCGCGTGGGAAAAAAGCGGTAACAAGTCCTCTAACCACTACCAAAGTAGCTAGCAAAACATTACGTCACCAAGCATGGTAAAGAACTCCCTCAACCAATCCCCACGAGGCCAGCCAGCTATGACGTCATCGAGTATAGCAAAACACTACGCGCCCCCACTCACTCTGTGCTACTCTCTCTCTCTCTCTGATCCTATCATTACTAGTTAAGGATAAAACATATACTTTACAATTAAATATATAAAGCCTTGCCATGGGTGAAAACAAAGAGCCTTTCTGGACTGCCCATGACACGAGCTTTCATATGAAATAAAGCACACCTTAATACATAAACTGTAGCCACATCCACTGTCCTGGCGATCCTAGCGAGTCACTGTAGGACAAGCCATACGGTTCTAACGTTCTAACGGAGTGGTTAACGTCACAGTATATAGAAGTCGGATGCAGAATAGCCCTTATTTACATAGGACATGAGGCGTCTGGCAAAAAAAAAAAAATAATAATAATAAATAAATAAACATCTGGGAAAAGGTTGATGATAGGACAAGAGAGTCAACAAAATTCATGATTTTATACCAATATCAATAATTTCTGCCATGTGGGTATATATCTCCATTCAAGCAGTCACAGCACTGTGAATTTATCTACCCACTTCATTTTGCCTACAGAATGCACGGACGGATACGAGTTCGACCACCAGGAGTTCACAGCGACCGTAGCTACAACATTTGAGGGTGTGTGTGCGAAGGACCACTGTTTCCACACCGCCCTCTCCGTGTATATGGCCGACAAACGATATTCTGGAATTTCTGACTATTAGACAAATGTATTCAGTTTATACAGGGCCACCAGTAATTAACAGGCTTCGAACTATCTCACTTAAACCTTTTTACTACCTCAGATAGTCGAAATATAGCTAGAATGCAATAATAAAGACGTCAACGGTACAGAAGGGGTTAATGGGTTTACTCTTGCCAACAGAATGCATTAACGGGTACGAGTTCGACCACCAGGAGTTCACAGCGACGGTTGCCACAACGTTTGAGTGGGTGTGTGACAGGGACCACTATTCCCACACGGCTCTCTCCGTATATATGGCCGGCAACGCGTTCGGCACCTTCGTCCTTCCCCTCATTGCTGACAAGTTGTGAGGTTTGATTAATAACTGTGTTAGTGATGTAGTGGTTTATATGCTTATGTTCTGGGTGTGGTGTACCGAACTCGAATCCCGGGAAGACCATATGCTTTCATTAGTTTATTCAAGTACATTGGTGTTTGTCATGGATGATTAAATTTTAAGAACGGGGTTTTCCTATATTTTATTCTTTTTCACCGGAGTAGTCAACTTATGGAACAAATTGCTTAACCTGTTTCTTTTCTTCTGATGGTAAATTGCAAAGTTCCGATCAAAATTTCTTATTTATTTTGAAGATTTCATTGTGAAATATGGTGCTAATTTTATATACTTAATCTTAGCATGATGCAGAGTCATAGTAGTTTCATCTTTTTCCATTTAGTATCGATAAATTAGCTGCTTGGGGTTTCAATTTATCGTCAGCTGAATATAAACCGAGTATAGATATGTTGTAGAGTGCCACGCATTTCAATATCGCCTAGATAAATATCTTGCCATGAACCTCCCGACTGACTGTGTTTGTGCTCGAGTAATGTGACCGTATTAAAGGGACAGTGGTTATTTTTTTAGGTCTAATTATATTCATAATTATATATTCATTTATTTTTTAGTTTCCTCCATAGACCACCATCAAACTTAAAAAAAACATCCATTAGATCCCCCTTCGAGATTAATTTGTAAATTTTTCGGTAGAAAATTGTCACGGCCCAAGTCCGGTCTCTCCAAAATTACAGGCTTGCTATCACTTGTCAGGAAAAAAATGACACCTACAGACCACAAAAGGTCTTAAAATAGACAAAGAAATGGGGCGAAAGGTCTTAAAATCGACAAGCTAATGGGAGCAAACATCTTAAAATCACAAAATCTAATGGGACTAAACATGAGGGAGAAGGGGGACCAGAAATATGACCTATCTCCCCTTAATGCAGCTGAAGCCCTGCAGTTGATGGTTGTGCCAATAATTCAAACTGCCTCAAACTAAACTGAACTTCCACAGTCCGAGCTGAGTCAAACTAAACTGAACTTCCACAGTCCGAGCCGAGTCAAATTAAACTGAACTTCCACAGTCTGAGCCGTGTCAAACTAAACTGAACTTCCACAGTCCGAGCCGAGTCAAACTAAACTGAACTTCCACAGTCCGAGCCGAGTCAAACTAAACTGAACTTCCACAGTCCGAGCCGTGTCAAACTAAACTGAACTTCCACAGTCCGAGCCGAGTCAAACTAAACTGAACTTCCTCCAGCAGCGTCAAACTAAACTGAACTTCCTCCATTCGGTCTGAGTGGGCTTCAAACTTAACTGAATTTCCTCCACAGTCGGAGCGGCGTTAAACTAAGCTGAACTCCATCCAGCAGCGTCAAACTAAATTGAACTCCCTCATACTAAACTGAACCTCCACCACAGTCCGAGCAACATCAAACATCAAAGCGGCTCGCTTGGTGTAGTGACTAGCGTCTCGGACTTCCACCCAGAAGGCCCGGGTTCGCGCCCACGCTCGGCGCATTAAAGATTTTTCACAAGCACTGAGTCGTTACCATCCCTCATGAGCAAAGGGATGGGGTAGTAGTACAGGACCCCAATGGAATACGCCTAATCGGCCTTATTGAGCTATCCTTAGCTAGCTTAGCATGCGCTAGCTTTAAGAACTATTATTATTATTATTATTAAACTAACCCCTGGGGGTTAGGGAATAGAATATGCCCCACGTGCCTTCTGCGTGTCGTAAGAGGCGACTAAAGAGGTTGGGTCGGTGGGCTTGCGACCCCCACCCGGAAAAAATATCTAAGCAAAGAAAAACGAACGAACAGCCTCGGATGCGGACGGAACCAACGTTGACGAACCACGACCGACTAAGGACATGCCTTCGGACATTCTGAGAATGGCTACGTGGAATGTTAGTGGCATGAATGATGGAACAAAAGAGAGAGAGGTTCTGGAAGTGTTAGTGAATGCCAGGCTGGATGTATGTGGAATGACAGAGACCAAATGGAAAGGTTCAGATGTGAGAGAATGGGAATGTGGAATGGGTGTGTGTGCTGGAGTGAGTGAAGGAACAGCGAGAGAAGGTGCATGTTTGTTTGTAAGTAGCAAATGGAAGGAATGTGTAAGAGAGTATGGGTCTGTGGGTTCAAGGATTGTGTGGGTGAGAATGAAAGTAGGAATACAAACGTGGGTGATTGTATGCGTGTATGCCCCGACAGAGGATATACTTGAAAGAAAGAAAGAGGAGTTCTGGATGAATGTGGAGGCGTGCCTGGAGAAGTTTGACAAGAACGAAAGAATATTTCTGATTGGGGATATGAATGGTAAGGTGGGTGATAGGAAAGTTGAGGGAGTGGTGGGAGGGTGGGGGGTACCATCAGAGGTGAATGGGAATGGTAGTGCACTTGTGGACGTATGTGTGGGAAGGAGGCTGTGGATAGCCAACACCTTCTTCCGACACAGAATGATCCACAGGTACACGTGGAAACGGATGTTGACGATGAAAGATAAGACAGTGGTGGAACGAAAGTCATTGATTGATTATGTATGTGTGGATGAACGAATGAAGAAATCTGTGATGGATGCTAGGGTGTATAGGGGTATTGGAGGGGGTCTGTCTGATCATTATGTAGTGGTAGCTAAGGTTAGGATACAAAAGAAGTGGGTGAGGAGAGCGGGAGGGAGGCAAGAGGAGGGTGGAATGGTGAGGAGGGTGGAGAGGTTGCAGGAGGAGGAAGTCAGGGAGGAGTACAGGAGAGCAGTGGAAAGACGACTAGGTGGGTTCGACCTGGAAGTTATGGAGGAAGTGGAGGAGATGAGCAAGGTGTTTAAGGATGAGATCTGTGCAGCATGTGAGGAGGTGTGTGGAGTGAGGAGAAGAGGGAGGGGAGTGAAAGGTACAGCATGGTGGACAGAAGAGGTAAGAATAGCTGTGGAAGAAAAGAAGAAAGCATATAGAGTGTGGTTGGGTAGTAGAGGGAATGAAGATTCCGAGAGACAGAAACGAGCGAGGTACGTGGAGAGTAAGAGGGTGGTGAAGAGAGTAGTGAAGGAAAGTAAGAGAAGAGTAGATGAGGAATTTGGAAGGAATCTGAGTGTAAAATGGAGGGAGAGTAAGAAACTGTTCTGGAAAGAAGTCAAGAAAGTTAGGGAAGGTAGCAAGGGAAACAGTAAGGGTGTGAAAGATAAGAATGGGAGAATGCTAGCCGAGAAGCAAGAGAGAGTCGAAAGATGGAGGGAGTACTTCAGTGAGTTGCTAAATGAAAGGAATGAAGAGCCAGCAAACATAGCTGGATATCCAGCTATGTTTGCTTCGTATGGGAGGGAGAAGAAGAGAAGTAGTGGAGGAGGAGGTGGGGATCAGGAGGTCAGAAGTGTGGGAAGCCATGAAAAGAGTGAAGTTGGGGAAAGCACCAGGAACAGATGGAGTGTGTGGGGAAATGTTGAGGTATGGTGGTGAGATAGTGATAGAATGGGTATGGAAAATGTGCAAACTAGCATGGGAGAAGGGGAGTGCACCCGATGACTGGAAGACTGGCATAATAGTCCCCCTATATAAGGGCAAAGGGGAAAGAGGAGTGTGTGGTAACCACCGAGGAATATGTCTTCTAAGCGTAGTAGGGAAGGTATACAGTAGGGTAGTGATTGAGAGAGTGAGAGTGAGAACGGAGAAATGGATAGGCGACGAGCAGGGAGGTTTTAGGAAGGGAAGAGGATGTGTAGATCAGATTTTTACCCTGAATTGTGTTGTGGAGAAGTATCTGGAGAAGAAACAAAAGGTGTATGTTGCCTTTATGGACTTGGAGAAGGCCTATGACAGAGTGGATAGAGAAGGTTTGTGGAAAGTACTTAGAATATACGGAGTAGAGGGCAAGTTGCTGAAAGCAGTGAAGAGCATGTATGAGGGTGCAAAGGCGGCAGTACGTGTGGAGAGTGAGCAGAGCGAGTTCTTTGACCTGAATGTTGGTTTGAAACAGGGGTGTGTGATGTCCCCGTGGTTGTTTACTGTATATATGGATGGAGTCATGAAAGAAATACTATCAAGAGCAGTGAATGTTGGTGTATCGCTGAAAAGGGAGGGAATTGAGTGGAAGCTACCTATACTGCTGTTTGCGGATGATACAGTTCTGATGAGTGATAATGAATGGGAGTTGCAGGGTCTGGTAAATGAGTTTGGAACAGTGTGCGAAAAACGGAATTTGAAGGTAAATACGGGGAAGAGCAAGGTTATGGTCTTCGAAAGGGGTGAAGTCACAGAGTGTGAGGTGAAGCTGAACGGTCAGGCTATGGAGATCGTCAACTCTTTTAAGTATCTGGGCAGTGTGTTGAGTAAAGATGGGACTATGGATGAAGAGGTGCGGGAGAGGGTACAACAGGGGAAGAGGGTTGTAGGAACGCTAAAAGCAGTAACAAGAAATAGGGTGGTCAGTATGGAAGTGAAGAAGTCCTTGCATGACAGTGTGGTAATCCCGACACTGACTTACGGAAGCGAAGCATGGACGTTGGTTGAGAGACTCAGACCAAGAGTGAGAGCAGTGGAAATGAATTACTTAAGGAGTGCGTGCGGAGTTACATGGAGGGATAGACAGACTAATGAGGAAGTAAGAAGGAGGTGTGGTGTGGAGGTAGATGTGCTGGAAAGTGTGAAAAGGAACAACTTGAGATGGTTCGGCCATATGGAACGTATGGAAAGCGAGAGAATGACTAAGAGGGTGTACGAGAGCGAGGTGGAGGGACAGAGGGGGAGAGGTAGACCGAATATGAGGTGGAAGGATGGAGTGAGGAACTACATGAACGAAGGCGGTGCTGGTTGGGGGGAGGGGCGTCGACTGACTGGGGACAGAGGTGCATGGGGGCGGTTCGTTCGTGGCCACCCCTTCGGGGATCACGGCGTCAGGCAATAGATAGATAGATAGATTAAACTAAACTGAACTTCCTCAAACTAAACTGATTGAACTTCCTCCGCAGACCGAGCCGCATCAAATAAACAAAACTGACTCAAACTAAGCTGAACTCAAACTATACTTAACTCAAACTCATACGTCTTAAAATCTCAAAACTAATGGGGATAAGCATGAGCAAGAAAGGGGACCAGAAAAATGGTCCATCTCCCCTATCGTTCATATTACTATAATTTTGTTTTCTGGTCCACAGTTTTTCTGGAGCTAAAACTAAACTGAACTTCAGTTCAGTCTGAGCGGGCGTCAAACTAAACTGAACTTCCTCAAACTAAACTGATTTTCCTCCACAGTCTGAGTGGTGTTAAACTAAACTGAACTCCCTCAAACTAAACTGAACTCAAACTGAACTTCCTATAGCTAAACTGAACTCAAACTAAACTGAACTCAAACTAAACTGATGTCAAACTAAACTGATGTCAAACTTAACTGAACTTCTTCCTCTACAGTCTTGGCCGTCGTCTGCTGTTCTGTTTGTCCCTCTTAAATCACATCGTCTTCACGTTCGACCCATTAGTTTGGTGATTTTGAGACCTTTCACCCAATTTCTTTGTCAACCTTTCGTGCCAATTCGAGGTCGATTTTTTCCTGCCGAACGATAGCGAGCTTGAAATTTTAGGAGGAACTGGCCTATGGCTGGGACATTTTTCTACCGAAAAATGTACAAATTAATCTTGGAAGGGGGTCTAGCGAGGAAACTAAAAAATAAATGAATATATAACAATAGACCCAGCAAAATATCTACTGTCCCTTTAAGCGGAGTCAAACTAAACTTAACCTCTTCCACAGTCTGAACTTCCTCAAACTAAACTGAACTCAAACTAAACTGATGTCAAACTAAACTGAACTCAAACTAAACAGAACTCAAACTGAACTTCCTAAAACTAAACTTCCTAAAACTAAACTGAACTCAAACTAAACTGATGTCAAACTAAACTGAACTCAAACTAAACTGGTGTTAAACTAAACTGATGTCAAACTAAACGGAACTCAAACTAAACTGAACCACTTTCACAGTCTGAACTGCATCAAACTAAACTGAACTCAAACTAAACTGAACTAAAAAAGAACTTCCTAAAGCTAAACAGAACACAAACTAAACTGAACTCAAACTAAACTGATGGCAAACTAAATTGATGTCAAACTAAACTGATGTCAAACTAAACTGAAATTCTTCCCCTACAGCCTTGGCCGTCGTCTGGTGTTCTGCTGGTCCCTCTTAAACTACCTCGTCTTCACTCTGGCTGTTATCTTGGCTTCCCCCTTCTTCCTCGTGCTTAGCCCCATTAGTTTTCAGATTAACCCATTGCCTGCAGGAGACATTCCCGAACGTCATGGCAATTTACAGCAATTTATAGGCTTTTAAAGCCTCTTTAAACCTGTAGAATCGAGTTCGAGGGAGTGGGAGCCCGACAGGGCCGACAGGCCACACGTCCTTGCCCCAGCACGCTGGCCGCAGCACTGAGGACTCTGAGTCAGAGTCTCACGAGATATACAGCTCTGCCAAAGGCAAATGTAGCGCGACATTAGCAAAAATTGCTAATTTTAGCGAATATCTATGGTAGCGCTGCGGGTGAAGCCTGCGAGCTACGAAGCTCGTTTTGGTGTAATTTTTAAGCTATTTTCTTCTAGGTTTTGGCTGAATACATTTAATTTCATTCAGACACTTGCCTAATTAATCAGGAGTGCCTGAATGAGCCCTAATATGGCAGAAATAGGCAGAAACATGCCTGCAGCCAAAGTGTTAAATGACGTTCAATCTATTTCACCCTATTTCTTTGTCAATATTAAGACCTTTCATGCTATTTAAGTGTCGTTTTTTTCCTGGCGAGCGATAGTGAGCCTGTAATTTTTGGAGGAACCCGCATTTTTCTACCGAAAAATGTATAAATATATTTTGAAAGGGGGTCTAGGGCATGTAATTTTAAGCTTGATGAAGGTCTAGCGAGGAAACTAAAAAATATATGAATATATAAAAATAGACCCCAAAAAAATAACCGCTGTCAGAGTCAAACTAAACTGAACCTCTTCCTCCACAGTCCGAAGTGCCTCAAACTAAATTGATCTTGTTCCGCAGTCTTGGCCGTCGTCTGGTGTTCTACCTGGCTCTCTTAAACCACATAGTCTTCACGCTGGCCGTCACCTTTGCTTCTAACTACCACCTCCACTTGGTCCTACGGTTCGCTCAGGGCCTTAGCTTCGAGACCAACTATCTCATGCCCTATATCATTAGTGAGTATATCTATCAAGCAATAAATCAATCTATCTATCTATCAATCAGTCAATAAATAAATCCATCAATCCATCAGTCAATCCATGAATCAATCAATCCATCCATCCATCCATCAATCTATCAATCAATCAATCAGTCAATCCATCTATCAATCAATCCATCCATCAATCAATCAATCAATCAATCAATCAATCAATCCATATATCAATCAATCCATCAATCAATCATTTTTTTTCGGTTTGCTCAGGGCCTTAGCTTCGAGACCAACTATCTCATGCCCTACATCATCAGTAAGCATAGCATAGTATAATATAATTTATTTATTTCACTACCAACACCAAACATTTCCAATGAAATTAATGAAAGCATAATTATGATCCACCCAGGATTCGAACCTGGGTTACCACATGCAAATCTTAAACACTCAAACCATTACAGGATCAAGAAAGTTAAAAACATAGTTAATAGCACAGCATAGCATAATATTGATTACACATGACAAAATAAGCAAATTAGTCCAATTGCTATGCATCTAAAATCCTTAACATTTGTTATCGTCAAACCAGAACCCTCCCTATGACGAGTCTGGTCAGAACTATTTTGCCTTACCTGATCTCATAGCAACATTAAAGCGTTGCTTGGTACAAGTTACGTCATCATGATTATCCCCAAACCTATTATTAACTCATCCATGGCGTAGGGATGTAGCGACCCCACCGCCTGCCACTTTGGTCGTGCAGTCAGCCTCTGTAGCAGTTACGATAATTTCTTACTGCATTATTGTAGCACGGTTAAGGCTGGTGTGGTGTGGATTCACCAGGTGCAAGTGCTTCAGGGGGACTATGTTATGCTTTGCTGAGACACTATTAGCACTATACCAAAATCGGCCACTGTGATGACATGATGGGGCTGTGTTGTGGCAAGTCCCTTGTATTGTGCTACAGTAAAGAGATTAAAACCACGGTCTCTGTGGATGAAGCAGTCTTTAAACTTGCATGTATGTATTGTTGTTGTTGTTGTTGTTGTTCCCCAAGCTGCCTGTCTGAACAGCCCCAAGTCCCCGAGCAAGGCCAAGGCCATAACCGAGAGCCCCACAGAACCCTCCCTGCCGACCACAATAAAACCTGGGTGACCGAAGCCACTCCATGGCGGGGAGCTGAGGAGGGTGCAGAAACGCCCGGGAAACCAAAGCCCCACCCAGGGCCCTGTGCCCCTCAGCAATTATGAAGAGAAAGTTGAGGGGCAAAGGAAAAATGTGACGCTTTGGCTTCCAATCTTGGTAGATTGGGAGGTCAATCCACGGAAGAGACGCCGTCACTTGAGATCTAGAAAATATATAAGTAAAAGGAAAAGTCAGAGTAAGCTATGGGTATGGCAGAGATCGCTCAGTTCTCACTCTGATAGACCAGCCCATCACCACATGACTAGAACCCAATCCTCTCAGCATCAGCTAGGAAAGGCCCTAGAAAGCCGCCTTTGGCGGGGGGATAGCTCCCTTATTTCATCGGGGTTGGGCAGCCGCCTTTTGTATGTATTGTATTGTATGTATTGTATCCAGTACCAGTGATGGCACATGTCCATTAGTAAAAAAGCTACACGCCAGTACTAGTGACGGCTCTCACCCGTCAATAATATACGATCCTTGTTCTGCTAATAACTAGCAGGAGCTGCTAACATGACTTGGAAGTAGGAGGCACTGCTGTGAGGAGTTGGCAATACTTCTTAAAATAACGAAGAAACGGAAAGCCCCAGAGGAAGACCAGATGGGAAGACTACACAAAAAAGGGGAGACTAAGACAGAATAGATAACCACGAAGAAACCAAATAACGAAGGCCGAGAGGAAAGCAGACACCACATTCCAGACCCTTGCCAATTAAACCAAAAATATCAAGAAGACAAACCCAAGAAGAAACAAAGCAGGAGAAAACTCGAAACGATAATCTAACCAGGAAAAATCCAAGACTCTCCATAGAGAGTGAAACAGATCCTATGGAAGGATACAACCGCGGAGTGATACAGAACAAGTCCCACCATACTCGCAACCCTTTCACCATAAAGAATACCTCATCCTCCCTTGCCAGCATCCAGAGAGAAAACAAAGTTGCTTCCCCTAACTACAAAGATATTCACAAGAACAAACACTAGAAGAAGAACCGAGGAGACAAGGAGAATAAGAAAGGAATTCAGAGGCTCCCCATAGAAGACAGGATGCCTATAGAAAGACTCGCCCGGGAAGAAACTAGTGCGCGAGAGCATCACACTACCTCCCGTACCACTTTATGTCTCTGAAATAAGGGGAAAACACCTAACCAGGAAATCATCACCACAGAGCAACGACAGTATGGCGAAACGACTCGAGAGCGAAAGGACGGGCTGCGCACGCCACAGGAAACAATTCAAGACCGCCTAGGAGAACGAATAAATATGTACCCCTGGATATGAGTACACTAGATACCGACACCGAGATGACCTGTCACCCAACACCCGGAAGAGACTTAGTCATCACCATCAACAATACTGAAGTACAGGATAATGAGAAACAGGAAAGTCCCATGTCCACCCACCCCCCAATCAACAAGGCAACAACCTACAACTTAGTAGCCTGTGCCCGAGAGTTGGCCTTCAAAATACCACGACCTCCAACATCAGGAAGGGACATGATCATCAACAAGGACCATCCTAAAGTACCGAGGGATAGAGAAAGGAAAAAGGATAGACAACACCAGAAATGGCCCCGGCAACACCGTAAGCACCGCCGCCACTCTTCCCCCCAGCCGCGTCCCCGCCGAGACACGGTAAACAGAGAAGTAGACCCCTCTGTATTCCCCCCCCACTCACCACAACAAGGATCTAACCGCCACGAGCGTTCTACGTCCAGCCGACTTTCTACCACTCAACCACAAATCTGCCGGGACACTGAGAAACAGTATGACTATGGCGGGAGATTTTAGGATCGTCACTCAGCCAGAGAACTGTCCTTGCCACCCACAGACGTAAGGCTGTTTCAAAACCTGAGGGCTCGATATGACAAACTGTTCTCGCCACCCACAGACGTGAGACTGTTCTAATATTGAGACAAACCCTGTTAATTATTTTCAGTGGGTATCAACAAGGCTAGTTATTAGACTCTTTCACAAAGGCTAACTAATATCTTTCCCTTACCCCAGCTGGTGCTATAGTGGATAAAATACGCTACCCTACAGGGCAAGTAGTTTTATCTGACATAGACCCAAAAGCTTAAAATAACCTGCCACACTCAGTTCTGTAAAGTTCTGCATCAAAGTTCTTATAAGACCAGAGTAGTCGGGAGTTCTCTCCTGCGTTAACTCGATTCTATTGTACTAAGGCCACAGCCGAAAGTAAATAGTATTCAAGGTCTTACACCAGGGAGCTCGAGTTACACTGTGGGAACCCAGTGACGTCAGGACAACCCCCACGGCCAACGGATCTACCCAAGATTGGATTACTAATTCTACACCCATTGGATTACTAATTCTACACCCATTGGATTTTATTCTACACATCGAAAGTGAAGTTATTATACCGTAAAATTTATAGAAGATCTAACTGTGAAAAGAAAATATACTTGACGTATTATCAGAGAGGAAGTATATAAAAGATCTAAAGTGAAAGTAATTAAAATATATCTACTGCGTATATGATAAAAAATATTCTGGAAACATCGGATGCTACGCACGTATATAAAAGTGAGAAAAGGGAAGCTCTAGTGAAATCCAAAGAAATCAGGGAGGAAAATATAATAATTCTGTCAAAATTAGAAATAAATAAATTCAAGTTAACTGATGCGTAAGCACCACAGTGATTTAACACCAGAAAAATAATTATGTACAGCTCCCAAATACAGAACAACTCTACACAGGTAAATACCAAAAGTTCACCTATATAATTACTACATAACGTTTTCTAAGCACAAGTGTAAATCCTCGATTGAAAGGAGTGCTATTCCTATCTCTGAAATATATACAGGACAAGTGTAATCTTTCAGTTGGAAAGCAGTCCCTAATATTTACTTAGATATTACATAGAACAATCCAGGCTTGCGAGTCAGACGTAGTGGAGCCTCGTTCGTTCACTTTAATTGTTTTGTTCTTGACCATTGTTGTTCTAGTTTTTACGTATGCGATATTCTTGTGCAAATAAACGGAATATGAATATACGTTGTGTGATAATTATCCTCTATTACTTTTCTGTGTCTGTGGTAAAACAATATAACTGCTCCAGTTAGGAAGAGCCCACTTCATCAAAACCAATTAAACCCCAGAAAAAAACCTGGCATAACATTGGCGGCAGCTGGTGGTTCTTGATTCGGGAAGGAAGTTGTTTGACACAGTAATCAGGAAAGAGATAGAGAGCACATACATCATCATGACTGCACGTTCACACATCCCCATACCCAAGTATGAGGAGGAAACGTCCGATATTTGCACGTACCTAGACATAGTCCACCCAGTACTAGACCTGGTGTACCAGACAGATCGAGAGAAGATCTCTGTCGTATTAATTCACCTAGGGAAGGCCGCACTCTTGGTGGCCGGACAAGTAACCCATGAGTTGACTTGGGAAAACTTCCGGAAAATTGTGATAGACGCTGTAAAGCCATCACTTGGCCCTGTTGCAGCCATCAACAAAATCAACGCAGCCACGTACGGAGGTAATCTGGACGTGACCCTGGGGGAGATGAGCGAGTTGGTGAAAACCGCTTACCCACTAGACACCTTAGAGCAGCGACAAAAACAAATGTTCTGCGTGCTCTTAAGAATCCTGCCAGCAAGTGTCAGGAAACATTTCGCCCTCCACGATCCCGTAGGGTACGTAATGGACCTCATTACCATACGCAAGTTGCTGGAAAACCAGCCACAAACTTCTACGATTGGAGCCATAAAAAAATTCCCCACACACCCGCCGGGTAACAAAAGTCACGGACAATCAAATCACCAGGGAAACAGACCGCAATACTCATCTCAAGGCCGCCCCCAACCCTCATCGTCAGGCCGCCCACAAGGAAATTGGCGAATCTACCCTAACCGCCAACACACCGGTCGTCCTTACCAGAACTACCAACAACGGAACCGAGGCCCTCAACAAAACGGGCCCCACCCCAGAGCAACCGTGACAGCCCCATCGTTATGATAAACCCATACGATTTCAAGGCCTGTACTTCTGCTTGCCCAATCCATGACATAAGGGATCAAGCTAAGAAGAGAATGTCGCTCACCAGGATCCTAGCAGCCGACGAACAATCCCAGGACATGGATACCGAGTTACGGATGAAGAACACTGTCCCCCAGAGATAATTGACCATATTCAAGCCATCGAAGACAACCCAGAAGAAGAGGACAACGAAGAGATGGAAGACCCACCCCAGGGTTTTTAACACCTTACGAGCGGCCTATGCGGTTTATTTATGTGTACCGCACAGCGGGGTGTTTTTAGCCAAAATAGGGCTGTTTACGTGATCATTTTCATGCCTAAATAAGACCCAGAACGTAAAACAAGTACCTATCCCTGAAAGGGCATAAACAGAGCTTTCGAATGACACCATAACGATCCTTGTATGATGGATAGTTTTCTTGCAATAACCGTGCAACGCGAGTGCAAAAAGCAGGTAATTCGGTACTTTCAGTACATAATTGAGTATGTAGCGAGTGAGAGAGGGAGGAGGGAGCTGAGATTTGTGTCAGTAGGTTCGCCGCGGTGGTCTGGAGCAGTCATACGCTCGCTAGTCTCCTGCCACCACTTGTCTCTCTCTCTCAGCCACATTACGTGCTGAAATTGCCACTCGAGTTATGTCGAGCGCCGCCACATAGTCCAGCTTTATTTAACTCGACTTATGTTGCTCGCCGCTAATTAAGGGTTAAAGCCTCCCCCGCCCATTATGGCCTCGGCGGGGGAGTCTGTACCATGGAGTACTCCACCCATCTATCACCTAGCTAAGATAAAGGGCGTCACTGTACGTCTTCTCATCGACACAGGAACCGCACGGTCTTGCCTGTTTAATTCTTTTTACAAACAGCATCATAAAAGATTTGGAGCACTGCACGAGTTCAAAAACAACTTAATCAGTGCCGGGGACACACCTTTAGCTATTCGAGGAGAGACCACGCCCCTGCGCGTCACGACCCCCAAGCGCGAGGCCGGCTGTCACCACCCCTTTGTAGTTTTCCACTCCAACTGCACCCTATATGACGGCTACATGGGATTAGACGTCCTAGAAAAGTTGCAAGTTGTTGTTGTTGTTGTTGTTCCCTAAGCTGCCTGGCCGAACAGCCCCGAGTCCCTGAGAAAGGCCATGGCCACGATCGGGCTTTCCCACAGAGCTCTCATTGAGTGTAGATTGTGTTGTTGGCGTAAGTGGTTGTGTGAAATGCAGTCTTCTATGATGTGTTTAATGGTATGGGGTGCTGTGTTACATCCCGGGCAGGTGTCGACAACGGAGTCATCCAGTCTCTTCTGATAGCTCAGGAGAGCTGGATGGTGTCCGCATCTCAGCCTGGCCAGGTGGACTCTGTCCTCGCGAGGAAGGGAGGATTCGGAAGGATGGATTTCGGGAGGTCGTGCATGCAGCTGCGTGTTGTCTGTGAGTGAGTGGATGGATCGGTGAGAGATATGAGTATGGATGTGCTTCTGGAAGTTGGTTCGGGGTGGGCAGGGAGGGAGAGAGGACAATAATTGTGTGTGATACCGTGTGCTGGGTGTTGTTTTGATATTTCTTGGTGTCTGTGGGTGTGTTGCCATGTAGTTTAGTGGGTGGTCTTGGTTCGTGGAGGCTGCTGCCAGGAATTGAGTGCCTCTCATGTCCAGATGGTCTTTGACTTTGAGGATTTTGGTTTCTTGATGTAGGTGATCTGTGGGTGCAGTAGCTGTGCAGCCTGTAATGATCTTCAGGGCTTTGTTTTGAATAGTCTGTAAGGTCTTATGATGTGTTTCAGCTAGGTTAGAAGCCCAGGCTGGGCTTGCGTATTCCATCACTGATCTTATGTATTGTTTATATACTGTGGTGGTAGTTTCTTTGTTGTGTCCAAATTTTGTGTGAGCAAGTGACCTGAGGGCGTTAAGTCTGGGTGTCAGTTTTTTTTAATGTTTGTGGTGTGCTGTTTGAATGTCATATGAGTATCACATGTTACTCCTAGGATTTTGGGTGTGTGTGTATGTGTTAGGGGTGTGTTGTTTATGGTGAGTTGAGGGATGTATTCGTGTTCTCCTGTCCAACTTGTGAGCAGGGTTGCGGTGGATTTGGCTGGGGCTAGATTAAGTCTGTTTGTAGTGCACCAGCCATGTAGTGTGTTGAGATAGGGTTGAAGGAGATCTGTTGCTCTTTTTGGGTCATGGTGTGTGCATGTGAGTGTTATGTCATCTGCATAGGAGGCTAAGTTTATTTGGGGCGTATTGGGTGTAGTTATATCGTGCATGTACAGATTGAAGAGTGCGGGCGATAGGACGGATCCTTGTGGGACTCCGTTTGGAAAGTTTCTGATTTTAGAGGACTGACCGGCAAAAGATACGTGTGCACATCTGCCTGCTAGGAAGTTGGCCAGCCACCGTTTTGTGTTGTTGTGCATGTTTGTGTTGTAGATTTTGTTTGTTAGGTTGTGGCGGGGGATGGCATCGAAGGCTTTACTAATGTCGAGTGTGGCTAATAGTGATCTGTGTGGTGGTCTAGCTGAATTGATGCCGTCGAAAGCTCTTTGTGTAAGGTCTGTGAGAAGAGTGTTTGTGGAGTGCAGTGGCCTAAAGCCATGTTGTGTTGGAGCTAGGGGTAGGTCAGGTGTAATTAGTTGTAATACTAGGCATTCCATGACTTTGGAGGGGGAGCAAAGGAGTGTGATGGGGCGGTGCGAGGAGGGTAGCGTGGGGTCTTTGTTGGGTTTGGGGAATGTGATGATGATACCATGCTTCCAAATGTCTGGTATTGTGTTGTGTGAATAGCTGTAGTTTGATATGTTAGTGAGTGCTTGTATGCCTTGTGGTCCCAGGTGTCTGAGGTGTATGTTGCTTATGTTGTCTAGGCCACAGGCGGGTGAGTGCTTGAGATTGTTGATGATATGCTTTGTCTGGTGATTGGTGAAGGGTGTATAGTCAGGGTCTGTGGGGAATTGTCTCTTACGTCGGATGACACGTCGGTCGTCTTTGTGAGGTTTTAGGTGGCTGACATGTGAGAAGTGATTGATGAGAGTGTTTGCTTGTTGTTTACATGAAGGAGTAGAGTCTGTTGTTGTGATTGCAGCATGTGATTGTGTTGTGTTGCTGTTGGAAAGTGTGATGCTGTTTAGTGTTTTGTATAGTTTTTTGGGGTTTGTTTTGTGATCAAGTGTTTGTAGGAAGTTATTCCAATTTAGTTTTTGTTGTTCTTGTATTTTGTTGTTAGTTTGGGTGTTGAGTGCTTGAATTTGTTGTGTGATGTCTTGTGTGTGGGGTGCTGGGGAGTGTTTCAGTATGTCGCGTTGTCTGATGAGGTTTTGAATTTCTGGTGTGAAGTTGGGGTTGTGTCTTTTTCTGTTACCTCTTGGAATGTGTTTCTTGTCAGCGTTTTGGATAGTTTTATTGAGTATGTGTACAGCATTGTTGATGTTAGTGATGGGTGTACTGTTTAGAGTTGTGAAGTGTTGTTCTGTCTCATTTGTGAATGCTTCCCAGTTAGCTCTTTTATAATTGGTGTATGTGTGTTTGTGGCTAGCTGGGGTGAGTCTGGTTTTGGTGGTGATAATGATCGGGAGGTGGTCAGAGCCTAAGGTTCTGACCACCCTCCAGGATGTTGTGGGGGCGAGTTCTGGGGAGCAAAAGGTGATGTCTGGAGATGATGGGTTATAGAGGGCTTGGTGAGGAATATGGGTATGTTTATGGATGTCGTTAAGGATGATGAGGTTATCGGTTTGGTTTTGTAGTACCAGCCCTCTGTCTGTGTCGGGGTTGTCGACAAACCAGGCCGACGTCTTGGCGTTGAAGTCACCACCCAGGATGATGTGGGTTGGAATGGATTAGGATGGGGTGTGGTGTGTTGAGTTGAGGATGTGGATGGTATGGGAAGGTTAGGTGGGTTAGGGAGGAGAGGTGGACGGGTTTTAGGGGGGGGAGTGGATGATATGGGAAGGTTAGGTGGGTTGGGGAGGAGAGGTGGACGGGTTTTAGGTGAGGGATTTGACTGGGAGAGGGAGGGGCATGAGGAACAGGTCCAGGTGTTTGTGTAGTGTTTCTTGGAGGCAAGTGTTGTGCAGGTGAAGTGGGTCCAGTTCCCGCATGAATTGCAGAGAACTGAACCCTTAGTATGGCGACTCGAAGTGATGGGTTTTGAGCAAGTTGGACATATGTATGTGAACGTGGGTCCTGGGTTGCTCTCAATGTCTCCGGCTAGAAGAAGTCTTCGAGAAATGACAGCCGGAGAGTCATTTCTCGGTGTAGGAAAAACTGTGTGATGTGTGTGTGTGGTGTGAGGGGTGTGGAAATTCCCGGCGCGACCGAAGCCGTTCCAAGGACCCGTGCCCCCAGGAGGGGGGCAGGGGATGGTTGTGACGGTTTGGCTCCCGAAACTGCTCCCCGCGGCCGGCATCCGGTTTTCCTCCACTGGTCGTTGATTTTGTCTTCGGCTGTGGAGGGTCGGCAGCCATCCGCGGTTGGCAGCCTCGGGAGGTGGCCCCACGGCGTAGACGCCGCCACATCAGTTGCAAGTTCAACTAGATTGCGTGGACCGTTTAATTACATTTAAAACAAAGAAGAAAAACCTCCACCCTCGAATCACAGAAATCTCCCCAAAACACACCCGGAAGATAAAGGTCAACATCCAACCTAAGCCCAATTCAAAGCCTACTCATCCGCAACCATCTACCCCACCAACGGCCTCTACCACCGTGATGACCCCTGCTATGACATCTCAGAAAGTGGTAATTCCAGCTCAACACCAACAATGGGTGCCAATACACCAACCCATAAACTCCACCATGATATTCTCACCAAACCAGACTCACCTCCAAGCAGGGAGATGCCGGATACAACCTGCCCTCGTTCCCCCCACCAGGGGCGCCACCATGATTGCAAATATTTCCGATGAACCCCTCACCCTACCCAAGGGCCTTGTCATTGGAGATTTAGAGACCTTCGAATATTACCACCCTACAAGTTCCACACCAAGTTTGCCCCCTATCCTGCCCACGATGCCACCTCACCTGACAAAACTTCAACGTAAACAACTCTCCTCCCTCCTCCGAGAATTCACAGATGTATTTGCCCAATCGGATTTAGAAATTGGGCAAACTAAAGTGGTAGAACACAGTATTCATACCGAAGGACCTCCCCTCCGCCAACCTTCACGACGAAAGAACCCACTACAACGTCAGGAAGAAGAGAGACAGGTACAAGAAATGTTGGACGCCGGTATAGCCACGCCCTCTGTCAGTCCCTGATCCTCTCCCGTCGTACTAGTACGAAAAAAGGACTGATCCACAAGATTCTGTGTGGATTACAGACGCCTGAACGACGCCACCATCAAAGACGCCACACCCTTGCCTAGAATCGACGACTCTCTCGATTCCCTGCATGGATCGAAATGGTTCACTACTCTAGACCTCCAGGCAGGATACTGGCAGGTACCCATCAAGACCAGCCACCAACAAAAGACTGCATTTTCCACCAGTGGCGGAAACCTGTACGAATTCAATGTACTTCCATTCGGTCTCTGCAATGGTCCAGCCACTTTCTCACGCCTGATGGAATCAGTCCTCAAGGGCCTCACCTGGGAAACATGCCTAGCCTACTTGGACGACATCATAGTCTACGGTAAGACCTGGGAAGAACACCTTCAGCGCCTTCGTCAGGTGTTGCTCAGAATACGAGGAGCAGGTCTCAAACTCAAACCATCTAAATGCTCAGTAGCTAGGACATCAGTGGATTTCTTAGGCCATGTGATCTCAGCCGAAGGCATCTCCCCTGACCCAAAGAAACTATCTGCAATTCAAGCACAAACTCCTCCGACCACCGTCAAGGGCGTTCGCTCCTTCTTGGGTTTAGCCACCTACTACAGGATATTTGTCAACGGGTTTGCTTAAATCGCACGCCCACTACACGAATTAACCAAGAAAGAAGAACTGTTCGTATGGACCAAAGAAAGAGACACCGCCTTCAACACCTTAAAGACTCACTTGGTGCAAGCCCCAACCGTGGCCTTTCCAGACTACAGGCAGCCATTCCGCCTATATACGGACGTATCCTTGTATGCAATAGGCGCAGTGCTAGCCTAAAAGCAAGACGGCAGAGAACACGTCATCGCTTACGCCAGCTCCACCCTCAACCCAGCCCAACATAATTATGCAGCAACCAAAAGAGAGTGCCTGGGTGTGATCTGGGCATTAAATCACTTCCGCTCCTTTTTGATCGGCACTACAGTCGACATAATCACGGACCACCAATCTCTACAATGGCTCAGGAAATCAGAAACCAACTCTGCCCTACTTGTCCGCTGGCGAGAAACCTTAGAAGAATTTGATTTTGAAATCCATTATCGCCCCGGGAAGTTACACACAAATGCAGACGCTCTGTCACGTTTACCTGTCAACACTGTGAACATCGCCCAAAGCTGCTTTGCAAATGGCACAAGTAACCCTCACCAACAAATTAACCAAGTTACTCCTCCCTTCAACGTTTTCTATGGCCAAGAGGATACCCTAGTAACCCCTCCAACCTTACGCTCGCCCCAGCTGATTCATTCATCGGCAGAGGGAAATCAACTCTCCACGTTACATTCCTGGCTCAACAAGAAGAAACCCAAGTGGATTCCTAGAGAGATTTTCTACAACTTGCAGCGCGTCGGTGATCAGCTGTTCACCGAGTCTGGTCACATTGCAGTGGACCCCCAAACAGCCCAAGAAATTTTGTTAATAATACACGAAGGAAATGGGATACATCTTGGACAAGCAAAGATGCTCAAAGTCTTTCAACAGATTTATTGGACCACAGGCCCCACCACACTGACGAAGAAAATCACAGAAGCATGTAAACCCTGCCACCTAGGAAAAGACCGGACAAGGACACCTGGGCCCGCAGGTAAACTTGCCGCTGCTAAACCCTGGCAAACTCTGTCCCTGGACGTGATGGGTCCTTTTCCCTCAGTAAATGGAAAAAGATTTGTCGTCACTTTCGTCGACATATATTCCAAGTTCATCATAGCTTGCCCTGTCAAAGATCATAGTGCACTTTCCGTGGCAGAAGTCTTAACCACTGAAGTATTGGCAGTTTTTGGCCTGCCAGAAACCATTCTCTCCAATAACGCCCCAGAATTTACCAGTAAAGTGTGGACACGTTTTTCTCAACTATGCGGCATCAAAGTGTCCCACTCTTCCCCCTACTGGCCTCAAGGAAATTCTATCTGTGAGAGAAGCCACAAGACAATCAATAATCAGCTGCGAACAAGACTCATCGCCCTCCAAACTCAAGACTGGCCAGCTCAAATAAAAATAATCCAGTGGGGCATGAATTCCTGTCCTCGAGAAGATGGCGTCACGCCCCACGAAAGGATTTATGGTGTGGCCCCCCTACTCCTACCTTTCAGGATGCTAGCTAAACCTTCAACCCCTACTTTGGACATCGACCATTTGCAACACCTCAAGAACGTCCTCAACACTGCACAAGTCAGCCAAGATACCGCCAAGGACGTCTCCCCACCTCAAAACCCCTATGCCATCGACGATCAAGTGATGGTTGCCAAGTTACCAGTGATCAACAAACTAGGACCTAGATATGTGGGCCCCTATAAGATCATCAAAGTGCCAAATCCCTATCAAGTCATCATTAATTATCACGGAGTGACTAGGAGATACCGAAACCGTTTTGTGAGGATTAATCGCCCCCTAATTAAGGATGAAGAAAACTCCTCCTGGACCAACCAACCCCCTACCCCAATACCCTCGACGAAGCCCTCACCAACCCCACTGATAATGAGTTACCAACAAATATTTATTCCCCACCTGTACCTCCTACAACCCCTTCTAATTCACGCCCACCCCCACCCTCACCTCCCCCCTCCTGCATTCTACAGTTCCCCCCAGTTCCTCCCCAGCCATCGACCACATTTGTGGCCTATCCCCTCTCCCATAACACCCCACAAACTTACCCCTCACCCTCACCAGACAAACCCCGAGCCGTGCCCACCCCACCCCGTCCAAGATACCCCCTGCATTCGAGACTTCCGGCCAAACTCCCCCGTCGTAGTAGGCTTAAACGCTCGTCTACCACATCCGCATCCACCCCTCATCACAAGTCTCCGACTATTAAACTAGACGAATATTCTTCAACATCAAGTTCCTCTTCAAACTCTCCCCCCCCCCCCCTGTCATCTTCCTCATATACGTCAACTAGTAACAAAACACCTCACTCTGCCTCTCGCCCCAAAAGGCATATTTCAAAACCCCGCACAACCCCCTCCACCTCACAGGCCCTGTTATCCACCCCTGGATGCCTGGCCCCACCCAACCAGCCCTACCCCTCAAGTACCAAGCCTGTACCTCCTTATTTGCTTATCACCAACCCTAGGAGTGTCAACTCCTCCACCCCAAACCCCAAACCCCAGAGGATATCCACCTACCCCCCACCAGTATCACCCTCACCGTCGACGTCTTCCTCAACCTCATCAACCCCAGTGCTAACAACCACCACGACCAGATCAGGCCGTCTGTCTAAACCCCCGGCTCATTTTTCTTCAATTCTTTATAAACCCCAAAACCCTTACCCAACTCTTTGGACTGGAGAAATAAGAATAGCGAATCTTACTCACAGTAATTCTTTTCCCTCATAAATAGTTCCACACGCCCCCCACCCTTCAGTGTGGTCAACTGGTAATGTATCCTCACCAGCTGACCGCAAAGGAGAAACATGGGCAGGTCAAACTGCTAGTTTCCCTCTAAAACCCATAGCGCACAGATGGACCTCAGCCAACTCTGTGAAAATGAACATCACGTCTCCTAAGAATTCGCCATGCAAAACTCAGCCTGCAACCACCTGCATTCCCATCAAGGGTCCATACATCAACAAAATTATCTGGACAAAGGCGAACAAAGAAACCAAGATAATCAGGGTCCTAAGCCAACTATTGCTAGAGCTGGACAACTATAATGATGATTCCTCTCTCACTCTGTTTACTAAAATGGCCAGACAAGCAGACAGCAGATCGACAGGATGGTGGGATTATCTATCCCACTGTACGCACTACTTAAGAGAAGATGACGCCTGGACCTTTTATTTTTGTAAGTCACGAGCTCGTGACTTTTATGATGAAGAGGGCAGTGAAATAAGGGGAAAACACCTAACCAGGAAATCATCACCACAGAGCAACGACAGTATGGCGAAACAACTCGAGAGCAAAAGGACGGCTGCGCATGCCACAGGAAACAATTCAATACCGCCTAGGAGAACGAATAAATATGTACCCCTGGATATGAGTACACTAGATGCCGACACCGAGATGACTCGTCCCCCAACACCCAGAAGAGACTTAGTCATCACCATCAACAATACCGAAGTACAGGATAATGAGAAACAGGAAAGTCCCATGAATGTAGGTAGTAGGGGTAGGCAGCCCCGCCCAGCGAAGTACTACCGCCAAGGTTTCGGGATACTCAGGGAATAGCCTGAATTCCATTTTCTCTCCCAGACCTTGGTAGCTGGATACATATCTTTCTGCCTCACACATCAGGGGTATCAGGAAAACCCTCTTTATATAACATACACATCCAACTTCACGACATTGCCCTACATCGCTATCCTCTATCCATAAAACACTACTCTTCCCACTACATATCATACATGTAACACCATACACCTTTACCAAATAAATATGGCAGTACAATTGTTAAGAGCAAACCTGGTGGTCCCTCGGATATCCACCCCCGGCAGGGTTGGGTCATTGACACAGGGCCCTCCCGGTCGTCATCATGCGACTGTGTCAAGAGCATTGCAACGTCCCAAAGCTGCTCGTCTGTGCAGCTTTTTCTTTAGCAATATAAGGGGACTTCACTCTAACATCAATTCTGTACATCAATTTCTTCAAGCAGAATCCCCTACTCTCCTTTTTTTGACAGAGACTCAAGTAACATCCACATCTGACACGTCTAGATTTAATTTTCCAGGTTATCAACTGCTCCAAAATTTCAGACCTAAAGGAGGTGTATGTTGCTTCGCAAAATCTGAAATTGCCCTGGAGGAGGTTACTAGTTTCAATTGTCCCTATTTTGATTATTCTATATACAAATTAAAAATGTCTGCTGGTTGTTGTTGTTGTTCCCCAAGCTGCCTGGCCGAACAGCCCCAAGGCCCCGAGCAATTCCAAGGCCACAACCGAGTGCCCCCACTGCTGGTAAATTTAAATACATATGTTGCATCTACCGTTCCCCAAATACTCCTCCAGAGCAAAGTCTTTTTGATTATCTGTCCTCACAACTCAGTGTCCTCAACTTAAATGCTTCTTCTGAAATAACTGTGTTGGGTGATTTTAATGTCCATAATGTTGAATGGCTCACTCATTCAGCCAGGACTGATGATGCTGGTCTTGAATGTGAGCTATTTGCAGACTCATTTAATCTCACTCAACTAGTCAACCTACCCAGCCGTGTACCAGATAATCCTAATCATAATTCCCACCTACTGGACTTATTTTTAACAACCAATTCAGAAAATTGTGATGTTACAGTGAGGTCCCCGCTTGGATCTTCTGATCACTGTCTGATACAGGCCACCTATCTATCGCCTACCACACCTTCCCACTCTGAACCTGTTTTGGTGACTAAATGGCATTACCATAGGGCAGACTGGGAGGGTCTTCAAGGTTTCTTTATTGATATTCCCTGGACCTCTTTCTTTTCTAATGATGCACACTCCACCTTGAGCCACATACAAGATTTTGTAAAAATTGGAATGGAAACTTTTATTCCTCATCAAAAGTACAGTAAAAGATCTAATTCACCTAAATGGTTTGACCATAATTGTGCTAGAGTAACTGAACAAAAAGCAATAGCCTACAATGCATACACAAGATCAAAAACACATGAAGCCTTTAATTTTTTTTTTTTTTTTGTTAAGAGACAATGAACGGAGGAAGGAAAAACACAGATAAAACAAAAAGGTCCATGTGCCTAAAGGCATCCTCCATTCATAAAATGTTTGTAACAACTGGATTTAAACATTTGTAGATTGTAAGTTTGTGGAAAGCAATTCGAGGGAAGTGAATTCCAAAGAGTAGTAACTCTGGGGATAAATGAATTCTGATAAGCAGAAGTTCTGCATTGTGGAGGAGAAAGTGTAAATTCATGGGCGCTCTCAGCCGCCCTAGTTCTACGGGGAAAGATGTGAAGAGGCGGCACAATTGAAGCAAGTTCCTCGGAACAATTGCTGTGAAAATATCTGTAGAATAATGCAAGGGATGCAACGTTTCTTCGTATGGATAATGTAGGAAGGTCCTGTGTGATTGCAGGGTTATTGATTAATCTAATTGCTTTATTTTGAATTTTGTCCAACTGCCTCAATGCAACCACTCCACTTCCACTCCACAGAGGTGAACAGTAATCCATCTGAGAACGCACATGACTTTTATATATTACAGCCAACTGCTCGTCAGTGAAGAATTCTCGAACTCTGTACTGGAGTCCCAGTTTTTTAGAGGCATTCTTAGCAATGCTTCTAACATAATGTGTCCAGCTCAAGTTAGTGGTTAATGTTACACCGAGAATGTCAATACTAGGGGAAGTGGGAATATTTACATCATTAAAATATATATGGGAGTAAGTGAGATTCTGTCGGTTAGAAAATTGAATGTACTTGGTTTTCTGTTCATTAGAGGAAACTATTTTTTTTCCCCATTCATTAACTCTAGAAAGGTCCTGGTTCAGAGAAATTGCAGTGTTTATTTTTGAATTTATAAGATCGGGTTGGGTGAAAGAATTGGTAAATGTGAAGGAACTGTGGAGTGTTGAGTCATCTGCGTAGAAATGTATTGGATTATGAGTGGTAATGATCATTGATAATTACTTTAGAAACATCAGAAATCATGCCAAAACTGTATTAAACCTAACTAAATCAAACTTTCTCCACAAGCAGGCAAATAAACTTCTAAATAATCCAAATGATAACAAAATATTTTGGTCTACTCTTAACTCATTCAAATCCAACTTCACTACTGCTTCATCCATTCCACCATTAAAATCTCCGACTGGCAATCTTGTAAGTGACCCACGAGGTAAAGCTAACCTTCTTGCGGATATTTTCTCCACCAACTCAACCTTAGATGAAATAAATCAAGATGTCCCTGTACTTAATTTTAATTCGCCTGAAATTCCCTCACTTAAGATCCACACCAGACATGTCAAAACTATTTTGCAGAATCTCTCATTAGATGAGGCTCCTGGTCCAGATGAAATTCCTCCAATAGTACTTAAGAATTGCTTCTTGGTGCTCGCTCCTGTATTGGCAACAAATTTCCGTCTGTGTACTCATACCTCATGCTTCCCAGTACCCTGGAAAGAAGCAAACATCCATCCAGTTCCTAAAAAAGGTGCCTCTTCAGATCCATCAAACTACAGACCAATAGCTATAACTTCCACTCTTGGTAAAGTCTTTGAAATTATATTAAATAATCACATAATTAAGCATCTTGAGAATAATAAATTAATCAGTGATAGGCAATATGGTTTTAGACGATGTCGATCAACTGCAGACATTCTTTGCCTTCTTATGCATCAAATCAACCAAGCTACAGACCAACATGGTGAAACACATACAATAGCACTGGATATATCAAAGGCATTTGATAGAGTCTGGCATCAATCCTTATTGTTGAAGATGTCACACTACGGCCTTGCATCATTAGTTCCACTAATTTCTTCTTATCTTCATAATAGAAAAATATGTGTAATGGTAGATGGCCTTTATTCTCAATTTCACTCAATAAATGCTGGTGTTCCCCAGGGATCAGTTTTGGCCCCAACTCTGTTACTCATTCATATCAATGATCTCATATCTACCACTCATAATCCAATACATTCCTACGCAGATGACTCAACACTCCACAGTTCCTTCACATTTACAAATTCTTTCACCCAACCCGATCTTATAAATTCAAAAATAAACACTGCAATTTCTCTGAACCAGAACCTTTCTAGAATTAATGAACGGGGACAAAAGAATCTAGTGTCCTTTAATGCACAGAAAACCAAGTACATTCAATTTTCTAACCAACAGAAGCTCACTGACTCCCATATATTTTTTAATGATATAAATATTCCCACTTCCCCTAGTATTAACATTCTCGGTGTAACATTAACTACTAACTTGAGCTGGACACATTATGTTAGAAGCATTGCTAAGAATGCCTCTAAAAAACTGGGACTCCTGTACAGAGTTCGAGAATTCTTCACTGACGAGCAGTTGGCCGTAATATATAAAAGTCATGTGCGTTCTCAGATGGATTACTGTTCACCTCTGTGGAGTGGAAGTGGAGTGGTTGCATTGAGGCAGTTGGACAAAATTCAAAATAAAGCTATTAGATTAATCAATAACCCTGCAATCACACAGGACCTTCCTACATTATCCATACGAAGAAACGTTGCATCCCTTGCATTATTCTACAGATATTTTCACAGCAATTGTTCCGAGGAACTTGCTTCAATTGTGCCGCCTCTCTACATCTTTCCCCGTAGAACTAGGGCAGCTGAGAGCGCCCATGAATTTACACTTTCTCCTCCACAATGCAGAACTTCTGCTTATCAAAATTAATTTATCCCTAGAACTACTACTCTTTGGAATTCACTTCCCTCGAATTGCTTTCCACAAACTTACAATCTACAAAAGTTTAAATCCAGTTGTTACAAACATTTTATGAATGGAGGATGCCTTTAGGCACATGGACCTTTTTGCTTTATCTGTGTTTTTCCTTCCTCCGTTCATTGTCTCTTAATAAAAATAAATAAAAAAATCCACCCACCCCCCAATCAACAAGGCAACAACCTACAACTCAGTAGCCTGTGCCCGAGAGTTGCCCTTCAAAATACCACGCCCTCCAACACCAGGAAGGGACGTGATCATCAACAAGGATCATCCTAAAGTACCGAGGGATAGAGAAAGGAAAAAGGATAGACAACACCAGAAATGGCCCCGGCAACACCGTTAGCACCACCGCCACTCTTCCCCTCAGCCGCGTCCCCGCCGAGACACAGTAAACAGAGAAGTAGACCCCTCTGTATTCCCCCCCCACTCACCACAACAAGGATCTAACCACCATGAGCGTTCTACGTCCAGCCGACTTTCTACCACTCAACCACAAATCTGCCGGGACACTGAGAAACGGTATGAATATGGCGGGAGATTTTAGGATCGTCACTCAGCCAGAGAATTGTCCTTACCACCCACAGACGTAAGGCTGTTTCAAAACCTGAGGGCTCGATATGACAAACTGTTCTCGCCACCCACAGACGTGAGACTGTTCTAATATTGAGACAAACCCTGTTAATTATTTTCAGTGGGTATCAACAAGGCTAGTTATTAGACTCCTTCACAAAGGCTAACTAATATCTTTCCCTTACCCCAGCTGGTGCTATAGTGGATAAAGTACGCTACCCTACAGGGCAAGTAGTTTTATCTGACATAGACCCAAAAGCTTAAAATAACCAGCCACACTCAGTTCTGTAAGGTTCTGCATCAAAGTTCTTATAAGACCAGAGTAGTCGGGAGTTCTCTCCTGCGTTAACTCCATTCTATTGTACTAATGCCACAGCTGAAAGTAAATAGTATTCAAGGTCTTACACCAACGAGCTCGAGTTACACTGTGGGAACCCAGTGACGTCAGGACAACCCCCACGGCCAATGGATCTACCCAAGATTGGATTACTAATTCTACACCCATTGGATTACTAATTCTACACCCATTGGATTTTATTCTACACATCGAAAGTGAAGTTATTATACCGTAAAAGTTATAGAAGATCTAACTGTGAAAAGAAAATATACTTGACGTATTATCAGAGAGGAAGTATATAAAAGATCAAAAGTGAAAGTAATTAAAATATATCTACTGCGTATATGATAAAAAGTATTCTGGAAACATCGGATACTACGCACGTATATACAAGCGAGAGAAGGGAAGCTCTAGTGAAATCCAAAGAAATCAGGGAAGAAATTATAATAATTCTGTCAAAATTAGAAATAAATAAATTCAAGTTAACTGATGCGTAAGCACTACAGTGATTTAACACCAGAAAAATAATTACGTACAGCTGCCAAATACAGAACAACTCTACGCAGGTAAATACCAAAAGTTCACCTATATAATTACTACATAACCTTTTCTTAGCACAAGTGTAAATCCTCGATTGAAAGGAGTGCTATTCCAATCTCTGAAATAAATACAGGACAAGTGTAATCTTTCAGTTGGAAAGCGGTCCCTAATATTTACTTAGATATTTCATAGAACAATCCAGTCTTGCGAGTCAGATGTAGTGGAGCCTCGTTCGTTCACTTTAATTGTTTTGTTCTTGACCATTGTTGTTCTAGTGTTTACGTATGCGATATTCTTGTGCAAATAAACGGAATATGAATATACGTTGTGTGATAATTATCTTCTATTGTCTTTCTGTGTCTGTGGTAAAACAATATAACTTCTCCAGTTAGGAAGAGCCCACTTCATCAAAACCAATTAAACCCCAGAAAAAAACCTGGCATAACAGTCTCCAACATCAAGAGAGAGGCCAAGAATACCTGTAATACCAAGGACTGTCCTCCTACACCCGGAAAACATATCACTACACCACCTGTCCCCCCCCCCCCCCTGCATCATCTAAAAGGGAGAATACGTTCCGCAGGACTAGAAGGACCAACATCACCCTGAGAGAAGGAGCACTTACACCCTTTGTCCTCCCAAGGACCAAGATACTGACCCAACCTCTTTTAGTAGGGACCCTTTAACCCGTACAGCCCCAGCGACGCACCTGGCGCGTCGGCGATGTATGTAACGCACAGCCCCAGAGACGCGCCTGGCGCGTCACCCTAATTGCGCCGACCGTAACCTCAGGTGTAGCCACTCAAGAGGGCTCAGATTTATATGGAACTCTGTACGTATCCCACGCAACCGTGCCGATGGTTGAAAACTCTCTAAGTCCACGTGCGTGCGCGTGAGCGTGCAATCACCTGGTTTTTTGGGGTAATTGCCTTCAATTTTTTACTCTTGTAAAATACGTTTTCGGGGGCTCTGTAGGACCATTCTTTAAGCTTTTTGAGCGGTTTTTCGTGGTTTTTCCTTCATTCCTAACCCATTCGCTATTGTTTCTGGAATAAAACCATTTTTTGAAAACCGGCCGGGTTCTGGTGAACAAACATTACAAAACTAGCCGGGGCTGGACGGGTTAATCTCCCTCATTATCCCTAGCCTGCACTTGTGACCTTTTTGCCTCCACACGACCACCACAGGACATATCAGAAGAAGTCATCAGTATGCTAGGGAAATCTGGAAGATGCAAGCAATTTTGGGGCTACCAAAAACACATTGGCATATCAGTGTTCTTACCAGCCCTAAAATTAACCTCCACTTCCAGTGGGATTGAACAGGCATGCCTAATATCCTTTTGGTCTAGGAGTCTTCAACCTTCAAGGAATCATTATTATTGATATGGCCATGGCCGTTTAATAATATAGACATCCCGTCTAGGAGTGCACCTTTAGTAAAAGGAGTTGATAGAATAGGACATGTTCCCATGTAACACCTTTTACTAAAACAGCATAACTCAAACTACTGAAGGAAACTTGGCATGCTAAGTTCCTACTAATAGTTTAGGGCTTTGCGAGATACCTTAACTGGCACTCTGCACATAAAAGTCCTTAGTGCTCTTACCTATTGGCCTGCCAAGGTAAAAGTTACTAAAAAGGTTTAAAACACCGTCCTGAGTTCCTTGAACCTCTTAAAAAGACTAGAGGTAGTCAAGAGAAATAATACATGGCCATGACCGTACTATCATCTTGCGTTAGCCCGATGTCATGTCACTGTGTCATAACACAGGCGTACATTAAAGGTCTCACTCCAAGAATACCTTAACAGAACTACAACACCAAGCTCCTTGAACCTGTTAAAAAGACTAGAGGCAGTCAAGTAAGAATAGTATATGGTCACGACCGTACTATCTGCTTGCGTTAGCCCGATATCCTATCACTGTGTTATAACATAGGCAGGATATTTAAGGTCCCACTTCAAGAGTACCTTAACAGAGCTCCAGCAAAGAGTAATACAATGAAACGGATAGCCTCTGTGTTAATCCTATAAATTCCCAGTACTCCAGGTGAGAAGGAATTTATAAATGATCTCGTATTATATACTCTACCTAAAATCAACCTAGCTGATATACGACAGGCCAACCTAGACGGCCAGACGGAGACTCAGAAGAACCACAACTGTTACCTCACCCCAGACTCCACGTGTTAATTCGGAGTAGTGTTATACCCAAGATGAAGTTAATACTAGTGACGAAGTATCTGAAAAGTTTGAGTCTACGCTATTAACTCTGACTACATTTCACCAGTGCGAAAGGTGCCAGTAGAAGTTAGCAATTAAACCATTGACTCTAACTAAAATTCACCAGTGCGTAAGGTATCGTAAGAAGCTAGAGTCCCCACTATCGACTCTAAATTATTTCAACCAGTGTACCAAGTGAATTATAAATTAATAGTTCATTTATCGAATCTGCCTGAATCACACCAGTGCGCCAAGTGACTAAAGGAGTAGTTATTAAATAGTGCAACTTAGTATAAACCTTCGTCTACTTAAAGATAACTCACTTTATAAGAGTATATTGAATTTATGTATACTGTACTAGAGGACAGTAATATTATTTTGTATACCTGAGCTCCATCTAGATCCTCGTTCGTACTAGAACCATATTTTCATGTTGTATAAGTTTACCTATAACCAATTATAATCAATTATCTATAATCACCGTAGTACGTAGAGTTAAGATAAATAAACTGTTCATAATATAGGTTTGAGTCCCGGAGGGAAGAATGAAAACCTAGTATTTAGTAGTGGCCCCGAAATCATTGACGATATGCCTATTAGTATAATAGTCCACTTTCAAGCGCCCGCGGTCCGCCAGTTTGAAACCGCCGCCGCGGGGAGAAAGAGTTCTACATCATAAGTGTAACGCTACTTCTCTTATGGAATCGTCTTATGATTGGGGCACTCACTACGAAAAAACTTTGTAAAAAATAAAAAAATAAAAATTAACTTAATACTTGTTATATTAATGCTTTCCATCTCGGTGGATTTCTTGTGAGGATTCTATCCCTGACGTTGCTCTCAGAGACGCCATTCCTTCTTCACTGACATATTAAGACTAAACTCAAGACATCAAACGAATGGGAAGGCGATGGAAGGGAGGGCCCTACATCGTCAATGATTTCGGGGCCACTACTAAATATTAGGTTTTCATTCTTCCCTCCGGGACTCAAACCTATAATTTATTAGTGGCCCCTCCATCATTGACGATATGCCTGATATCTCAAGACTGGAGGGGGACATTCGTGACAATATCAAAACACTAACAAAATAACATAAGTAAGAGACAAAGAATCATATTACAATTTAAGTCATTATTGCTTACTTACAATAGAAGTAAATTTTTTGAAAAGAAAGCAGTGCGTTACTTCGAAGAAGATCTGCTTATACTTGACCGACTAGGTACAAATGATACGATCTCACATTGAGATTCATAAAAATTGTTGTCCAGGAACATACTTGTATTCCTGTTCAACTAATACAGAACCATATATCCGTGGATTATATCTTCTGTCCTTAAAACTATTTGTACATTTCATATGATTTGTACACTTTGTTTATACTATATAGTTGTAACTATGATAGATATCTTCAAAAAAATATATAAATATTTTAGAGCTGTAGAACCAGCTCGACTTATTGAGTATCACAGCTCGTGATCTTATCCCAATATCCAGCGGAGGGGCTCTAGGGGTCTTTGGGCTTTCCGGCACCGCCCCCCCCCCCCTCTTTTTTCTCCTTTAAGATTAAACTTAATGTGTAATAGCACATGGACTAACTGGACCCGCTGCCGTAACGCCACACAGGGTAGTTTTGGCTTAGCCCAGAGCCACAGACCGGTATCGCGTCAAGCAAGTAAGATTGGGAGCCCACAACTTAGTGTTAGCTATGACATCAATTGAATAATTGTGTAAAATTCTGAGAGAAACTCTTAACTCGTGACGTTTGCCAGTCCCAGAGTTGAGTTAAGTAGATGCATATCCCAACCTATGCGGTATGTATCAAAAGATAGGAATAATTAATATTCCTGATCCCTTGCCATTGGCTTAAGGAACTTTAAGATCACTGTAGATCATCGGAAGTGTATGTCTCTGTCTCTAACATATCATAGACGACACATCATCTCCCTGGACTGTCCATTCAGTCCTGACACAAGTAGCAAAGATTTTTTTTCGTTTTTGCTTGTGCCCGTTGCTTGCCCATGTCCCACCTGTCCGGCGGGGTTGAGGGTCTTGGTCTTCCAGTACCTCTCGCCCCCCCCCCCTCCCCCCCCCCTTTTTTTACAACTCGTAAATGTAACTTAAAAACGAAAGAACCATACCATCAGACCCGTTGCCACTCCAGGACACTGGATCGACTTGGTTGAGCGAGAGCGAGAGGGAAGATAAAACCGTGAGAGTACCCGGCTGGCTAGGCCGGGATAATCCCATCCACTTGCCTGAGATATAGCACCAGGTATTCACGACGGTGATTAACTCAATTTTAGCGCCGGAAACCTGAAGGCCGTATGATTGAATCAAATTGAAGGGCAATAGTAATCAAGAAAAAGAGTGTGAACGATCCTGAAGTCTCAGTTCGATCGGATTCCTCTATTCCTATGACAACAAAAGACCAGCATGACTGCCAAAGGGAAGTCTAGTCTACAGAGGGTCTTATCCTGGGCCTGGTTAATACCGAGCTTAGTTAGCCACCTAAAAGCCGGCTACCAACTTACATAAAAAACTGGGACCCACCCAGGACTCGGGCAACCCCAGGGTCTAGTGACATTAGGTGTGTCACTCTGTGGGTGTAGGGTAAGGCCGGGGTGGAAGAGACGGAGTTACCTTCATTCCAACGTTTAGGCCAACGCTGGGATAAAGAGAACTTTGAGGTCCAGCAACACCAGGATCTAGTGACCTGAGGTGCGTCACTGTGGGTGTAGGGTAAGGCCGGGATGGAAGAGACGTGAGTTACGTTCATTCCAATGTTTAGGCCAACGCCAGGATAAAGTGACAACTTTGAGGTCCAAAAACTGCCAGACTTCTATTCATTCTAATGTTTAAGGGCGGACGCCGGGATATAGTGAAACGTGGCGGGCCAACACCGCAGAATTGTACAAGATAGCACGTCCCGATTCCCGCCGGGATATAGTGACAAGCAGCTAGCCAACCCCGAGGGGTCGGCCTAAGTAGGCATTTAAGATCAACACCGAATTCCCTTTAGAGTCATTGCAAAACTGATTGACTGAGCCACCCAACGAATGCTTGGAACTGCTCAGACATTGAAGCTGCCCGGTCGATCAGCTCGTCTGACTATTTAACAAAACTTTGCAGACCAATCTACCAATTGCAGTCCTATCTCTCCAGTACGGCCACCCGATCCTCCTAGCCGGCGGCGCTTGTGGCACTTTGGCGCTGCCGAATGGGAGGCTCTCCGGCAGTACTTCTTTGATTTCCCATGGAATGATTTCTGCTTCCGTGGCCGGGGACCCTCGGAGAGTGCTGAACGCATTACCGAGGTAATCTTATCAGGCATGGAAGCATACATTCCATTCTCTTTCTCTCAGACTAATGCTAAAAAATCTTGGTTTACTCACGCCTGTTCTACTGCTGTCCGCAATAAGGAGGAAGCATTCAAACGGTACCGACGCCTTAAAACTCAAGACTCTCATTCTTCCTATGTTTCTGCCCGGAATCAAGCCAAATCTGTTCTTCGACTTGCCAAACACTCTTTCATCAATAATAAATGCACTGAACTATCTAACTCTAGCTCTTCCCAAGCTTTCTGGCATCTAGCCAAAAACCTCTCCAACAATTTCTCTTCCTCGTCTTTCCCTTCCCTTTCCCACTCTGATGGTACAACCATCTCTTCTTCCTCTGACAAAGCTAAACTCTTCGCTCAAACTTTTTTCTAGAAACTCCACCTTGGATGATTCCGGTGCTATTCCTCCCTCTCCATCCTCCTCTCTCTTACTTATGCCTAATATCCTAATCTCTTCTAAAGATGTACTTTCTACCCTCTCTGGGCTTAACCCCCCCCAGACATAAATAGTTAACTTACTGACGAGGAGGCGGACGACACGGTACTATCCCCACAACTGTCAAAATCTCACTGAGGGACCGTTAGAAGTCGGAGGAACTTGGGGTTGCCACCATTCGACATATTTTGATCTAACTTACCTAACTTACTGAGCTCAATATGACGCTAGAGCGTCATATAACTTATTAGAGATATTAAAATAAGTTCATATGACGCTCTAGCGTCATATGAGTATTTTGGCAAAACCGTCATATGAGATGGAGAGTGTTAATACTAATAAGGCGTACGGTTCGGACGGTGTTCCTCCTGTTGTTCTCAAAAACTGTGCTTCCGTGCTAACTCCCTGCCTAGGCAAACTCTTTCGTCTCTGTCTATCTGCTAACATCTTCCCTTCATGCTGGAAGTTTGCTCACATTCAACCTGTCCCAAAGAAGGGTGACCGCTCTCAACCCTCCAACTATCGTCCAATTGCTCTCATCTCTTGTCTTTCTAAAGTTTTTTAAACTATTCTTGCTTCCAAATTTCTTAAGCATTTCTCTTCTCATAATCTGCTCTCAGATCGCCAGTATGGCTTCCTTAAGGGTCGCTCTACTGGTGATCTTCTTTCATATCTTACTAACTCTTGGTCATCCTCCTTTCGGGAGTTCGGTGAGACTTTTTCTATTGCACTAGACATATCGAAAGCCTTCGATAGAGTCTGGCACAAATCTTTAATTTCTAAACTACCCTCCTTCGGTTTCTATCCCTCCATATGTGCCTTTGTCTCTAATTTCCTTTCGGCCGTTCCATAGCCGCGGTTGTGGACGGCCATCGTTCACTTCCTCACCCTATAAACTCTGGTGTTCCTCAGGGCTCTCTCCTATCTCCTATTCTCTTTCTAATTTTTATAAATGATCTCCTCAACTGTACCTCAATTCCCATCCATTCATACGCAGACAACTCAACCTTACACTACTCCATTAGTTTTTCAGAACGCCCCAGCCAGCAATCCCTCAACGACAAACGTAATGAAGCCATAGAACTCTTAAATTCTGATCTAAATACTATCTCCAATTGGGGCAGAGAAAACCTTGTTACCTTTAATGCTTCCAAAACCCAATTTCTCCATCTATCTACCCGTAAGGAACTCCCAGCGGACTATCCCTTATTCTTCAACAATACAAAAATCAATCCTTCATCTTCTCTCAATATTCTTGGTGTCTCTTTTTCTTCTGCTCTCAGTTGGAAGGACCATATTACCAGTGTTGCTAAGGCAGCCTCCCAGAAGCTGGGTGTGCTCAACCGCCTTAGGGGGTTCTTTTCCCCTGCACAGCTTCAGGCTCTGTACAGGAGCATAGTGCATCCTTGTGTTGAGTATTGTTCACATGTGTGGGGAGGTTCCTCTCACACCTTTCTCCTAGACAAAGTTGAAAGGAAGGCCTTTCGTATCATTAACTCCCGTCCACTCACCAACTCTCTGCAATCTCTCTCTCTCCGCCGCAATGTTGCATCTCTCTCGCTATTCTATCGCTACTATAATAATCAGTGTTCCTCAGAGCTTTCCCAGTGTATACCAACTCCTTTACGTAGGGCACGTGGTACCCGTCTTGCAACTCAATCCCACCCCTACGCTGTGCAACTCTCCAACCCGAGAGTGAAACGTTACTCTCAAACTTTCTTCTACTCAACAGCTGAGCTCTGGAACTCTCTCCCAGAATCAGTCTTTCCCTCTTCCTATGACTTAAATTGCTTCAAACTCCGTGTGTCCAGGCATTTTGGCTCGAACGTCCCTTGATTTTGGCCCTGTCACTCTTTCAACTATGGGGGAGGCACTCGCTATAGGCAGTTCTGCCTTTTGCCTCCCTCAATCACATACAAAAAAAAAAAAAAAAACGTCGAGACCTCGTTGAACCACTTGTCTGAGTGCAAGATGCTGCCTTCAGAGTGGACCTTAGAAAACGCTATTTGTGTCCGTGTGACTGTGGCACCAATAGCTTGAAGGTCTATGAAGGGAAAAGGAACTTAATTGCCTTGAATTGAACCTCCGTGGAGTAAAACAAAAAACCTCGAACCCGGGTTTGATTAACCCCAAAAAAAAACCCAAGTCAGAAGCCTTGGTATTAAACCTACCGTAGGCTGAAGATAACGCGGCAGAGAAAAACTGTGTTTCCGGTTCAACCCTAGAGTGTTTAGTCACCGGTAGAGCAATTTCAGACTCGTTACCAGTGTTCCGCTATAAAGAGCGGTAACCGCTCGTTTGCCTCCAAAATTCTACTTCTGGGACGTCAACCTGTCCGGTTATTACGGGCGGTGAATCCCGATAAGTAAGGTTACTTGAGGCCTGGTATCTCTAGTTGTGCCACCCTCATGAGCCCAACGGCGAGGGAATCCATTCTTGTAATCTTTTGATCTTAATCAAAGAAGAAATAAATCCTGTAGGATTAATTTGTTAGGGATGCCTGGAGCCATGTTCAGGTTGGAGAGGCCTTCTATGAAAGTGACCTCGTACAGAAGTTCGTTTGTCATAGCAACAATTTGTTGGAACTTGTCGTGTACTGAGACATGCCAAAAAGACTTCTGTCAGGACGAAACACGTCTTTCACTACATGGCAGATACGTGAACCTGATCTGAATCCCATATCGTCTTTTACGTATGTGTTGTGAACAGAGTGAACCCGGTGAGATTGGGCTATGCCCGGGTTAAGGGGACCAGTAAACCACTACGGCACGAGGAGTCTTGTACTCGATAGTCAGAGTCAACTCTTAAGGGGCGTCTCTACTTTCCACCAATTGTGCTTAAGTCTGGTGACACGTCCTAAGGAGCACCGTTATAAAACAGGGTGTGTACGGCGGAACGACATTCCGAAACCATTCTCATCATACCGGATCATGGATTGAGATAACGTTTTGGACTGTGAGATTTGAGAAAGTGCGTCGGTCGGGGTTAGTGGGTGGCTGACAATAGTCTAAATGACTGTGGGCAGGCCTCCTCTAGGCTGATCGCATTACTAATATCCGGACTTCCTACCCCGCTGTCCTGTTTGTTCGGCATGACAGCGTCACGGTATGGAAGTCTAGACTAGCCGGACAATTTATCTCTACTTAGGTGACTCTTACGACTAAATTCTAAGTTTAGTGTAGGGCTTAGTAAGTGTTGTGACTTCTCCTGTACCGGGGAGGTAGTCAGTGTTAAAATCTACTAGGCCACACCCAGTCTACCAGGAATCTTGACCTAAAAGATTCAACGGTAAGGTTGGGGCAAACGAAGCGGCCTGTGACTGTTATTGTATCGGGGAGGCAGTCAGTGTCCGATTCTACGTGGGTACACTTAGTCTAACCGAAGGTATAAAACCATATCCGCCGGTAAGCTAGGAAAATGTGTAGACTTCGCGCCAGCTAAGCGTCTACAACCGGGGAGCGAGCCCTATGCAGTGTAAAAATGAGTAAAGGCTTAAACAGTCCCGACTAGCACTTGTACTATTTGGCAAGTGAGCCGGAAACTGACAGGAGTTACCTCAACTGACCCCTCGTCCGGTGGGGTTTACGGTTTATACCGTCCTGTATCACCTCTGTTCTTTTAACCCGAAATTTAGCCTTTAAGCAAAAATTCCTCAGACTATCATACCCGGCGTTGTGAATTATTCCGCAAAAAACGCGGCGTACGTAGGTCAATAACGGGGAGACATCTTGTTCAGGAAAGTCCGGTTAATGCCTCAGATGATATTCGTTTGTACTCATGACCGAGAAATTTTCATTCTAAATCTGGGAACAGATGTGATGGAGATCGCCCCTCCCTACTTGGTCGTACAGCCTGGAGATAGTGAATCCCGGCGGGCCACCTTCCTAGAGTTTTTTGGGTAAACGAACCCCAAAGGTCATCCAGTCTAATCCTTCCAAAACGTGTCGATGTAACCTTCCTTGACCCATACTCATCCCCAGGGGATGGGAAGGAACGAAAGCTAGAGGTCACTGAGTCACTACTCACTAAACCTGTGCCCGTGACCTGAGTCATATGCCTGCCCCACTGAGCCTAGGTTGTTACCTTTTACCCCGCCAAAAACAGGAGCGAACGCCCCTATCGAAACGTGACCCCTTCAATTGCGGAACGCCAGTTGAGTCTGGCTGCCGGGAGTAGAGTGATAGGTTCGGCGGTCATGCCGCCTGCTCAAAGATGGAGACTAAATGTCTGAGAAGCTAGACAAGGATTTGTTACTTGACCCCGTCGTCATGAGCTGACGTGTCGAGAGGTAGGAAACAACTAGTCCGTCGGTCAACATCCTCCACTACCGGCGAAGAACAGCGTCTATTGCAACCTAAAATTTGGAATTGTGAATGCTGTCACGGGTCCTAAGTGTCCTGGTTGTCCGCCGAGAAGGGTCTCTCAGGGATTATCCAATCCGAGTTATATCTAAAGATAGTACTTTTACCCCTAGGATTACCGTAAACCTAGTGTCGGTGGCATGCGAGGTAGTGAACACGAACCTTTCCAGCTGGTAGAACTGGACTCGGAGTCTTCCAGGTACCTGTGTAAAGAATATAACCTTGAGATTCAATAACATTGGTTTCCCATAACATTCTTGCTACCTGTCCAACCTTATTAAGTTATAAATCAAACCTTTGATTATGACTTATGTTCTTAACCTTCAACTGTACATACTTTGTACAATTTATACTTAATATCTTGTAGTTGTAACTATTATAGATATCGGAAAAAAATACATTTGAGCTGTCTCCCGGCTTGACTTAATAAATCTTCCAACTCGTGAACTTCCGCTAGTACCCTCTGTGACACTATCGTGGGACCCCTTCTTGTTACGGCAAAGTTTAATTTAGGTATAGCAAAGTTAAAATCCTGTGGTTCACTTAAAGATTCTCTAGGCACATCCCTGGGATTCGACTGAGTCCCCTCTGTCCCTACCCCTTGCTGCCAGATTGGGCGTCAGGCAATGTGGAGGTAGAGGTGGAGGGAAGTAGCCGTGACCCCGGCGATGGTCGGTGCCGCGGCTGCGTCTTATCCGTGCGGGAACTTGTATGTCCTGTCACTGATTTGGGGGATGAAGTTACTGACTCCTCTTTCCGTCGTTTTTCGACCTAGAAGATGACTTGACGGAAAACTGACGGGACTATCTACTAGGAGACCTATACCTGGACCGAGACTTGGTCCTAGGCGAAGGTGACCGTCCTTGTTTCCGCCGGCCGGGGGGTGGGGGTCGCCTCAGAACTGTTGTTACTCTCACTACTACTTACTAGCTCTTTAGGTAATACTTTAGATTTAGCTTTCGGTTGAGGAGTTGACTTATCCGGCGTTAATTTAACCCACTGAGGCCCAGCGACGCAGCGTTTGCATCAGCAATGTATATAACGCTAAACCCCAGCGTCAGTGTTACTCCGGTCCCAATTACTTCGGTCCTATGGCACCTAGAGGGCTCAGATTTGTATGGGAACTGTGTAAGTATCCCACGCAACCATGCCGATGGTTGAACACTCTCAAAGTCCAACCGTGTGCGCGTGATCGCACAAAAACCGGAATTTTGGGTGTTAATGCCTTCAATTTTTTACTCTTGTAAAATCCGTTTTCGGGGGCTCCGTAGGACCAATTTTTGACCTTTTTGATCGTTTTTTTGTGTTTTTTCCTTCATTCCAAACCCATTCGCTATTGTTTCTGGAAAAAAAAAAAATCAAAACCGGCTGGTCCCTGGTGGTACATTTATTAATAACTAGCTGGGACTCAGCGGGTTAAAGACGGAGATTTGATAACCATTATATAAGTTCTGAATCTCCTTCAGTGTCATGAGGCATGAGTGATCTCTTGTCGAACAGCGCCGCTCGCAGTTCCGAACACATGGCGCATTTCTTCGACACCCAGAGGCCGCGTGATCTATCGAGGCCCTTCACACATCTTACGCATAGTTTATGTGCGAACACTGGTAAAACAGAGCAGGTAGGAGTAGCGCATAGAGTGAACAGAGGCATGATGGAGCTAAACAAAACCCCCCTTCGCCGAGATCGGCCCCTTACCTGCTGTCTGTGCTGCTGCCGATGTGTTGTGATCTGGAAATAGAAAATTTCCAGGAATCAATGCTCATAAGGATAATCCGAGAGGTTTTACACATCCTACCTCAAGTCCGCCGGAAAATTAGTTATAGTCACTGCTACTCTAACCTTCCACTGGACCTGAAAGTGAATAACTTAGGTTTTTCCATTTTAGAACTGCTTACCTGTGACAAAGTGTCACTGGCCCACTAATACCTTAGCTCTTTACTATCACTGACTATTTGGACTAGATAGATAGTATTTCCACACTTGACTATTACGCCGGGCGTTCAAAGTCATGCCGCGTGAGGCTATCGGTCTGGGCGAGTTCACTCGGCGGGCCGAGATTAACTCCTTTAGGAATTAGCATTCCCGCCGGGAGGTTCGTGGTACAGCACACCACACCGGGACATTTGGTTTAATTTCTAACTCGCCTGCGAGATGAGAAGATGGCGGCAATACTCGGAAAGCCCGCCGGAAAAACAAACTAAAATTTTCAGAGGTGTTGACTTATATGTGAAAGTCAAACACTTCCAAAAACCCACACCACCATCAGGACGTCTCCTGACTCCATGTTTGACATGTAAAATAACTTACATGCACAAAACGAGGGATAACAAGGGCTATAATAGTAATACAATTTTAATAATAAAATAAAGTACCCCTAGCCGCTAAGGAGACCCCTACTGAGGCTGGCCACGAGGCTCGTAGTAATCATCATAGTAGCTGGTTACCTACCTCCTGAAGACACAGCAGCAGCAACTGGTGAAGAGGCCCACGAAAGAGGGCAAGCGCAGGCTCGGGCCCTAGAAGGTTCCACACCACGTTTGACAACCCTTAAACTAGGATGCCTTCTAAATAAAGATAATGCAACAGCCTCTTAGAGATGACCTGAAGCACATTCCTGTGGATATAGTAGCCTCCTAACTAGTATATAAGAGCAAATCTTAAGGCGCAGAGAAACAAAAACAAAACACATGACGCGCTGATCCTGGGGGACACGTAGGCACCTGTACTATAGTACCCTATTTTAACACTCCCTGTGGGCATACCAATGGGGTAGCCTGTGCTAGCTAATCTAAAACCTGTTCAATACAACTCAGATATATACAAATGAGTAAGGACTCACTAGAAGCGAGCGAACGAAGAATGTGGCGGAGCACGGGCAGCACACGTCCAGTCAGGTTGCCCGCGGGAAGAGGAAGAAGGAATGGCGTCTATGAGAGCAACGTCAGGGATAGAATCCTCGCAAGAAATCCACCGAGATGGAAAGCATTAATATAACAAGTATTAAGTTCCGGGTGGATGGGACTCGTTAGCCTTGGTCGGCAACCCATCTAGGGGAGACAACCTTATAAAAATCCGGGTGGATGGGACTCGTCAGCATTGGTCAGCAACCTGTCTAGGGGAGTAAACCTGATACAAATCCGTACTGCTTATCTAAGTGTAAGGCAGGTTAGTGGATGGACTAGCCGAACACCATTATAGAAAAATAGTGCTAACAAGATACATAGAGGGCCCCGGAGTCGGACGGATCCTAAATTGAGTGGTCAATCCTGTAAGTCCTTCAGTAAACTGGCTCGGGTTGTCCCTCTTACAGGGAATAGGTCCGCTTGGGGGCCTTCTGTGTGTGGCCACCCTCATTAAGGGGAGTAAGGCATCCGGCAATAGATAGATAGATAGATTAAGTTAATTTTATTTTTTATTTTTTACGAAGTTTTTTCGTTGTGAGTACCCCAATCATAAGACGATTCCATAAGAGAAGTAGCGTTACACTACTGATGTAGGACTCTTTCTCCCCGCGGCGGCGGTTTCAAACTGGCGGACCGCGGGCGCTTGAAAGTGGACTATTATACTATTAGGCATATCGTCAATGATGGAGGGGCCACTAATAAATAACTATATTTATGTGTTATATGTATCCTCTATTTGACTTCTGTACATGTATTATTTGACTCTGAATTCCCCAGTCTTGAAAGAACTCACCATAACCAATATATAAGCCTGGTAAAATCCCTGGTATAACACTTCTCATGGTCCCTCTCAGCTTCTCCAGGCCACTTGAGTCAGTCACCCACCAACTCTTGAGCTGAGAGGGTGTTGTCATATTGTTTTTGGGAACAAGTCTGGTACTGGAGGCGGAGGGTACTCTTAATCTAGTTTGCCATGGTACAGTAGGGGTTAGCTAAGTCTCACTTGAATTTACACTGTGTAGACCAGAATTACCAATGGACAACAATGGAAAAATTACATGTGTCAACCCACCTTTTCTCCTTCCTTTAATTCACACGATCTCAATTAGGCCTAATCCTTTTAGTTACCATATATCCTTCCTAAGTTTCATCAAATCGTCTAAATGCAGCTGAAATCAAACAAAAAGAAGTCGCCGGTAATATAAGGGTACATACAACATTTATGCTAAAATCGATGTGTGTGAATTTGTATGTTTCTTTTTTTTTTTTTTTCCCTGTTCGGGCTCTGTCTCGAGTCGGCCACCCATAGAATTTTCCACCTTTACCCCATCACTTACAGTCATGGAGTTGATCTCAGTGGACAAGCGTGCCATGGTGGCCATGTTGTCGTTTATCTCGTGGACCCTTGGGATGTGCGTGGCGGCTCTCATCTTTTGGCTCCTCCCGCAGTGGCAGTACGTGGCCCTCCTCACCGCCGTCCCCAGTGCCCTTGGCTTTCTCTACTGGAGGTGGGTTTTATATATATATATATATATATATATATATATATATATATATATATATATATATATATATATATACCAGTATATATATATATATATACCGGTATATATATATATATATATATATATACCGGTATATATATATATATATATATATATATACCGGTATATATATATATATACCGTATATATATATATATATATACCGTATATATATATATATATATATATATATATATATATATATATATATATATATATATATATATATACTGTATATATATATATATATATATATATATATATATATATATATATATATATATACTGTATATATATATATATATATATATATATATATATTATATACATATATATATATTCTTTAGTACATACGAGGATGAAAGAAATGGCAATTTCTGCGTTGGAAATTTTATTATTCAAAGTTTCCAGGTCTCTGATGAGTTTTCGCTGGGTGGCAGGAAGTAGATGAATGAGATGAGCAAAATTCATGGTGGTACAGGGTTACATTAATGTACATGATGATACAGGATATACGACGCGTTTCACTGGACAACCAGCATTATCAAGTAAGGATAGAATGATATAAAAGGTAAACAGGAAGGGTATATATAGAGGGTGGAGGATCAGAGGAGGCGAAAATCAGGGGGCAAAAGTCTGCTATTGGTGGAGGGATATTCTAGGAGAGAGAAAGATAGAACCACTTCACGCATGCGCACTGGATGCGGGATGGTGGTGGTCGGTTGGCGGGGTGGAAGCTGATTGGCTGCGTGTCGAGGGGCGTGGCCTAAGTTGCGTAGTACGTGTGGCGCCGGCAGAAGACGAAGCTGAAGGAGGTAGCGCGGGGGGCTGCGTCAAGGGCACCGGGGGGCGAGGGGGGGCGTTAGGTCCTGTAGGAAAGTGCCTTTTGGCAGAAGGAAGGATCTGAAGGTCCAGAGTTTGGTTGTTGATGTTGGGATGTAAGGATATTCTATCCTTACTTGATAATGCTGGTTGTCCAGTGCAACGCGTCATATATCCTGTATCATCATGTACATTAATGTAACCCTGTACCACCATGAATTTTGCTCATCTCATTTATCTACTTCCTGCCACCCAGCGAAAACTCATCAGAGACCTGGAAACTTTGAATAATAAAATTTCCAACGCAGAAATTGCCATTTCTTTCAACCTCGTATGTATTAAAGAAAATTTATTACCTGGTTTTACTAACATATATATATATATATATATACATATATATATATATATATATATATATATATATATATATATATATATATAATATATATACTGTATATATATATATACATTATATATATATATATGTATATATATATATAGAGAGAGAGAGAGAGGTTGGTCGTAGGGGAAGGTATTTAGTTTCCTCCCTAGACCTCAATCAAGCTGGACCCCCCCCCCCCCCCCCCAAGACCCTCCTTTAACCCACTGAGCCCCAGCTAGTTATTAACCCTTATTTAGCGGCGAGCAACATAAGTCGAGTTAAATAAAGCTGGACTATATGGCGGCGCTCGACATAACTCGAGTGGCAATTTCAGCACGTAATGTGGCTGAGAGAGAGAGACAAGTGGTGGCAGGAGACTAGCGAGCGTATGACTGCTCCAGACCACCGCGGCGAACCTACTGACACAAATCTCAGCTCCCTCCTCCCTCTCTCACTCGCTACATACTCAATTATGTACTGAAAGTACCGAATTACCTGCTTTTTGCACTCGCGTTGCACGGTTATTGCAAGAAAACTATCCATCATACAAGGATCGTTATGGTGTCATTCGAAAGCTCTGTTTATGCCCTTTCAGGGATAGGTACTTGTTTTACGTTCTGGGTCTTATTTAGGCATGAAAATGATCACGTAAACAGCCCTATTTTGGCTAAAAACACCCCGCTGTGCGGTACACATAAATAAACCGCATAGGCCGCTCGTAAGGTGTTAATAAATGTACCACCAGGGACCAGTCGGTTTTGAAAAAAGTTTTTTTTCCAGAAACAATAGCGAATGGGTTAGGAATGAAGGAAAACCCACAAAAAAAAACGATCAAAAAGGTCAAAAATTAGTCCTACGGAGCCCCCGAAAACGGATTTTACTAGAGTAAAAAATTGAAGGCAATAACACCCAAAATTCCGGTTTTTGCGGACTTTGAGAGTTTTCAACCATCGGTATGGTTGCGTGGGATACTTACACAGTTCCCATACAAATCTGAGCCCTCTAAGTGCCATAGGACCGAAGTAATTGGGACCGGAGTAACACTGACGCAACTGTTGCGTCGCTTGGGTTTAGCGTTACATACATTGCTGACGCAAACGCTGCGTTTGCTGGAGCTCAGTGGGTTAAGATAAATTTGTACATTTTTCGATAGAAACATTTTCAGGCCAAAGGCTTGTTCCTCTTATCCCTTTCCCTGCGGGAGACGTTCCGGAACGCTATGGCAAATTACAGCAATTTCCAGGCTTTAACACCTTACGAGCGGCCTATGCGGTTTATTTATGTGTACCGCCCAGCGGGGTGTTTTTAGCCTAAATAAGGCTGTTTACGTGATCATTTTCATGCCTAAATAAGACCCAGAACGTAAAACAAGTATCTATCCCTGAAAGGGCATAAACAGAGCTTTCGAGTGACACCATAACGATCCTTGTATGATGGATAGTTTTCTTGCAATAACCGTGCAACGCGAGTGCAAAAAGCAGGTAATTCGGTACTTTCGGTACATAATTGAGTATGTAGCGAGTGAGAGAGGGAGGAGGGAGTTGAGATTTGTGTCAGTAGGTTCGCCGCGGTGGTCTGGAGCAGTCATACGCTCGCTAGTCTCCTGCCACCACTTGTCTCTCTCTCTCAGCCACATTACGTGCTGAAATTGCCACTCGACCTATGTCGAGCGCCGCCACATAGTCCAGCTTTATTTAACTCGACTTAAGTGGTGAGCCGCTTTTTAAGGGTTAAAAGCCTGTAAAAGCCGTAGAAATCGAGTGTCAGTGTGCGGGACCGCGAGGGGCCCACCTCCGACTGTCTCCATGTCCAGCCGTGCACTGAGGCAAACTTAGGTCCCATACCCGGGTCTCAGCAGCGTTGCCAAGCGCTACATTGCTAAAAATTAGCGAGTTTCCCCCAATGTCTATGGTAACGCTGCGGGTGAACCCCGCGAGTTAGGAAGCTCGTTCTAGTGTCATTTTGAAGCTATTTTCCTATAGTTTTCGGCAGAATACATTTCATTTCATGCAGACACTTGATTAATCATTCATGAGTGCCTGAACATGCCCTAAATAGCCCAAATATCCCCGCAGAGAAAGGGTTAAATTACAGGCTCGCTTTCGCTCGCCAGGACAAATTTGACACCTAAATGACTGAAAAAGTCTTAATATTGACAAAGAAATGGGATGAAAGGTTTTAAATTGCCAAAGTAATTGGCCGAACGTCATCAAATTTGAAAACTAATGGGGGTAAACATCAGGTCGAATGGGGACCAGAAAAACCACCGTGTCGTTTATAACGTGGTGAAGGTATTGACGGATAAGCCTTTAGGTCAGGTCAGGTGAAGGTGTTAAGGGGAGATGGGTCGTTCTTCTGGCCCCTCTTTTTCCTCATGTTTAGCCCCATTATGTTTTAAGATTTTAAGATGGTGGCTCTATTAGTTTGGCAATTTTATGAACTTTCGCCCCATTTCTGTCAATTTTAAGACTTTTCGTGCCATTTAGGTGTTGATTTTTTCATGGCGAGCGATGCAGGGACATTTTTCTATCAAAAAATATACAAATTTATCTTGAAATAGGGTCTTGGGGGTGTTGTTTTAAGCTTGATGGAGGTCTAGGGAGGAAACTATAAAAGATAATAAAATATTAATTAAGGAGCAAATAAATACGCCATCCTCCATTCAGGGATAAACCTTTAGATCAGGTCAGGTGAAGGTATTGAGGGATAAGCCTTTACAATGTCATGTGTACATTTTTCTACCGAAAAATGTACAACTTAATCTTGAAGGGGAATGTTGAGTATGTTGTTTTCAGCTTGATGGAGGTCTAGGGAGGAAACTATAAAAAGACTAAATATATCAATAAATCAACCAATAAATATAGTCTTCCCCCTTAACCCTTTCTGTACCGGTGTTGTCTTTACTTGTGCAGTTTAAGAAGGATCACTGATATTAAAAAGGGTTAAGTGAGATAGCTCGAAGCCTGTTAATTGCTGGAGGCACTTTTTAAACTGAATACAATCGTCTAGTAGTAGCCATAGTAAAGTTAAAAGGATGTCACCGGTACAGAAGGGAAACCCCTTCTGGTACGTACCGATGGTGTATTTTACATTATATTCTGGCAATTATTGGACGATTGTATTGAGTTTAAAAAAGGCCTCCAGCAATCAACAGGCTTCGAACTATCTCATTTAACCCTTTTTACTACCACAGATCCTTCTCAAACTGCAAAAAATTGTCTAAATATAACTAAAACAAAACTAGACAAACGTCACCGCTACAGAAGGGGTTAACTGTTTAATCTGGTCTTCTATAGGTTCATTCCCGAGTCCCCCCGCTGGTTGTTGGCTCGAGGGGATGTCCAGGGATGCACAACCGTCCTCATGAAGGTCAGTTACAGTACAGCTAATTATGGCCAGATTTTCACTTGAGGGTGTTATTTTTCTTATTATTATTTTTTGTTTGTGGTGAACCCCCTTCTCTCTCATGTTTAGCCCCATTAGCTTTGACATTGTAAGACTTTCACCACATTTGTTTGTCGTTTTTAAGACCTTTTGCCCCATTTATGTCAATTTTAAGATATTTCGTGCCATTTGGGTGTAGTTTTTGTCCTGGCAAGCGATAGCGAACATGTATTTTAAGGAGGAAGCGGTCTCCTGACGGAACACTTTTCTGCCGAAAAATGTACAAAATCATCTTGAAAAGAGGTTTAGTTTTTGTTCTTAAAGATTGATGGAGGTCTAGCGAGGAAATTCAAAAATATATAATTAAATATATGTACCAAAAAACAAGCACTGCCCCCTTAAGCTCTTGTTTATCTATCTGTCTATTTGTCTGTCTATTAATTTTCTATCTGTCCTAACTATTTAACTCTCTTTATGCCTATTTACCTATATACTTTATCTCTCTCTCTCTCTCTCTCTCTCTCTTTCGCTTTCAATAGCTTAATCCTTTTTGTATCTGTACAGATATATCGCGACAACCGTATGGGTGAACTGCGCAGGTCGGATTTGGAGAGTGAGTGTGAGAAGTTGATGGCTCTGCAACCCCCGGACGTTTCGCTCCTACACGCTCTCTCATTCCCCAAGCTAACGATCAGGACTGTCATGCTCTTCCTCATATCGTAAGTCCATTTCCATTTTTCTTATATTCTTATGTTCTTAGGTACCCGGCGCTGCCCGGGGGAAAATGGAAGTATTCGCTCCCCCCGGGGGGGTGAGGGGACAAAAGATGTTTCGGTAGATTTAGCCTACTTAATCTTTCTTAACTCCCTCCGACATATTATGTTCCAATAAGTCCAAGTAGGCGCTTGACAAGTATTTTGGGTCTTGAATTTGGCTCATGAGTGTTGTCGAAGCCTTACATTTTTCGCGATTTCCATCCACCAGAATGCTGTTTATTGTGATGTATCATATATCAATGGAAAGAGGAATATTTATAGTACATGATAAAATAAAAAAAAAAATGTAAATAAATCGAAATATGAAAGTGTAAATGAGTCCGGAATACAATTATTTCCCATGCAATTGTCTTCACACCGTCCTAGCTCTAAAATGTGAGTGATGACCATATATTTTTTTTGCTCAAATAATAGTATTTTTTCTCCTCTTTCCAAATCTGAAAACAGAAATTGTTTATCTTCAATAGTTCTCAAGCAGTGACCGAAAAAAAATATATGATTTTGATTTATATGGTTTATAACATTTTCAATTTATTTCGTTGCTACGAAGTGTATGGTTTTAAATTTAGGCTGTATGAATACGGCAAATAATGCTGATGAGTATAAAACAAACTAGAAGTTCCTAGGACAAATACTTTTTGCGCTATGAATATTTGAAATGAAGAGCCAAAATGCGAATATTTACGCTTCACCCATCTCTGTTCCGGCGATGCTAGCCGGGTTCCGAGCTGTTCCCCACCTCGTGGTTGCGTTATTTGCTCGGATACGTATATAACTGTATATATCACCGGAATCGGAAAATTGTGCTCTTTCCAATGGTGAAAACAAAAATAATATAGCATAATTGGTTCGCGAGCTATGCACAATTGTTTCCATGCAGTGACCGAAAAAAAAAAAAAATCTGATTTTGATTGATATGGTTTATAACATTTTCGATTTATTTCGTTGCTACGAAGTGTATGGTTTTAAATTTAGGCTGAATGAATACGGCAAATAATGCTAATGAGTATAAAATAAACTAGAAGTTCCTAGGACAAATACTTTTTGCGCTATGAATATTTGAAATGAAGAGCCAAAATGCGAATATTTACGCTTCACCCGTCTCTGTTCCGGCGATGCTAGCCGGGTTCCGAGCTGTTCCCCACCTCGTGGTTGCGTTATTTGGTCGGATACGTATATAACTGTATATATCACCGGAATCGGAAAATTGTGCTCTTTCCAATGGTGAAAACAAAAATAATATAGAGTAATTGGTTCGTGAGCTATGCGCAATTGTTTCCATGCATTGTTATTGTTATGAAAATATATGAGAATGTTTATACAGTTGTATATCTTTGCCACAATATACACCCTTTCCAACGAGAAGGGAAATGGCTCCTGGGTTGACACTGAAAAAACAAAATAAGAAAGCCAGGTAATCTTCAGGTAATAAATTCAGAAATAATTCTATTGTACACGTAAATAAAATAAAGTAATGTATATATATATATATATATATATATATATATATATATATATATACAGTATATATATATATATATAGACAGTATATATATATATATATATATATATATATATATATATATATATATATATATATATATATATATATAAATTATATATATACAAGGTGTCAAACAAAATATAAAGAATGGTAAATGGTAATGGTGATGTATGTGTGTGGATATATTTATATATATATTATATATAGCATATATATATATATATATATATATATATATATATATATATATATATATATATATGGTGTCAAACCAGAGAAATATGTGAAAATTTCCAAGCCACCCAAAGAGGTACTGCACTGGACTCGTTATTTTTTTAGAGTGGTTTCCCCAGGAGGCCTATATCCACTGTAGTGCAAAATGTAGTAGAAATTGATTTTTTTTTTTTTTTTTTTTTTTTATGATGATGATGATGATGGTGATGATGATGGGTGAATGAAGGTGGGCCCCGAACCTCGGAAGTGATGATTGAATGAATGAATGAATTATATATGGGGGGGGGGGGGTATAAGGGGGGGAAGGGGGGGGGGGGTGTATATTGGGGGAGGGAGGGGGCATAACTTAGATAAATACATAAATACGAATATAGATATATATATATAATATATATATATTATATATATATTATATCAATCACGATTAAAAAAATAAAATAAAATACAAATAAAAAATAACCCTCCCCCACCCCCCAAAAAAAAAAAATATATATAATATATATTATATATTATATGGGGGAGGGGAGGGGGGGGGGGAGGGGGGTATAGGGAGGGAGGGGGGGTAAAATGGGGGGGAGGGAGGGGGAGAGGGCATAACATAGATAAATACATAAACACAAATTATTTATATATATATATATATATATATATATATTTTATATCAATCTACAATTAGAAAAATAAATAAAAATAAAAAACCCCTCCCCACCCAAAAAAAAAAATAAATAAAAAAAAAAAAAAATATCTATATATATATCTATATATATATATATATGGGGGGAGGGGGGGGGGGGGGGGGGGAGGGGATAAGGGGGGGGGAGGAAGGGGAGAGGGAGGGAGGGGAGGGGGAAGGGGAGGGGGGGGGGTATAATGGGGGGGGAGGGAGGGGGGAGGGGGCATAACATAGAAAGACAGAAAACACGAATTAGAATATATATATAGATATATAATATATATAATATATATATATATATTATATCAATCTACAATTAGAAAAATAAAATAAAAATAAAAAATAACCCCCCCCCAAAAAAAAAAAAAATATATGTATATCTATATATATATATATATATATATGGGGGGAGGGGGAAGGGGAGGGGGATGGAGGGGAGGGGGGGGAGGGAGGGGGCATAACATAGATAAATAATAAGTGAACACAAAGTATATATATATATATATATATATATATATATATATATATATATATATTATAACAATCTGCAACTAGAATAATAAAATAAAATAAAAAAAATAACCCTCCCCCACCCAAAAAAAACAAAAAAAAAACAAAATATATATATATATATATATATGGGGGGAGGGGGGGGAGGGGAGGGGGAGGGAGGTATAATGGGGGGGGGAGGGGGAGGGGGAGGGAGGGGGGGAGGGGGAGGGAGGTAGTATAATGGGGGGGGAGGGAGGGGGAGGGGGCATAACATAGATAAATACATAAACACGAATTATATTATATATATATATATATATATATATATTTATATATATTATATCAATCTACAATTAGAAAAATAAAATAAAAATAAAAATAACCCTCCCCCACCCAATAAAAAAAAAAAAAAAAAAAAAAAAAAAATATATATATATATATATATATATATATATATATATATATATATGGGGGGGGGGGGAAGGGGAGGGGGAGGGAGGGGAGGGAGGGGGAGGGGAGGGGGGGAGGGGGAGGGGGGAGGGAGGTATAATGGGGGGGAGGGAGGGGGAGGGGGAGGGAGGGGAGTGGGGGAGGTGAGGGGGGAGGGGAGGGAGGGGATGGAGGTATAATGGGGGGGGAGGGAGGGGGAGGGGGCATAACATAGATAAATACATAAACACGAATTATATTATATATATAGATTATAGATATATATATAATATATATATAATAATATATATATATATATAATATATATATATATATAGATATTATATATATATATAATATATATATATATATATATATATATATATAATTATATATAATAAGAGTTTGTGGTGGTGGATATTTATGTTGGGTATAATAATAAATAATAATAAATAATAAATAATAATAATAATAAAAATAATAATAATAATAATAAATTATAATATAATAAAGCAAAAAATATAAATGAAATACAAATATAAATACTTTTTTATGGGTGATCCCATACACAGGAATAACAGGTATAATAATAAATAATAATAATACAAATAATAAAATAGGCCTAAACACAAAAATAATAAAAATAATAAAATGGTGGTGGTGGTGGTGGAGATGGTGGTGGTGTTGGTGGAGATGGTGGTGGTGTTGACACAAATTGGGTTGGGTTCATTTTCTGACCTGGCCCACGGTCAGAAAAGGGACCCTACCCTATTGGTGTCAACACCACCACCATCTCCACCAACACCACCACCATCTCCACCAACACCACCACCATCTCCACCACCACCACCACCACCATCTCCACCACCACCACCACCCCGACCATCACCACCACCACCATCATCACCACCACCATCACCACCACCACCACCACCATCTCCACCACCACCACCACCACCATCCACCACCACCACCACCCAAAAATGTTGACTGTACTTACTCACACTGCTGAGATTCCCTCGTGGCCACCAAGCCGTATATGTAGAGTGCTTTTGCCCATAAAAAACTTACCTCCCAAGCACTTTCCACCAATAAATTATCGAGCAAAAATGCAAGCACTTTCCACCACTAAATTATCGAACAAAAATGCACAGGGCTGAGGGAGCATGGCGACATATGCTCGACCAGTAATGAAAGTTTTTTCACTAAGAAACACTAATACAAGGTAAGATACACTACTTGAACGGATAAATAGCAATATAATTGACTGATATTTATATGAAAGTGTTCCACAAACAAGCAAAACGTTTGGCAAAAAGCATGGCCCCTCCCTCCACCACCTTGGTCACGTAGCCTACACCAGAGAATGCTCGATCAGTAATAAAAGTGTTTTCACTATAAACACTTATACAAGTAAAATACACTACTTCAAGTGATAAATAGCAATATAATTGACTCAATATGGTATGAAAGTGATCCACAAACAAGCGAAACCATGGCCCCTCATGGAGCCCACCTTGGTCACGTACACCAGACTAGCAAAACACTTCACTAACATGGTTTTTATACCCTAAATAAGAATAACACAATAATCCCTCGATAACCCAACGATATAGCACTTCGTTTGGGTTATATTAGGGCGGTAATACCAGCCAGGCTGGGCAAAATGGAGGCCCCTTGGTTTAAAGGGCTGCACACACCCACCTACTAGGCTGGCTGATGGGAAGAAACTGACTCTCTCTACCACCGCGGGGCCCTCACAGGGACGCTAGGGGGTTGCTAGATTTTTCCACATGTACATCTAACTTATCGGACTTACCAGCCAAAAAACCGGCTCAATTGCGTCATAAACTTATTTTCTAGCAATATAATAAGTCCATATGACGCGATCGCGTCATATGAGTTTTTGGTTCACTCTGCCATATGACTCGATCGCGTCATATATGTCGGGAGAGTTAATAGGTGAGGTACCAGTTTAGTTGCTCGGCGTTGTATATTTTCAAGCGCATCTATGTCCTTTACCAAGTAAGAACACCACACCTGATTTGCATATTCCAAGTGTGGTCTCATTACAACTGTGAACAGAGTCTTGAAAATAATTTACTGGATCCAGGTACACAAATGTTCTTTGAATTATGCCCACGGTTTTCTCGGCTAGGTGATCAGAGAAAGAGTTTGCTGTTTATCACTACACCTACTGTATATCCTTTTCTGTACTGGTCTTCGTTATTTTATTATACATTGTATATACCTGTTCCTCAACGTTGGACCGATCCCTATCAGCATATACTTGCTTTTGTCTGGGTGGATACTTAGCATCCATCTTTCTGACCACCTTTTCAGCTCGTCCAGATCTTCCTGTAGCTTCGTGCAGTCCTCGCTGTCGGCAATCCTTCTGAAAAGTTTTGTGTCATATTCATACAGGCATACTTCGCTGTCGTGCTTTATCACCTCCGGCAGATCGTTGATGAATAACATAATCTATGCTATTTCATTATTTCTATAGTCAGTCTCCACATCATCGTCTAGCATGCTTTGTTATACCTAATATATATATATATATATATATATATTTAGCCAAATCTGTTCTTCGACTTGCCAAGTACTCTTTCATCAATAGTAAGTGCACTAAGCTATCCAACTCCAGGTCTTCCCAAGCTTTCTGGCATCTAGCCATAAACCTTTCCAACAATTTTTCCTCGTCGTCTTTCCCTCCCCTTTTCCTCTCTGATGGCACAACCATCACTTCTTTCTCTGACAAAGCTGAACTCTTCGCTCAAACTTTTGCTAGAAACTCCACCTTGGATAATTCCAGTGCTATTCCTCCCTCTCCACCCCCCTCTCCCCTACTTATGCCTAATTTTCTATTCTCTTCTAAAGATATACTTTCTACCCTCTCTGGGCTTAATACTAAGAAGGCGTACGGTCCGGACAGTGTTCATCCTGTTGTACTCAAAAACTGTGCTTCCATGCGGACTCCCTGCCTAGGCTAACTCTTTCATCTCTGTCTCTCCTCTAATGTCTTCCCTTCATGCTGGAAGTTTGCTCTCATTCAACCTGTCCCAAAGAAGGGTGACCGCTCTCAACCCTATAACTATCGTCCAATTGCTCTCATCTCATTTATCTCTAAAGTTTTTTAAAACTATTCTTGCTTCCACATTTCTTAAGCATTTCTCTTCTCATAATCTACTCTCAGTAGTACTATCCCTCCATCTGTGCCTTTGTCTCTAATTTCCTTTCCGGCCGTTCCATAGCTGCGGTTGTGGATGGCCATCGCTCACTTCCTCATCCTATCAACTACGGTGTTCCTCAGGGCTCTGTCCTATCTCCTATTCTCTTTCCAGTTTTCACAAATGATCTTCTCAACTATACCTCCAGTCCCATCCCTTCATACGCAGATGACTCTACCTTATACTACTCAATTAGTTTTCCAGAATGCCCCAGCCAGCAATCCCTCAAAGACAAACATAATGAAGACATCGAATATTTATCTTCTGATCTAACTACTTTTTCCAATTGGGGCAGAGAAAACCTTGTTGCATTTAATGCTTCCAAAACCCAATTTCTCCATCTATCTACCCGTCCTGAACTCCCAGTGGACTATCCTTTATTCTTCAACAATACAAAGATCAATCCTTCATCTTCTCTCAATATTCTTTGTGTCTCTTTTTCTTCTATTCTCACTTGGAAGGACCATACTACCAGTCTTGCTAAGGCAGCCTCCCAGAAGCTGGGTGTGCTCAACCGCCTCAGGGGGTTCTTTACCCCTGCACAACTTCTTGCTCTGTACAGGGGCATGGTGCATCTTCGTATTGAGTATTGTTCACATGTGTGGGGAGGATCCTCTCACACCGCACTCCTAGACAAATTAGAAAGGAAGGCCTTTCGTATCATTAACTCCCGTCCACTCACCAACTCTCTGCAATCTCTCTCTCTCCGCCGCAATGTTGCATCTCTCTCGCTATTCTATCGCTACTATAATAATCAGTGTTCCTCAGAGCTCTCCCAGATGATATCACCTCCTCTACGTAGGGCACGTGGTACCCGTCTTGCAACACAATCCCACTCCTACTCTGTGCAACTTTCTAACCCAAGAGTAAAATGTTACTCTCAGACTTTCTTCTATTCAACAGATGAGCTCTGGAACTCTCTTCCAGAATCAGTCTTTCCCTCTTCCTATGACTTAAATTGCTTCAAACTCAGTGTGTCCAGGTATTTTGGCTCAAACGTCCTTATATATACTGTCTTCGTGGTGCGATGCATAAGGTGTTGATTTTCGGTGTGAGCATCCTGGATTCGAATCCACGGACTGCCACATGTGTTTGTAAATTTCATTAATCGATTTTAGGAGTATAGTTGGTTGTTGGAAGGAACATAATAATATATATATATACTAGCAGGAGTACCCGGCGTTGCCCGGGTAATAACCATAATCACCATCACTACTACCACCACTACTACTACCATAATCACCATCATCAATACTACCATAATCACCGGCCTCGACCTCTCTGTGCCTCATTAAACGGCGACCTCGATTTCGGCCGCTAAATGACCTCCGATTTTGGATCTGACCTTATCCGTACCCCCATTTTGGGGGGCTGCGAACAACTTTCGTTCCATACAACTTTTCGATCGGAGGCCCCTTTCTGCCCCAAACGGCCCTTTTTCCGATTTCGCGCCCATTTTCTCCGTCCCTTTCACCCTGGGGACCCCTCTATGACCTGACCCAGGTCAATTGACACCCACTTGCAAAGTTTCAGCTCCCCAGGTCCAAAACTGCGGCCGCCTATAAAGAACACACAGACAGACAGACAACCGTAAATATTATATAGAAGATATATATATATATATATATATATATATATATATATATATATATATATATATATATATAGTTATGAGTACTTCAGCAGTAGATTTTGGGCACTTAACCCTTAAAAAGCGGCTCACCACATAAGTCGAGTTAAATAAAGCTGGACTATTTGGCGGCGCTCGACATAACTCGAGTGGCAATTTCAGCACGTAATGTTGCTGAGAGAGAGAGAGACAAGTGGTGGCAGGAGAGTAGCGAGTGTATGACTGCTCCAGACCACCGCGGCGAACCTACTGACACGAATCTCACCTCCCTCCTACCTCTCTCACTCGCTATATACGGAATTGTATCGGGAAAGTGGCTAATTACCTGCTTTTTGCACTCGCGTTGCACGGTTATTGCAAGAAAACTAGCCATCATAAAAGGATCGTTATGGCGTCATTCGAAAGCTCTGTTTATGCCCTTTCAGGGATAGATACTTGTTTTACGTTCTGGGTCTTATTTAGGCATGAAAATGATCACGTAAACAGCCCTATTTTGGCTAAAAACACCCCGCTGGGTGGTACATATAAATAAACCGCATAGGCCGCTCGTAAAGGGTTAAACCTCCATATCAAAAGGAAAAGAATTGACAGGGCGCCAGGCAACATCTGTATTTTTCAAATTTTCGGCTAACCTTAAGCCATCATCAGGAACAACATTCCCTAAAAATAAGTAATATACTATTAGAACAACGCAATTTGTAAAAAATAGGGTAATGATTATCGAATCTATAAAAGGTTAAACTTACTAAATACAAACAATCCTATATCAATGTCTCACTATATATAAAATTAAAATTCATACACTAACCATGTAAAACCAGTGAAGATACCGAAAAGCAAAATAAAGACCATCACAATTGAACCATAACAAATATTTTAACCTTTGAATACAAAAATTGTTTCCATAAATTCAAAACAGTCACAACACAGGCTAATACCAGACAACGGATCAAGAAACGATCTCCCAATTTATCTAACACCATTGATTTATCAGTAAGGAAACTATAATAATATTTCGATAACTAGCATTAACTTACATAACCCTGACCAAAAATCCAAACACAAATGATACTCTTAGTCAAAAACATGAAAACATTAATAAACTAAGCCTAAATCAATCTTATATATCATAGCAATACGAGACTGAAATTCAACCCAATCTAGAGATTTAACACAAAAAACACATCACTCCCAATGACTAAAGCAAAAATATTTATGTTTAAACCCAACATTATACTTGACTTACCCAGAAAAGAGTTCTCATCAGCACCAGGAACAAGAGAGAACTGAGGAACCTGAACCGAGAAGCGGCTAAAATAAACTCCCAAGAAACAATTTCCCAAAACAAATGAACCACTAACCATGTTGAACAAACCCTTGAAATTTGACCAAACATATATCTATGAACCAATATTTGCAAGACTGATTTCAGGATTCAGTTTACTAATTAACAACTTCTCACCAATCAATGCATCAGACTGGCTACCCAACCTAGAGACTATCTCAAAATCACCCACACTAAAGAGATGATCCTCTTCACGCGAATGATTTTGAATAGCCGAAAACGCCATAGCCTGTAAAAACTTTCCCGATCGGTAGCTCCTACCCAGGTGTTCAAATATCCTAATTTTGAAGGAACGACTAGTGCATCCCAAACACCTAGCCTCACAGCTAGGACAAGTAAATTTGTATACAATATTTGAACACAGAAAGTCAGGCACGCGATCTTTGAAGCTAAAAAATGACCCAATTCTAAACTTATTGGTGAAACCAAATCTAAAGCTAACAGCAGGAAAACTATTTTTCAGAACATTTAGTGCAATTTTACAAAATTCATTACTGATAGATCCATAGTAAGGCATTTTAACATAAATTATCTTCTTTTTTACATCAAAATTTGATTGAACACCCTGAGCTTGTTTTACATACAAAAAAAATCTAAGTATACCATTGAATATATCTTCCTTATAGTTATTAAGCATAAAATATTTCCTTAATTTTTCAATTTCAACATGTAGCGAAACATAGCTGGAGCAAACAGCATAGGCTCTTTCTAATAGTGTCTTTATTGAATTAATCTTAAACATCTTAGGGCAGTAGCTAAGCCAGTTTAAACCTAATCCTGTATGAGTGGGCTTTCTATAAACCTCAGTAGCTAATCCCTGATCTGTCTTTATCACTTTAACATCCAAAATGCTAGTGACCCATTCTCTTCATTATCACATGTAAATTTAATATTTTGATGTTGCTTGTTCATATATTCAAAAAAACTTATATTATCTTCTACATCTCGAAATATTAAAAATGTATCATCCACATATCTCCTATAAAATATAGGTTTGAATGATAGGGCGCACTCATCAAGCCACTGAACCTCTTTATTGCATAAAAATGAACCCGCAAACAATGGACCTAGACTTGACCCCATTGAAACTCCATCAATTTGACTATACAATACTTTGTTAAACAAAAAACAAGATTTTGTAGTTACAAACAAGAACAATTTCTTAACTATATCCTTACTAATATTGAAAAAGTTGTTAGAATCATATTCATCCAAAATAATCTCTAAAGTCTCACTCAGAGGAACGTTTGTGAAAAGTGACTCTACATCATAACTGGCCAGAACAAAATGTTTAGGCAACACAAGATTTGAAATTTCCCTCACAAAACTACTAGAATTTAGTACTGTATATTCATTAGTTGTAAGAGGAGCAACTATGGGTTGAAGAAATTTTGCCAAATTATACCCCGCTGTCTTTATTGATGAAACAATTGGCCTGAGTGGAATTCCTGGTTTATGCACCTTTGGTAACCCATATACTACTCCCGGAGCTGAGCCAGACGCATATAAGAAGTTGAAGCTGTCAATACCTATCCTGTCCTTAATAGATCGTAGAATCCTATTTAATTTATCCTCACCTCTGATAATTACATCAAACAATTCACCTTTTATTAGTTTAAATCTGTTTCGGTCACTCAGAATAGTTTCCATTTTTGGCAAATAATCAACTTTATCCATAATAACAACTCCCTTACCCTTATCCGGTTTGACAATGACAATTGAACTATCCTTACCCAATTCCCTAAGCAAATCCAAGTCCTCTTTCCTAAACACAGATGATTCCACATTTTTATATTCCCGTACTGCCAATCTATAGTTATTATTGCCAAATTCCCTAAGTTTGTTAATTACACCATCACTGTCCATCCCATTTCTCAACAACCCCGTTTTGACACACTCTTGAACTGTATTACACAATTTTTGTAAACCTTAAACTGAACAAACTTAGGAACGGTTTCATGCTCCTTACAAAATTGCAAAAAAGTTAAATCTAGTTTTAGTTTTTCTACATTCAGGTGTAGTTTTTCAACATTCCTGTAGGCCGAGAGCGTCGTTCGTCCATATCTAGTTATGAGTACTTCAGCAGTAGATTTTGGGCACTTAAACCTCCATATCAAAAGGAATATATATATATATATATATATATATATATATATAATTATATATTGTTACGTATCTTGATATAAAAGTGGTTAACTAAATCAAAGAAGATTGAACAGACAATATGTAAGGGTATCAAACAGCTGAAGGCCAATAGAACTTAAAATATAAAGGTTCGTTCTGTTGTTACTTTCTTTCAGTTAGCTGTTGGGACAGTTATCCTTTATACTCTGATACCCTTCAATTATATTTAATCAGGAAATTATTTAAAGTTATTTTGAATGTTTAATATTAAGTAGGCTACTAATTATGAATATAGAAAAGCTTGGTATGCGAGTAAGGACTTTTAAGCAATTATAAACTAATTATATACTAAAGTAATTAATCTGGATTATCATTAAAGTCAGAATATTATTAAAATCTGTTTATATATATCTAATTTAGTTTGTTAACCCTTTAAATATTATGTTACTCTTTTTCTCTTATCTCATTATTCATTTAATCATTGTCCTCTTTCCGTATCGTAAATCATTATAATTATTAGTATTAGGTTAGCCAATTAGTTATTCTTATTCTTTGCAAGACTTTTACTGAATCAATATAAAATCAACCCCTCAAGCCTTCACACCCACACCCTTTCACACCAACCATAATTACCACTACCCTCAAATATACGCACCAAGTGTGTCGTGTAATATTACAATTCCACAAATATATGATCAAAGAATATATACATATGGCCCCCACAATCATAGAATGGGAAACACATATCTTCAATTTTTCGTTGCTTGTATTCTCGTATCAAATCTACCGGTACGCACTTCCTTATTTACACCCTCATATATACGCAACAGTGTGTTCGTGATGGATATGGGAAGAAAGGTAGAAGGGGGGGGGGGAGGGAAGGGTAGGGGGATCTTAGCGCGCGGAAGAGAGAAGAGGAGGGAGGAGGGAGACAGAGAGGAAGAGGGAGAGAGAGAGAGAGAGAGTATTACGCATAGGGTGAAGTTATTTTTTTGTTCAAAAGACCTCCGTCTATGTATTCTGAAAAACCTATTATCCTCTCTCTCTCTCTCTCTCTCATGCCCGGGGTACCCCTACCTTTCTTATCTCATGCCCCGGGCGCTACCACCAAGCAGCTCTGTTCATCACGTTCATTACTGTATTATTCTTCTTTCTCTCTCTCTCTCTCTTTCAGAAATCATGTCTTAGTTATAAGGTAGGTGTCTGCAGAAAGCTTGTCCCACACAAGGCACATCCCTTTCACACCCAAGCCTAATTATCTACTATCCTCAAATATACGCAACAAGTGTGTCGTGATAGGTTGATTTATAATTTATTTATGAAATTGGATTATTTTACAGCACATCCCTTGTCTCTAACTAAATCACCTTGTTGTTGTTGTTGTTCCCCAAGCTGCCTGGCCAAACAGCCCAAGGCCCGAGTAAGGCCAAGGCCATAAACGAGCCCCCACAGAACCCTCCTGCCGACCACAATAAAGCCTGGGTGACCGAAGCCACTCCATGGCGGGGAGCTAGGGTGCGTAAACGCCGGGAAACCAAAGCCCCACCCAGGGTAAGGCAGGTTAGTGGATGGATTAGCCGGACACCACTGTAGAAAAATAGTGCTAACAAGATTCACAGAGGCCTCGGAGTCGACGTATCCTAAATTGAGTGGTCAATCCTGTAGTCCTTCACTAAAATGGCTCGGTTGTCCCTCTACAGGGAAGGTCCGCTTGGGGCATTCTGTGTATGGCCACCCTTGTAAGGGGAGTAAGGCGTCCGGCAATAGATAGATAGATAGAAGCTCGAGGAATGCCAAGAATTTCACGTCCGCACCAGCCGGGCGCTCTCTCTCTCTCTCTCTCTCTCTCTCGTCACGTAGGCATTCAAGGTAGAAAGGAAGAGACTTGTCACGAGGTTGCTGCACTCACGACCCACAGCTTGGTGTGGTCACATCACATCCTGGTTTTCTCCAGATGTTACAATATATATATACTGTATATATATTATATGTATTTATATACTGTATATAGATATATATATATAATATATTATATATATTATATAGATAAATAAGATGACGAGAGCAAACATCAACTTCATTTTCATTTATTAATTAAGCTTTTGACAATATTTCGAACAACTCTGTTCATCATCAGGTGAAACACCAACGATCCTAGAAAACAAACATGATATCTGTTAACACTTTGTATTTAATATATGGATCTATTTAAACAAGTTTAATGTGACAATTCTACATAATACTTACTTAAAACTGCTAGACTATAAGTTGATAATTGAAAACAATAACAAGATTTACAAGAATATTACATAATCCTAACTTCATAAACCTGAACATGTAATACAAAATATAAAATAACATGCAACAAACCATTTCGACCTGCACCTTACGACTATTCCGGGAGAACTAACTAGATTAACTGACTATAGACATTATATAGCAAGGGATCCTAAAGCCCCAAGCTATCAACTACCTGAGCACTGAGTTTAGGTTCGGTTTGAGTTTGTCTATGAAATATTTCTCCCCAATGAAAGTATCGTTCTTGTTTCTGAATTTAGCCAATATCTTAAAATCTTTTTCATTAAATCTGTGGTCCAATTCGAAAGAGTGATTCCTTACTGCTGAAAAAGGCATTTCGTTAAATTGACCTGCTCGGTTACTTTTCCCCAAATGCTCCAATATTCTAGCGGGAATGAACGAGACGAACATCCCACATACCAGCAAGGCAGCTGGGACAGTTAAATTCATAAACATATGGAACAAGTTACTGGGAATAGTGAACTTTATTCTAAACAATGAGCGAATGTTAAAGTTTGTGAAAATTATGCGAAAGTTAACAGCTGGGAATCTAGAATGAAGCAATTTTTGGAGCTGTTTACGAAAGTCGTAACTGGATTTAGCATAGAATGGAAGTTTTATATATTTCTTAAGTTTCGGGACCTCGTGAACACAGGTTTTAGTTACATATTTACTAGTTATAAATGACTTAACGGTCTTCTGGACTAAATTAACTGTATAATTATTTTTAACAAAGAAGATTTCCAAAGTCTTAAATTCAATATGTACAAACATGTAGGTGGAACATATGCTATAAGCTCGGTTAATTAGAGTCTTGATTGAATTTATTTTATAAATTACGGGTTTAAAACTAAACCAATTAAGTCCAAGGTTTGTGAACGTAGATTTTCGAAATACACTAGTTGTTAATCCAGAACCCGTTTTCATTACATTTACATCCAAAAAAGGTAGGCAGCCTCTTTTTCTATTTCCGAAGTGAACTTTATTTCGTATGCTGTCTATTCATATACTCTAAAAATATATTCACATGTTCAGCCTTCATGAAAATTAAAAAGCTATCATTTACATACCGCCTATAGAAAACAGGTTTAAAACTTAAGGGGCACTAATCTAGTCATTCAACTTCGATACATGAACGCATTAGCATAAACAGGGCCCAGGGGAGCCCATGGCAATTCCGTCTACCTGATTGTATAGAACATTATCACATGAATAACTATCAGAAGTGGCAAATGTTAACAGCTTATTCACAGTCTTTCTATCGAGTCCATAAAATTCATCAGGATGGTATTTGTCCAGAATAATATTTGTAGTTTCTTGAAGAGGGACATTTGTGAAGAGGGACTGTACGTCGAAACTAGCCATTACACAGTCTTGAGGAAGATTTAATGATTTGAGGTCATTGACCAATGTTGCTGAATTATTAACTGTATATTCATTGTTGGTAAAAGGTGAAATTAATTTGATTAGAAATTTACCACGTTGTAACCACCGTGTTTATGGTAAATCCAGTTACGACTTTCGTAAACAGCTCCAAAAATTGCTTCATTCTAGATTCCCAGCTGTTAACTTTCGCATAATTTTCACAAATGACTTTAACATTCGCTCATTTTTAGAATAAAGGACACTGTTCCCAAAAACTTATGTTCCAATATTGTTATGAATTTAACTGTCCCAGCTGCCTTGCTGGGTATGTGGGATGTTCGTCTCGTTCATTCCGCGCTAGAATATTGGAGCATTTGGGGAAAAGTATCCGAACAGGTCAATATTTAACGAAAATGCCTTTTTCAGCAGTAAGGAATCACTCTTTCGAATTGGACCACAGATTTAATGAAAAAGATATTGGCTACATTCAGAAACGAGAACGATACTTTCATTGGGGAGAAATATATGTCATAGAAACCAACTTAAACCGAACCTTAACTCAGCGGTGAGGTAGTTGATAGCTTGGGGCTTTAGGATCCCTTGCTATATATAATGTCTATAGTCAGTTAATCTAGTTAGTTCTCCCGGAATAGTCGTAAGGTGCAGGTCGAAATGGTTTGTTGCATGTTATTTTATATTTTGTATTACATGTTCAAGTTATGAAGTTAGGATTATGTAATTCTTGTAAATCTTGTTATTGTTTTCAATTATTAACTTATAGTCTAACAGTTTTAAGTAAAGTATTATGTAGAATTGTCACATTAACTTGTTTAAATAGATCCATATTAAATACAAAGTTTTAACAGATATCATGTTTATTTTCTAGGATCGGTGATGTTTCACCTGATGATGATCACCGTTGTTCGAAATATTGTCACAGCTTAATTAATAAACAATGAAAATGAAGTTGATGTTTGCTCTCGTCATCTTATTTATTCTGATGATCCGGTACCTAGCGGCAACCTACTACTGATATATATATATATATAATATATATATATATATATATATATATATATATATATATATAAATTAGATTAATATCCAGTATTCGAGAATGAATAAGTTGTAGGTGTGTGCATAAAACCTTTAACCGTCATGGTGGGTAATGGTTAAGGTGTCTACAAATATGTGTGATAACCCAGGTGCGAATCCCGGTGATCACTATATGCTTTCATTAATTTCATTTGTTTGGTGGTGTGGTGAAATTAATTACAAAAATAGATTAAGAAGATAGTCAACTTTTGGTTTTCTAATCAAACCTTTCCAGCAAAAGAAACGTTTATTGAACTAAATGGACATTGTCTTAACCCTCCAGCCCCGGGGGCTATAGCTTGCGACTGTGCTCCGGTACCGGGTGTTTTGACGATCTTTGGCCTATGTTAACTACTCTGTAAGTCAATGAATATGTCATGTAATGTTGTGAATAAAAAAGAATAATGTTCCACAAACCTTCCTCTGTCGAATGGCGTTGAGTAGAGGTCTCTAGCCCCTCTGGTTGCATAATGGTGAGCGCGGGAAGACGAGTGCTTTTCGGCGGCAAATTCTTCCCGCGTTCGGACGCGTCGCCCCGGCCATGGCTACGACGCACCTAGCCGCTCGTCCCGCCAAAGTATTTATCTCCCTTAGACGATTTTAGTGTTTGATATTGAGAATGTGATGTTTATTTGATATTTTCTAGTTATTTTGAGGCCAATTATATAAAATATGTTTATTAGGGTATCACTGTCACTGATATTGCTAATTTTCACTCGATACCGTACATTTTATTAGTAATTGAGGTAGCTTATTGTTGTATTAGGCACTGATTATTCGTTATCACAGGTGTTTATTATACTTTGGCCATCATATATTAGGTCTTGTGTCACTTTCACTTTGACAAATATGCTTTAGAGAGTGTCACTGTCACTGATAATGCTCATTTTCACTCGATACCGTACATTTTATTAGTAATTGAGGTAGGTTATTGTTGTATTAGGCACTGATTATTCGTTATCACAGGTGTTTATTATACTTTGGCCATCAAATATTAGGTCTTGTGTCACTTTCACTTTGACAAATATGCTTTAGAGAGTGTCACTGTCACTGATAATGCTCATTTTCACTCGATACCGTACATTTTATTAGTAATTGAGGTAGGTTATTGTTGTATTAGGCACTGATTATTCGTTATCACAGGTGTTTATTATACTTTGGCCATCAAATATTAGGTCTTGTGTCACTTTCACTTTGACAAATATGCTTTAGAGAGTGTCACTGTCACTGATAATGCTCATTTTCACTCGATACCGTACATTTTATTAGTAATTGAGGTAGGTTATTGTTGTATTAGGCACTGATTATTCGTTATCACAGGTATTATTATACTTTGGCCATCAAATATTAGGTCTTGTGTCACTTTCACTTAGTTATATGATTTGTAAACGTTTTATATACAATTTATTGTGTCTTTTTTCACTGATTTATATATTTCTATAGGTTCTAATCATATGAATGTCACTTGGTATATACATATGTGTCACTTTCACATATTATTATGGTGTAATTGTATTTGTATCAATGTTCTCATAATACATGACTTTTGTATTACAATACATTGGTTTTCTTCCACTTTTTGCCTATATATAATTATAGTGTACATATTGTCATTTTATTTGGCAATTTCAGTATGATTATTAGAACTCCAGCTTGGAGTGGTAATCAAAGAAGCACTCTAAAGCACAGAGTGCCACCTTGCACTCCACACACTCCATGGTTGACTTTTTACCTGACCTCGGCTTCACCCTGCTGTTGTAGCAGACATGGCACCGCTTCTGCTGTGTTCTTCCTGATTCATTCTGAGGCAGGGAACCAAGCCTGTGCCTAATCAAGTATTGAGCACACTGCAAGCGGTCAATAACGGCGGGCCCAGGATGTGCCACTGCCCTCTGTGGCATAGCATACTTCTCCAGGAGCTCCGTCAACACCTGCTTTTGGAACCTCCGCAGGCTATTGAACTTCATGGGTGTGTTCACATTCCGAAGCTTGTATATGTTGTAGGCATTCAGAACTGACATGTCCACCATATGCAGAAAGAACTTTTTGTACCATCTGCACGAGGTACGCAGGCAGTCAATGAAGCCTATCTGCATGTCGGACTTGTCCACCAGCCTCATGTTGATGTTGTAGTCCAGGACAGCATCGGGCTTGGTCACCCTGGCCTGGGTGCGGCGATCCACCTTGCCAGTCTCCACCATTTCCCCCTTGTGGATGGTGGTCAGGAGGTTGACCTTCCGCTGGTCGTGCCAGTGGATAGCCAGAATGGGCCCCGACTTCTTCTTGAACACATCACCTTTTTTGGTCTTTGGAGGGAAAGGTGGCATGCCCTTCCTTTTCCCTCTGTGCCTACAGTCCCCGTCTTGCGCTCATGCAGGTACTGTGAGAGAGTGGGGGACGTGTAATAATTGTCCGTGTAGAGGACGTGATTCTTGTGAAAGTAGCGGTCCATCATGGCTTGCACCACTGCTCCGCCAAAGCCAATGAGGGGGTCCACAAGCAAGTCCCCTTCCTTCCCGCTGTAGACCAGGAAGTCCAGGACATAGCCAGTTTGGCAGTCGCACAGCACAAAGAATTTTATGCCAAAGCGATGTCTTTTTGAGGGGATGTACTGCCGGAAGCTGAGTTTTCCCCGGAACAGCACAAGAGACTCGTCAATGACGACCTTGCGGAAGGGCTTGAAGTAGGAGGTGAAGCGTTCTCGCATCATCTCATACAACGTCCTAATCTTCCACAGCTTGTCTGGGAGGTGGACGTCAAGGTTGGTGACAAGATGGAGCGCTGCGAGGATATCAAGGTACCGGTCGCGAGACATATATTTCCCGAAGGCAGGGGTGGATATCAGATCATTGGTGATCCAATAGTCAGGCAACCTATGCTTCTTGACATGAGGCATTAGCATGGTGAGTGCCAGGAACACCATGAACTCTTTATGAGTCACTGGGGTCCACTGCCTCATGTGGCCCTTGGTCACCTTTCCCAAAAAGTGGACCTGGAATTGGTGCTGCTTATTTGTCTCTTTGACAACATAGCCTACCACCTCCTCATCAAAGAAGGCCTCAAATAGTTCGTGTGGTGGAGCATTGGGGCCTGCAGGAAAATTGGGGGTAACGCCTGAACCCTCCAGTACCTCATCAAAAGCTGGCACATCAGGGTTGTATCCATCCTCATCAACTACGTCTTGCCACTGAAAAAACGTAGAATGGGTCTTGTCTACGCTGACGAGGAGCTCCAGCTGGTGGCCCAGCACGCCCACGGCCAACTCGGGAGGCGCGCGCCCTAGGGCGGCGAGGGCGGCGGCCAGGGCGGTGGGCAGCACGACGGGCAGCACGACGCCGGGCCAAGCGGATGGGTCGAGGGTCGTCGATGTCCATATAGTCATCGTCAGAGTGGTCATCTTGCCCTGACGGTGGACCTATGTAATCATGGCCAGAGTCTTCAGAGAGGTGCCCTTCATCATCAGTGGCCCCCACATAATCTGGCGGGGAACCAGTGATGCGTGGGCGGCGTGCGGGTGGGCGAGGTGGGGAAGGAGTGGCAGGTGAGGCTGTGTCCCCCCGAGGTCCTGGGCTCCTTGGCCTGCGACGAGTGACAGAAAGCAATGTTTCACTGTCACTAGGCCCAGGTATTGGTGATGCGAGCTCAAAGACTTCTTCAGGAAGACATGTTGAAGGCGGGAGAGGTGGGGAGGACCGTGGGGAAAGTTGCGGGGACGTATGGCTGGGGCCGGCCGGGGTGGACGCCGCGGGAGCCTCGAACAAAACTCTCTTACTTTTCTTAATTTTTTTGGTATATTTCCTACCTTTCCCCTTTTCGGCAGCAGTATGTCTCCTGTCGGGGGACCTAGGAGGCAAATAGGCCGAAAGTGTGGGGTCCTCAACCCTTGGCAATGGTGGGGGTGGTGGGGAAGAATGCGGGGCATCCGGGTCATCTTGGGTGGCGTGGGTAGATAAGGGAGACAATGGCGGACGAGAAGGGTCACCACGCTGACCCTCACTCACAGCCTCATCCTCACCAAGTAGTTTTGCTTGTTCCCTAGCTGCCGCGGCCGCCTTCTCAAGTATTTTCTGCTTATACAAATGTAGCTTGAAAGGCGATTTACCTGGGGAAGGGCTTGGCGTCGTGTCACTTATGCGAAATTTGGTGAGTGACCTTGAACTCTCCCACTCACTCACTCTCTCAAGTTCACTGTCTTTAGGTAAACCAGCTTCCTCAACAACTGGTACATCACCTTCATCACTCTCATCACTGTCATGTTCTCTCGCAAATCCCAGGAATTGCTCTTCTTTGTCACTCTCATGGCCATAATCACTCGACTTATAATTACTGGAGTCGTCACTGACTTCATCATCAACATTATGCTTGGCATCAGCTCGCTCATAAAGTCTCAATGTCGTCTCAATACCTCCGGGAGATAACACATTTAGGCGATGGCGTCGGGGTAAGGCGCGACGAACTAGCAAGGGCGTCGTAGGAAGCACGGTATCGGACACAGCGGAATCACTATTTGGCGTACTGTCCATGATGGCGTCGGGGTAGATACTGTTGCTGTGGCGTAGTTTACGCCTGGTGGCGCCACCTACCGTCCCACGATACCGAAAATGTACGCGCGGCATTCGAAAGCACGCACGCAAGCAATGGGCGTTCAAGAGCCCTTCCGGGTTGCGCGGGCCGAGGTTGTTATTGGC